>JBBBDQ010028977.1:0-18034 GCA_037127315.1 Ascarosepion bandense
GGATATTAATTTAGTCTAAAAAAAAATTTTTTTTTTTTAAATGGACCCGTGACTCGTAGTTCCTTAGTTTGTGCAATGCTTTCCATTCCCTGAACTACCTCCTCTGGATTCGAAACCAAGCATATCTGATTTGTCGACATCTCTCTGTTTAACGTAGAGACATTTGAGTTTGAACTCTCGTTGACCCCGGAGTACTATTCACAAAGGATAACTCAATTTCCTTTTCCGAAGCACTGTTGCTTCTTTTACACTTAAAAGTCCTCTTCCTGGCTACTATTCCCAGGATTATTATTACGCTGACCACGCCAGCAATAACTCCTATCGTCAACTTCTTCGGGAGTTCCTCATACCCTTCACTAAATCTCTCCATATTTACTAGTTTTCAGAAATTAATATATCTTCAAAAGATATTTCACAAGTCACATAAATGAAAATTCACAGAGGATGTTGAATTGATGGGAACCTGCACAAAAGCATCTCTCACAAACATAGAAATGTAAATCATTTTTGTAGTGTACAGTCATCGAAAAGAAATAAAAAAAAACCTAACACTGCACAACCCACTTCATTTAATTTAATTTAATTTTCCCAAATCTCCCCAATAATCTGATTCCACCACATTGATACAAAATATCTTTTCAATATCTGACTCATATCGCGAAACACTGAGACGCGGGTGAATGTTTTAAGAATATATATAATCGGTGTATTCGCAAAAAATAACCAAACAATGCAGTTGTCTTCAAGCAACGATGTTGAGATATATTTATAATTGGCGATTTTGTTGGCTGTTGTTAACTGCACAATTAAAATTACACTTTAAAACTCTCGATAACATTTAAGTCATTTCTATGCTGTAGAAATGTCACGCAAAACACAAACATTTTTAAATTTTGACAATTATCTGTGTAAAGATTATAAATTGACGTTTACGAAAGAATAAAATTAAAGAACCCTTTCGTTTCTCCGATTTTCCCATTGTGGTAGCATTCATTTATATTTATAATTTGTCAATATTTACCAAACTTGATTTAGTTCATGCAATACAAGGCCAAATGGAGAAAATGGAGAGGGTCACTTTCCGCTAATACTCCAATTGAGGAAAATTTGTGTACGTAGAACATCGGCTGTTTTTTTTTTTTGTTTTTTTTTTTAATTCGGCTCGAGTACTGATCAGAAAAACTCAACTATTTCAACCATACAACTGACCTTCATAATCACATTGAGAATAGTTGTTCGTCAATATTTCTATCGGGTTGTCTGAAAAGTTCATGCCGCTTTTTAAGTAAAATTAAGACACAACCCAAAATTATTTCATTAAATATTTATTCTACGAAATATTAACTATTTTCTCACTTCACATATATGGTAAAACATTAAAAAAAAAATAAACCACCAACTCAGATGCCCTAACCCACAGACAGGCAAACATCTCAACCCTCTCCCTCTCGTCAACTTCAATACCCTTTAATTTTAACACTCCTCTCCTCCAACTTTAACACCTTCTTGTCAACTTTTAACACTTTCTTCCTCATTTTAACACCTTCTTCCTCCCCGTCGGCCCCAACCCTACGCGCTCTCCCTACATGTAGTCTGTTTCACCACCTCCGTTCTACCGAATAATCCATATTTCTCATTTCTACGGTCAGATCGGCAACAATATGCTGTCCCATTTTTTTTTCAACCAGACCTACTATAAACACGAGCAGAGAACACACACACTATCAAATCAAAGTGACACTTTACCTTGCGATGTCCAGTCGCGCGGCTGCTAAATTTTCGTCTTCGTTTTTTTTCTGGTGGCAGTTTTAATTCCGGAAATTTCAAGTCTGTTGAATTTTCAATCGTTGTTGCGGTAAACCAGTTCGCATCAATGTTTTGTTGCTTCAAAACAGCAGGTCAGGAAGGCACCAAATGATGTTTGTTATATACTCAATAACAAACACGGGTGTATATAAAAATATATGTTTCATTGTTCTTTTTTTTTTTTTTTTTTTTATATATATATAAAAATATATGATAATATTTTTATTAATGAACGCTCGATGGACCGTGTCGCCTAGTGGACAGAGAGTTGAGGGAGCGCTTCCAGGGTCGACAGGGGTGACGACGTGAGTGTATACTCTCTCTTACTCGTCTAGTTTCTTCTTCGACTTCTCGAGACTGTCTTCTTCTTCTTCTCTGTTTCGACTTCTGACTTCGACTGTGACTCGACTTCTCTTCTACTGCCGAGGCTGGAGACTCAAAACTGATTCTAAGACTGTGTTTTTCGCAGTCTTTATATATCTTCCAAAAGCGGAAATTGTTTCTTCCGGTTTTTTCTTGATCACGCGACGCCTACGCGACGCCTACGTAAATTCTCAGAGACACCTGTTCTGTCTGCCTCTTGCGGCCATTTCCGCTACTGCCGGAAATAAGGTCAAACAACCATCCGTTCCTTTCAACGGCCGGAAAACGCCCACGCTTCATCGGCCTTCTTGGGTGCGGCCAGATTATTATATTACACTCTGTCTTTTTTACAAGTATTTTTATAGCAACTTCTCAGACAAGCTTTTTTTGCTGTTTCCCTAACCAAATGTATTTAGTTGTGCTACTAGTTTGGTATCAAGGTCTCACCCTTTTACCGTCAAAATAGTTAAATGTAATCACTTCTTAGACTCTACAGTTATTTTTTCTCGCACTTTCCGTTTGTAGAACTCTCAACCGTTTATTACTTCCCTGATAGCTTCTTCTTCTATGTTGTCTCTCCGTTCAGAACGTAGATGGCTTTCCACGTCTTCCTATTCCTGGTGGCTCTTAGCACGCCTTTTCCTGTTACGCCATGCAACCCTCGTTCCATCATCCAATTGATTAGGCCCTTCAAATGTGTAATCCGCTGCTTTCCCCTGTCTCTTTTCTCTCTATTTATCCTATTAGTATCAGGTTCTCCAAGCCCTCTTTCCTCATTGCATGTCCCAGGAATACCAACTGTCTCTTCCTGATACTCAGTATGAATTTCTTTTTTTGTTTCCATCATTTCTAAAACCTCATCATTGCTTACATGCTCAATCCATGATATTCACAGCATCCGTCTGTAGAACCACATTTCAGTTGCTTCAAGTTTTTCCTTTATCTTTGATGATATTGTCCATCATTTACTGCCATATTGAAGAACTGACATCACATAGCAATCCAGTACTCTCTGCTTTGTTTCTAGCCAAATTGTCCTGTTTCTTAATACTTTACTCAACTTCTGGAATGCTTCCTTCGCCATGCCAATTCGCCTTCGGATCTCTGTGTCGCACTTTCCGTCTTCAAATTATAACACTTCCTAGGTATTTAAATTTTTGTACCTGCTTAATTTTAGTATCCCCGACTTGTATTTGGCATATTGTTCTGCCCTTTTTACTGATGACCATGCATTCGGTTTTCTTGCAGTTTATTTGTACAATCTCCAAAAGTTTAAATTCAACTTCAATTGCCATCTTTTATCTATTTAATTTCAATCCATCTTTTATCTTTCTTCGACATCCCCTGTACATTGATCTTTTTCTCACTTTAATCCCAGTGCATCAGTGGCGATCCTGCCTTGCGTGGGGTGAATGATTAAAAAAAAAAATTCTATGAAAGTAAACCACCTTCGTATCGCATTTATATCAAACATTCACGATCATCTAACACTGAAATAGATAGGGAGTCATTTAGTTGGGTGCCATACGTGATACATGCTTGTGCAATCATGCCTCGAAAGAGACATGACTGACTGGGCAGAAGATTATCACGCAGTAGGTTGCCATTACTTCCCGCTGTACACTGGTTTCCAGCCAAGGCTATAAAACCCAGTCTACCCTGTTATTTAACCCATAACTGGAGGGAAGAGACGGATTAATACCTTTTCCAAGGGTATTCTTGCGTAAGTGAATGCAAGGAATTCAACTGGAATTCGAACTCGGCTCCCTGAATTCTCGTTCCGAGCCGATATCCACTGCACCACAGTGTACAGCCATAAAGACAATCGTACTAGTCAGGATAAGTAGTAAATAAGTAAAAATAAATGAAAGAAGACATGATATAATGAATACTGTTAGCCGTTATCATCTGTTCCATTTCCACGAGTCCAGACATGATTATTATATTTTTAGACGGCATGTCTCTTCAGGGCAGTTCTGAATATCATGTCCAGCAGCAAGGCCACTGGTCTGAACAATGGGGATTTTGAGAACGTAGAATAACCTCTTAATTGCGTTTGTTCCCAGGTTTACCCTGACGCGGGTGGTAACACCTGTTCGAGTTCAAGCTATACGCAAATAATATAACGCTATGAAAGTTTTAAAATACATTTTATGGTAAAAATACAAGCAAGAAACACATTTATATTAAAAAAAATACCAAAAATGTCTATTTATAGTAAAAGTACAAACAATATCTATTTGTAGTAGAATCATCAACAATATATATTTACAGCATTATTACCAGAAATACCTATTTATAGTAAAATGTCAAATAATACTTATTTATTATAAAATTACCAACAATACGTATTTATAGTAAAATGACAAACAAAACATTTTATTTTTTGTTGAAGGCATACAATTGTGTTCAAGTTATTTAGATTTGGGTATTAAATAATCCATAGAGGTTAATATGCTGCTAAACAAAACCATCCAAACAACTCTTTAGGACAGGCTCTTTTTTTCAGAACTTTGAATTGCCACGGTTTCTTGGGAAATGTAGTGGAGTGTTTTCCATCTGTCTTCTCCAGATTGATTTTCACCCTAAGAGTTGTGAACCCAGTCTACATCGCTATTTAACCCATAGAAGTAGATAGGTTCCTTTATCGGCTGGTTCACACTGATTCCTCGTATTTTGAACAAGAGTACAGGTTTACCTTTGTTTCTTGTTCACGATGAGTGCCTAGTCATTTTCCCGAGAGTGTTCTAATGTTTTTACTCCCAGTAATCCTTTTGTCTCCTAGTGGCATTATCGGCTTCCTTGGGTGAAATTACTTAAAAAATAACACGAGGATCAAGGAGAAGGGACGGTTTCATGCATTTGTCAAGAATATTTGCGCGAAAGTGAATGTAACAGAATAGGTGGAATTAGAACTCGCTTCGCCGATTCTATTTTCCGAGCTGATAACTGCCACACTACATGGATTACCAATGCTAGCTGTAAGAAAAATATCAAACACTAACAATAAAGACAATCGTACTAGTCAAGGGCTAATATTAACAGTAATCTAAACTTATTTTATAAATGGAGCTTTGTCTATGTGTGTGTGTCTGTGAGTGTGTGTGTGTGTGTCCGTTACCTATAGACTCCGAAACGGCTGAACAGATTTTCTTGAAAATTTAAACAGTTGTACTATAAACGTCTGCTAGTGTTCTTAGCTAGGTTTTGCGTCGAGGTACCCCCGATAAATATCGATAATCGAAAAAATTGGGTTATAGAAGGAGTGGTCCGATTTTAATCAAATTTGATGTAGTTCTTACAATAGTGCAGAAAATCGTTAATATATATATATAAAAGCAAGATGTTTGTGTGTGTGTCTGTTTATCTGCCTGTATGTCTGTATTTTTTCAGCCCTTTTATTTTAGTTTTTCCATTTACTCAGAGGACTTATTTAGCCTTCAAAATTCAGTTTACGACGAAAAAAACTTACTTGACATCGATACCAGGAAATCAAAATTTGACTTACATCCATTCATTTTTCTTTCAGTCTACGGTTTCGCTTTAACTGGAAACACCTATTGCTTTTTAGTCTTTCGTGCCAACGTTCAAAGAGTCTGAGCTCCAGGACCATCGATTAGTTTTAAAGCTTTCATTACGCCCGAGCAACGTCGGGCTATACTGCTAGTATTAATATAACCTTCAGTAACCTAAGAAGTCGGTAAAACACAAAAAGCTAAAAAAAAGCACAACACAGAACAATTCCTAAAATAATATTCTGATTTTATAGTGGAACCTCAGACAACGTACACATAGACGTATGCCCACTGGCTTCCAATAACGGTACCCACCCACGTAATCTTCCCGCGAGAGAGTTCAAGTCATTAAACTAGAAGCGGAAACAGGGAAACAAGTAGGTTCCCGCCTCAAAAGTGGGTGTGACTCCTCAAGTCAGTATATTTTGGAAAGTGTGAGAATTAAGTCAGTATTTTTGAAAACGATGCACTAAATGCTGTTTGGCATTGGTTCATGGTAAAACAAATATTCGAAGGTTTGGTTAAATAACTTTCTAGTAGAAAATTATCTTGTTCTTTTAACTGATGTGTAAATTTTTAAATCATTCCACATATTCGTACGAATAACAACTGAAAGTAACAAGCTTTTTTCTCAGGTTTTTTCATTTCTGAAAAGGCTCAAGAGCCACTCATGGTAGTAGGTTACTGAATGAATTGTCTGGTGTATATATATATATATATATACACCAGACAATTCATTCAGTAACCTACTATATATATATATATATATATATATATATATATATATATATATATATATATAAAAGGAGGAGTGATGATTATGAAGATAATGAGGATAAAGATCGACCTTTGACTTGAGGAGGTTAAGATTGTAGTTTTTTGGAAAGCACACACTTGGATATTTATTTCACAAAGACGCATTTTATTCGGCACAACTATTCGTCCAGGCGGTATTTTCTCTTTGCATTTTGAATACAGAAAGGAAATGAGATGATTCGACTACATGATGAGACCTAGGCTATAAATATCGGAAATTATAGAACTGAAGAGTGGAGCTCATCTGAACCTTTGCCGTGGAAATAGCAACAGAGGATCGATAGGCTTTGAGAGAAAGAATCTGTAGAGTAGAAAATGTCAACCGTCTACGAGATGGCGTAAACGATTCTGAATTCTATCAAAGATGGAAGATGATACCTTGGCAGAGCTAGCCCAGATTTTGCAGGAATGATCTATGTTTTGTTCTAATCTGACTCTTGGAAAACTAAATCATGGCAGAAGTGATGTACTTCCAGAGGCGGTATAATGAACCGACCATTTTCCCGAGCATCTTTACCATGGAAGCTGACCAAAATTAATTGAAATCTGCTGAACGCAAATCTCACAAGCAATACATTCCGGTTACACTCTGATGTTTGAGGATAGTAGCACAACCAGAAATCTGAGACAGTAGTCTGTAAAACAAATGACTCATGGTGATTTTCTGAGGGTAGCTTAGATATGGCACAAATTTGAATGTATGGGTCACCTAGTGAGGATCAAACTCACTATTGAATTGTAATGATTCTAGCGAGACAGGCTCACTAATCATTATATCACGTTGAGGGCCAATAATCTAAACTTATTTATACATGGAACTTTGTTTCTGTGTGTGTGCGTGTGTGTGTCTGTGTCCATTACCTAAATACTCTGAAACGGCTGAATCGATTTTCTTGAAAATTTACACAGTTGTACTATAAGCGTCTGCGAGTGTTCTTAGCTAGGTTTTGCGTCGAGGTACCCCCGATAAATATCGAAAATCGATAATCGAAAAAATCAGGTTATAGAAGGAGTGGTCCGATTTTAATCAAATACTCAGAGACAAAGACATAAGAAACGATATTCAGAGGTTTCGAGGTTGCAGTACTTACAATAGTGCAGAAAATCGATAATATATATAAAAGGCAAGATGTTTGTGTGTGTGTCTGTTTATCTGCCTGTATGTCTGTATTTTTCAGCCCTTTTATTTTAGTTTTTACTTCAGGTTTGGCTCTAAGTAGGTATAATTGTAGTTCTTAGTCTCAGCCATAAGACCATTTACTCAGAGAACTTATTTAGCCTTCAAAATTCAGTTTACGACGAAAAAAACTTATTTGATATCGATACCAGGAAATCAAAATTTGACTTACATCCATTCATTTTTCTTTCAGTCTACTGAGTTGCCTTTTCTACTATTTTAAATTCAGAAACGTCCTCCTCTTTGAATGATGGCTACAGATTATAACAAAGCTACGCATCCCAGTCCACATTGTTTTGTTACTCATAAGTGTGGGACTACGGCCATATCACGTTATAAACACCGATTCCTATACGATCACCGAAGTTAAGCAACATCGCGCTTGACCAATTTAGAAGAGCAGGTGCCGTAACCTTGGATGGTGGTCTCATGAATAATGACTCAGAATTGTTAATCGGAGAGCCGAGTTCCAATTCCACTCATTATATTCATTTATCTGCAAGTATCATTGAGAAAATATCAATCCACCTCTTCTCTCCCATATATGGGTTAAGCAGTAAAACATGTGAGTAAATCAATATTATCCATCTAAAATTCTTACAATCTAAAAAAATGTTATAACTTTAAATATCCCTCATAGGGTTGATAAACCGTAAAAACAAAGCAATTAATCATAACTGTGGGGAGGGGGAGAAATGCTGAATTCATCTTTTTCCAAGTTGATTCGTACAAAATTGATCGCGTATGTCGAAGCAAGAATTCGAACACTGTTTGTCGAATACCAATTTGTGCTCTAATAACTGTTACGATACTCACGCATTCATACCTGGCATTAAAATTAACAAAAGAAATACAATATTCTATTTTATTGCACCCGTTGGTAGACTAATAAAACCAGAAAAAAACTTCGAGAAAGCTAAATTTTAATGTCTTAGATAGAAAACCGTATTCTGAATTAGTTTCTGAATGTTGAAGTCGATGGAGTTTCAGAATAAACACAGTAGAATGAGATAGAAATAAAGAGAGAGAGAGAGAGAGAGAGAGAGAGAGAGAGAGAGAGAGAGAGAGATATCGTAGAGAGGCTATGGAGAAAAGGCAGAGATAAAGAAAAGGTAAAAACGAAAAAAAGAAAAAGAGGGTGAAAGGCAATAGAGAGAAGTAAAGAGAGACAGAAGTGAGAGATAGAGGATACTTTTCCCAGTTAAAGTTTTATTTATTTCTGAGAGGCTAAAATGTGGACTGTTTGAGTTAATGTCAAACTCATGCTTTTCTGAAAAGCATGAGTCCTCTTCTCCCTCCAGCTTTGGCTAAATAGTAGAACAGTTGATTCTTTTCGTTTACTAGACGATTCATCTTGTACATCCGAGTAGTCTCCTGACTTCTTTTGTTACTGGCACAGCGTATTAAAAAAAAAACGGGGACTAGAAAGTTATTAATATTTAAAATCAGAGACAGACAGTCGAAATTTCTAAAGCACACTACGAGGAAGGACTCCTTGGGAAATTTACTACTCACAGGAAATAGCGAGTAATTTATCTAATGAGATTGGGTGACTGGATTGCAATACCGGGACAAATACAGGTAGGAATTTCCTGCAGGTCGTTTTGAGCTACAAGGAAAAGAAAGGTGTAGAGAGCCATGATCAATCGCGTTCAGCAGAGACGCGGCACATAAATGATGCATCAGCATCCCATGAAATGCTGCCAGTCCCCACCGAGCTTTACAAGGACCCTACAGGAATAAACATTAAATGTATAAAAAGCTGTAAGATAACCAGATTTTGCTTACGAAAATGGAATATGAAATGCAATACCCATAATTACTAGAGTACTTGGAACAACTGAAAAACATTACTACAATCAACAAGAACAAAAGAATGATTGATTTTTTAGCAAACTTATATTCAAAATCTGAAAGAGACAGTCGAAACTTCTGAAGCACATTATGAGGAAGAACGCCTTGGAAAATTCAGTGCTCACAGGAAACAGCGAGTAATTTATCTAATGAGATTGGGTGACTAGATTGCAATACAGGGACAAAAACAGGTGGAAATTTGCTAAACGTTGTTTTGAGCTACAAGGGAAAGGAAGCTGTAGAGAGCCATGATCAATCGCGTAGGGCAGAGACGCAGCACATAAATGATGCATCACATGGAATGGCTCTAGTTCTCCCCGCGCTCTACAGTCATAAATATTAAACATATGAAAAGTTGTAAGATAACTAGATTTTGATTGAGAATTTAAAAAAATAAATGGAACATGAAAGGTAACACCCATAATTACTAGAGTACTTGGAACAAGTGAAAAACATCAGTATAATCAACAAGATATTTTTTAGCAAACTTTCTATCACTTGACTGATGTAGGAGCCACAAATTCTTCTGGGGTGAAAACTCATTGAATAAAAATAACCATGATGACATGCTCTGACCTCTTTCCGCTTCTGGTGCCTACTGTTATCCTTCTGTTTTTGCGACACTCCCAACACAAAATAAACCCCCAAAAAGTCAAAATGTTAACCAGTTCTTTCTCCCACGGTATAGACCACCCACAAAGCATTACACCATTCGCATTTCTCTTCCCCCACAGAATCCAACGATATCGCCGGCCATTTGGATCCATAAACCTGGCTTCCTGTCAGGTCCCAAATTTAACATCTGTTTTATTGGTTTTGCTAGATTCTCTGCCAGGTTAGGAAAATGTCTGGAGAGAAAGACTTTACGCTATAAAATAAATCTTTAAATAAACTACTTGTTTTTGGAGCAGTTGTTCTTACCCGGACGATTAATTAAACAAAGTTTTCAAAATGTTTATTCACTCCAACCTTTTTTTTTTATTCTTCTACGCGACATTTCCCTTAAATGAGGTGGGAAATCATGGCCTTCCCCCCCCCCAGTTTCTTGTACTTTGTAGCTCTTAGTGAAATTTGTATTTTACTATATCTCCTAAACCTTGTGATGTCAACCATTTACACAAGCTAGTTAGGTAGATTATATGATCTTTTCCTCTGTTCCATTTTACGAGGCTGGGATGAAATATTCATCAGCTGAATATGAGGAATTTATGCCAAAGATGTAAAATCTTCCGTGTCTTAATTTAAACTCTTCTTATTAATAACAGTACTGGGCTAAAACTGGCATTTGACTTTCCAAAGAAGACTTCGAAAAAAAACAAAAAAAAACAAAAAACAAAAAACAAAAAAAAAAACAAAAAAAAAACAAATAGCAACTTCTCGTTAAAATTGACATAATTTGTCATCGTGGAATTATCAAATACTGACAGAAAAAAGAGTTTAGCCCTGAAGAACTTTCTTCTCACATGGTTGCTACTTTAGGGAATGACACCTCAGATTTACTAACAGTGCAAAGAAGAGGAAAAGAGTCTTGAAGATGATATAAGGATGGAAGTTCTACAACTGCTATCACTAAAGAAAACAATCGTATTTAATACATGGTGGTAGATATGTTCTATGGTACAGTAGATATCGGCTCAGAATGAGAAATCGGAGAGCCGAGTTCGAATTCCAGTTGAATTCGCTACGTCCACTTACGCAGGAACACCCTTGTGAAATGTATTAATTCATCTCTTCCCTCTAGTTATGGGTTAAATAGCAGGAAAGATTGGATTCTATAGCTTTGGTGGTCAACCAGTCTACCGCATAAAGTAATGGCAACCTACTGCGTGAAAATCTTCTACCTACTCTTTCAAGACATGATCGTCCAAGAGTGTATCACATATGCCATTTAACTATCTGTCTGACTGGCTGATGAATGACAGGCGACTGACAATAAATTAAATAACGAATGCTATTAGTATATCCCGTGAAAGCGTTAATAATGTTTTGCACAATGAAATTGGTAGGTTTCTGGTTTCTGGTTTGTGGGCTCCACACTTCCAAAATCTGATCAAAAGCGCATAGGCTGATCACATCACGAGAAAACCATTGTTTGAGACCAATCCATTATGTTTCCTTGAACGTTTCCTAGCCCAGGATGAGTGTTACGTTCATTTTGAGCAAGAGACAAAGAGGCAATCTATCCAGTAAAAACACCCTTTCTCACCTGCCTCAAAAAATTTCAATGTCGTTTCATCTGCAGGGAAGCTGATAGCTTCAGTGTTTTGGTACGCTAAAAAGCATTCTTTTCAAAAAGACCACACTATTCATGGAATATAATACACCAACTTGCTGAGGTAGCTGATCACCCCTACTATTCTCGCGATTTAAATCTGTCCCTTAACACGAAAAAAACTATTGCCAGTAAATCAGGTTTGCACTGATGATGTTGTACTATAAGCGTCTGCGAGTGTTCTTAGCTACGTTTTGTGTCGAGGTACCCCTGATAAATATCGAAAATCGATAATCGAAAAAATCGGGTTATAGAAAGAGTGGTCCGATTTTAATCAAATTTGATATACTCATAGACAAAGACATAAGAAACGATATTCAGAAGTTTCAAGGTTGCAGTTCTTACAATAGTGTATGAAATTTAATTAAAATCGGACCACTCTTTCTATAACCGGATTTTTTCGATTATTGATTTTCGATATTTTTCGGGTGTACATCGACAGAAACCTTAGCTAAGAACACTCGAAGACGCTTATAGTACAACTGTGTAAATTTTCAAGAAAATCGGTACAGCTCTTTCGGAGTCTATAGATAACAGACACACACACACACACATACACACAGACACACACATACACAGACAAAGTTCCATTTATAAATAAGTTTAGATAATGTTTTGGGAGCTGGAAAAATTTGCCTCGATTTAAATGTGTGGGTTGTGATATTTTGCGTCAGAGGTTTTACTGCTTCAGCGTTTTTCGTTGTAAACATGTAATTACCATGGCAACCTTGCCAATTTCTGACAAGGGCAATTCCCAGTTACATAAGGGCTGGTTTATTTGCATCGTAAACTAAAAGCGTATTCAAATTCAAATATGTCTGGGACTCATATTAACATCTTTATTGTTTATTTTAAAAAAGCTTTGCTGAGTTTTGATGATTTCCTGATTTTCCTTCGTTAACTCTGTTCTTTTCGTGATCTCTTATCAGTCTGGTGTCAAATTAATTTTAACAGGAAATAAATAAGAGAACAATTTTCATTTAAGTTGGTCAATTCACACACGCAAACATACACACACACACAAACACACAAACAAATATTTTCTTCGTTCCTTATTCAAAGTTTTTGTTTTCTGATGCTGTTTCTCAATTTTTTATGTATTTGTATAAAGTTTGTGTAGTGTAGGTGGTTAGTTGCTTTTTAATTGCTTATTATAGTGCTGGGCTCTTTTTTTTAGCTTGCTTAATTGGTGTAAGATATGTTTCTTGAGTGGTGCAGGATTTGCAGGTAGTTATTTACTTTTTATTGTTTCTCTTTATATCATGTTAAAGTGCATGTCTGCGTAATTTCATTATATTGAGTTGACCTCTGTTTATCATTATATATATGTATATTGGGAAATAATATATAAATCTGTATATAACAAGACTAGTTTTAGAGGAAAAACTGTAACAAAATTTTGATTTAAAAATGCTGAAGTACTGAAAAATGAAAATAATTTATTTCGATAAAATGTACAGAAAGGGCATTTCATCAACATTTCGCTTTTCTTGGTATGTCTTCCAGTTTGACTGTGATGGATAGGAAAGGAAGGAAACTAAAATGAGGATGAGATTTGGTATATTGCGTTCGTTTTGTTTTTCTGCTAGTCTGTCAGTCAATTAATGCCATACATCATACACGATAACATCTGACTGACTAGAAAAAAGATTTTCTCGCAGTAGGCTGCTATTTCTTTCTGCGGTAGACTGGTTGCCAACCAAGGCTATAGAACTCAGTCTGTTCTGCTACTCAACCCATAGCCAGAGGAAAAGAAATAGATTCATACCTTTTCCAGTGGTATTTGCACGTAAGTAAATACAAGTTAGACTTGAATTCGAACTCAGCTCTCTGGTTTCTTATTCCAAGCCGAAATCTATTACGTCACAACGCGCATTAATAATGACAGAGATGTAGGGGTTGGCTCGGTCATGTCTACTAGCCCAAGACACGACGCACACAAATGAAGCCTTTCCAATTTTCGAAGCGGGCATTGGTAAACAAATGATGTGATGGGACTTCGTCAGATTCTGGGATGCGCGGCGAGCTTACGACCACATCATGCCTGTTGTTAGGACCGATTATAATGATGATGATGATGATTTTAAAATCCGATAAAGAACAAGCATTACCTTGAAAAATCCCCTCACCATGACCAGGAAAAGTAGAAAACCTTTTGAAAATTGAGATTAATTTACTGATTTACGTAAGCTTTACTTTCTTTTTCTTTTAATCATTTCACCCCAAGCAAGGCATTCCACTGCCACTATTGCGCATGGGAATACATAGGGGAAGGTAAAGAGGAGGAGTGGTTAGATGTAGGAAATGTCAGAAGGAAGGTGATAGATAGTTGGGTGGGTGGGAAGAGTGTTTGAAAGAATGGAAGTTAGTTTGTTAGGGGGTGTCTATTGACCTTACATTTAAACTCCTGGAGATTGTAGCCGTCGGGAAAGCAGTCATGTGGAAGAGAATTCCACAGTCGGGAAGTGCGAGAAAAGAAACTGTTGGAGTAGAAGTTGAGGTTGCATTTTATCGGTTTCACTGTAAAAGGGTGGGATCTAGTTGCTAATCTAGTATCTCGTGCAAATTCTAACCTAGGGAGCACCAGTGGTCTAAGTTCATCGGAGCAGAAGCCGTGGAAGTATTTATAGAAGAGACACAGGGAAGCCACGTCGCACAGGTGAGAGAGAGAGGGACACTGCAGGCGGTCTGCTAAGTCGGTATCGATCACATTACAGACTCTCCGCTGTACCTTGTCTAGAAACCCAAGGAGAATGCCAGTGGCACCCGACCAGATATGGGAACAGTATTCAATGCACGGGAGGATGGTAGATTTACTTGCCTCTAATATTAAATCTGTCGTCAATAAAGAAGAATGTGCATTACTTTTGGACAGTTCATTTCAAGTTGTAGATTAGATATGCCACATGACCTGAAGTATGGTAAACGCAGAGAGTGTTGAACTCGACAATGTCGTAACTGTTCTCGCGAGACAATCTTGCTAATTATTCGAGGTGGTCATAACTGATTTTCTAACCGTAGTATAGAGGTTGCACAAGGATGAAAATATGGGGAATACTGAGAGTCGAACTCACCATCCAGTCTCATTTAACCTAGCGTGACAAGCTTCATAATCATTACGCCACGTTGAAGTTCTCATAAATGATTTTCTAAGCGTAGCTAATGTATGCAGCAGTCAGGAAGAATCGAACCCACTATTCAGGCTTGATATAGCGAGACAAGCTTCATAATCATTACGCCACGTTGAAGTTCTCATAACTGATTTTCTAAGCGTAGCTAATATATGCAGCAGCCAGTAAGAATCGAACCCACTATTCAGGCTTGATATAGCGAGACAAGCTTCATAATCATTACGCCACGTCGAAGTTCTCATAACTGATTTTCTAAGAGTAGCTAATGTATGCGACAGCCAGTAAGAATCGAACCCACTATTCAAGCTTGATATAGCGAGACAAGCTTCATAATCCTTACGCCACGTTGAAGTTCTCATAACTGATTTTCTAAGCGTAGCTAATGTATGCAGCAGCCAGTAAGAATCGAACCCACTATTCAGGCTTGATATAGCGAGACAAGCATCATAATCATTACGCCACGTTGAAGTTCTCATAACTGATTTTCTAAGCGTAGCTAATGTATGCGGCAGCCAGTAAGAATCGAACCCACTATTCACGCTTGATATAGCGAGACAAGCTTCATAATCATTACGCAACGTTGAAGTTCTCATAACTGATTTTCTAAGCGTAGCTAATGTATGCGACAGCCAGTAAGAATCGAACCCACTATTCAGGCTTGATATAGCGAGACAAGCTTCATAATCATTACGCCACGTTGAAGTTCTCATAACTGATTTTCTAAGCGTAGCTAATGTATGCGACAGCCAGTAAGAATCGAACCCACTATTCACGCTTGATATAGCGAGACAAGCTTCATAATCATTACGCCACGTTGAAGTTCTCATAACTGATTTTCTAAGCGTAGCTAATGTATGCGGCAGTCAGTAAGAATCGAACCCACTATTCAGGCTTGATATAGCGAGACAAGCTTCATAATCATTACGCCACGTTGAAGTTCTCATTACTGATTTTCTAAGAGTAGCTAATGTATGCGACAGCCAGTAAGAATCGAACCCACTATTCAGGCTTGATATAGCGAGACAAGCTTCATAATCATTACGCCACGTTGAAGTTCTCATAACTGAGTTTCTAAGTGTAGCTAATGTATGCGACAGCCAGTAAGAATCGAACCCACTATTCAGGCTTGACATAGCGAGACAAGCTTCATAATCACTACGCCACGTTGAAGTTCTCATAACTGATTTTCTAAGAGTAGCTAATGTATGCGGCAGCCAGTAAGAATCGAACCCACTATTCACGCTTGATATAGCGAGTCAAGCTTCATAATCATTACGCCACGTTGAAGTTCTCATAACTGATTTTCTAAGAGTAGCTAATATATGCGGCAGCCAATAAGAATCGAACCCACTATTCAGGCTTGATATAGCGAGACAAGCTTCATAATCATTACGCCACGTTGAATTTCTCATAACTGATTTTCTAAGAGTAGCTAATGTATGCGCAGCCAGTAAGAATCGAACCCACTATTCAGGCTTGATATAGCGAGACAAGCTTCATAATCATTACGCCACGTTGAAGTTCTCATAACTGATTTTTTAAGCGTAGCTAATGTATGCGGCAGCCAGTAAGAATCGAACCCACTATTCAGGCTTGATATAGCGAGACAAGCTTCATAATCATTACGCCACGTTGAAGTTCTCATAACTGATTTTCTAAGCGTAGCTAATGTATGCGGCAGCCAGTAAGAATCGAACCCACTATTCACGCTTGATATAGCGAGACAAGCTTCATAATCATTACGCAACGTTGAAGTTCTCATAACTGATTTTCTAAGCGTAGCTAATGTATGCGACAGCCAGTAAGAATCGAACCCACTATTCAGGCTTGATATAGCGAGACAAGCTTCATAATCATTACGCCACGTTGAATTTCTCATAACTGATTTTCTAAGCGTAGCTAATGTATGCGACAGCCAGTAAGAATCGAACCCACTATTCAGGCTTGATATCGCGAGACAAGCTTCATAATCATTACGCCACGTCGAAGTTCTCATAACTGATTTTCTAAGAGTAGCTAATGTATGCGACAGCCAGTAAGAATCGAACCCACTATTCAGGGTTGACATAGCGAGACAAGCTTCATAATCATTACGCCACGTTGAAGTTCTCATAACTGATTTTCTAAGAGTAGCTAATGTATGCGGCAGCCAGTAAGAATCGAACCCACTATTCAGGCTTGATATAGCGAGTCAAGCTTCATAATCATTACGCCACGTTGAAGTTCTCATAACTGATTTTCTAAGCGTAGCTAATGTATGCGGCAGCCAGTAAGAATCGAACCCACTATTCAGGCTTGATATAGCGAGACAAGCTTCATAATCATTACGCCACGTTGAAGTTCTCATGACTGATTTTCTAAGTGTAGCTAATGTATGCGGCAGCCAGTAAGAATCGAACCCACTATTCAGGCTTGATATAGCGAGACAAGCTTCATAATCATTACGCCACGTTGAAGTTCTCATAACTGATTTTCTAAGCGTAGCTAATGTATGCGGCAGCCAGTAAGAATCGAACCCACTATTCAGGCTTGATATCGCGAGACAAGCTTCATAATCATTACGCCACGTTGAAGTTCTCATAACTGATTTTCTAAGCGTAGCTAATGTATGCGGCAGCCAGTAAGAATCGAACCCACTATTCAGGCTTGATATAGCGAGACAAGCTTCATAATCATTACGCCACGTTGAAGTTCTCATAACTGATTTTCTAAGAGTAGCTAATGTATGCGACAGCCAGTAAGAATCGAACCCACTATTCAGGCTTGATATAGCGAGACAAGCTTCATAATCATTACGCCACGTTGAAGTTCTCATAACTGATTTTCTAAGTGTAGCTAATGTATGCGACAGCCAGTAAGAATCGAACCCACTATTCAGGCTTGACATAGCGAGACAAGCTTCATAATCATTACGCCACGTTGAAGTTCTCATAACTGATTTTCTAAGAGTAGCTAATGTATGCGGCAGCCAGTAAGAATCGAACCCACTATTCACGCTTGATATAGCGAGTCAAGCTTCATAATCATTACGCCACGTTGAAGTTCTCATAACTGATTTTCTAAGAGTAGCTAATATATGCGGCAGCCAATAAGAATCGAT
>JBBBDQ010028979.1:0-425000 GCA_037127315.1 Ascarosepion bandense
TATATATATATATATATATGATAAACATTGTTCTAAAGTATGCTATATTTATGGTTAAAAGTGCTCAATATCAGAGATAGTCTATTTAAATATAAAAGTGGACACCAAGGTTAATGTCAAGCAGTGAAATTCTGTTTCATGCTTGAATGCAATCCTCAGGTCAAAAGGTTGTGTTCAGGCATGAAACAGACTGTCACAGCTTGGTGTTGACTTCAATGTCCACTTTATATAAGCTTGAATAAAACTATAAAAATATGCAGTTCAGCAATAGTTATACTTGTAAATTATTTCTAAACTGCAAAAAAAAAAACAAACAAACAAAAAAACATTAAAATTGTCAAAAGCTACTTGCAGTTTCTTGGCTGTAAATAAAAATTTTTGTATGTAATTCTTTTCTATTTGGTTATGAATAACTAAACTGATTTTGGTACAAGAGTGCACATGTTCTGCACCAAATCAGTTTTATAAAACACTCCTCAAGAGTGAGAAAAACTTTGTGTTCAGTCTAATATTGTTTGCTATTATGTAATAGCTGTTTGAAATCCTTTTTATTATAGAAAATTCATATAATAAAAATAATTCGACTTTAATTAAGATGTTTATGGGAGGAATAGTGTTGAATGCATTGAAGACTATCAGATATTACAGCATTTAATTGCATAAAAGACGTTGAGGGCCTACTGTAAAATTCAAAACCTTTCAAAAACTAGAAATTTACTTGCAATAGATAAAAGTATGAAAAGATGTTCTGCCTCCGTTATTGAGATTTCATGAAGATTAATATTGATTATATCAATATTCTTGATTTCCATAGTTCTTTCAGTCTTTTATTTTGGGCACTTAATAAAAATAAAAAGTGTATGCATTTATATTCATATCTAAGTTACAGCTCAAAAGTTTTGGGAACTCAAGATAAAAAAGACTTCAACAAAAAAGAACTTGATGATTTTTTTTTTTTTTAATTTCATGGTGGAGTGATTACCAGAGATGCATGAAAATGCCAGGCATGTTGTGGGAACACTGGGTATCTGGACAGATTATCAAATTGCTTAATCTGTTAAAAGTCCTTAAAATTCATTTAGAGAGCATATAGCATGTTGTACGCACCCACAATGGGGTGCTTAAAAATTCGTGGCCTGAGAAAGAAGTTCTTCCAAAAAATAAGAAACAAATTTGTTTTATTATTTAGTCAGATTTAAAATAGTGAAGGAATTTAAGAATTCCTCAGTTGCTTATAATATTAATATCTGTGTATATTTATTTTACTTGTATATATTTAAATAAAAATTTAACTGAAAATTAATGTTGAACTCTTTAAAAATAATAAGGCAAAAGCATTTTTAAAATAATCAATTTAAGCATGGGACAAATGTGTGTTTTTTTTTTTTGTTTTTTTTTCTGAACAAATCAAAAACTTTTATGAAATTATATTCTTGAAACTTTTGAAAGAAAAATACAAGAACCAACTGAATACTTATTTTAATTTGAGTCACTGAATTTCTTATGGAAATTTTCACGTTTAAAATTCCCAATCTTAAAAATTTCATCATTAAGTTCTTTTGATTTAGATATACTTCTGTTGAATTTGTTAAGAATCAAGAACTTTTGACTTAATAAAAATAAGCTGTCTAAATGAAATAAAATAATCTATCTAAATCCAGAATTCTTCACCTCAGGTACTTAGCCTATCATAATGTTTAGTCAGCTTGTTTAAAAACCATTTTATGGAATTTGATTCTTAATCAGTGGCTCAGTATTGTGGCCTTGTGTTTGATTAAGCTAAATTTAAATAGCCATAGTAAAATGGTTAACAAGCTCATCTCATTCAGTTTGCTAGTGTGGTGATATCGTTACTGAAGATCCTACATTGTGGTGGCCTTGTGCCAGACAGTTATGTTTAATCCTAGCTTTTCTGTGGTATACCCATTATTTTCCTGCTGTCAGAAATGAGTAAAAAAAAAATAATAAAAGATGGAAATAATTATAATGTAAGGTCATTTAATGTGACAATTTGTTTGGCTATCCCCATTTGACCTTTACTAAAATGAGACCAAATTTATTGTGATTATTTAGATTTGATGTAAATGGCCTCCTAGCAGAAGAACTGGCCTTTTACTAAATAATCATGGAGTGCCTGCTATAGAACAGTGGTTAGAACTTAATTCTCACAAAACTCTCTAATATTGTAAGTTTCAACTTATTGATCTTTGTATTTCTTAAACATTGGAGTAGATAGACTAAACTATTGCCTGGTTCACACTCCACCCACGTCTATTGAACAGGTGAAGAGGCTCATCCCTTGTTCCCTGTTTAGGATATGGTTTCCGGATTTCTCTTTTCCAAATCTTTTCACTCTTACGTAGCCCCCTGCACGTCAGTGGCATTACCACCTTGCTCGGGGTGATATGATTAAAAAAAAAAAAAAAAATGAATATATAACCTGAAAACAATTTTAAATTTTTAACAAGAATATATTCATTAATAAATTTTTAGGCAAGAAATTATTTGGTAACTGTTTTTCATAAATTTGTTTATTGTACAATTATTTTTTTGGACCAATATCCTTATCTATTGTTTTTTTTATGTAATTTATTTATTTAACTTTTTGGAGTTGTATCTTTTTGTCTTCCTTATAGCAACTGAAACTAGTAACTGAAATATTGTAATAAAGATATATCAAAGCTGAGGTACCTGGTCTGGACAAATACATGATTGTGAAGAAGCAATACATATATATATATATAATGTCATCATACATTGTTTGAGGTGTGTGTGTGTGTTGTTTTTTTTTTGTTTTTGTTTTTTTCTGTAGTCTCAGGCCAGTTTCATGGTGTCACTCTTTGAAATACTTTCTGCACCTGTGCTGTGTTGAAATATCCACAAAAATGAGAGATTGATAAAAAGGATGTTGAAGTCCTTGGTCAAAAAGTTGTCTAACTGGTCAGCTGGTCACATACAATAAAATAGAAACCACTGGAATGATCTTGATTGGAAAACAGTTGGAAATGGTTTTATTTTTTTAAAATCCTACATAAACGTTTTTTTTTTTCTCATTCATAGCAGAGGTGGTGTCATTGGCAGTATTAAATCATGGGTAAACGACAGGATAGGCTTCTTAAGTAATTTATGTCCTTTACATATTGTCAACTGATTAATCTTTGTTTTCCACCAGAAAAGCTGTTTCCTCCTGTTCTCCGATTGGCCTATCAATATGACCCCTAACTAGTTAAACAATGTCTAATCTCTCAGCTTTGACCTTTCTATTATACTTTGCTACCTGGCTCAGATTGACAACGTAGACATAACATTTCTTGATGTTTCAAAATCTTATCGTCTCAATGATTCTTGTACTTGTGGAATATAGCTTACTTTATCTGAAGAACTTATCCACCAATGTACTAGTCCTGGCCTTTTAAAGTCCTGACTTCTCTTATAAAATTTATTTTAACACTATAATTTCAAGTACAATAAATTTAACTGAAACGAATTAAAATCAGTCACCTTTGTTCAACACACAAAGGGGGGAAAAAAAAATCCCCACAGAAATGTCTCTATCACATATTGTTTTATTCTGTCAATTTGTCATTAATTTCTAACCACTGAAAATGTTTCTTTATTTTTACAATGCATTTTACTGATAAAATTATTTGCAATACATTTCTCAAGTAGAATCATTATTGATGTATTTTAATTACAGAACTAACATTATTTTGCCAGTAACAGGAACTAATAATACATGGGGTATATCACCAGATAATGTGGGTGGAGGTAAATAATATCACTTCACATCAAGTATCACCATAGGTAAGCGATAGAAGAAAGGAATATTCTCCCAGTTTTCTTTCCCCCATAATGGGCATAATTATATCCATGATATAATAACACTTTAATACACAGATGGACCAAAATAGCTGAAAGAAAAAATGGTAAAAATGCTTTGATGCTCTGATAGTATATAAATTCTTTTTATTAAAATTAATGACCCACATAATACTTATTAAAACCAAATAACTTCAATATACCTTAGTATACCATTATTACTTCATTCAAATTTAGCCTATACAATCTAGCCCCTTTAACAAATACAGTAGTATAAAAAATTAAATTTAAAATATCTAAAATCTAACCTTCTGTCAAAAACCAATATGTACACTTTTGAATAATATGTTCCTAGTATAAGTGTCATCAATTTCCTTCATGCAACCTAAATGTTCAACTTCATAGTTCAACCTAATTCTCACTTTTGATTGAGTAATACAGACACAACTATAATCATATTGTTTAACTTCCTCCAACCACCCACTCCTTAACTTTCTAAATAACCATGAATTCATTTTATATTTTCTAAAATGAAGAATTTTCACCATTTGATTTTAAAATATTACAATAATGTTTTGAAACTTGAAATTTTTTGTGTAGTGATACAATACTTTTATAAACCACTGTAAAAACAAAATTATGCTTTTATATATAAGTATCCTTAGTAGTTTGTTGTAAGGTAAATTTTATGAGGGATTGTAATTCAATGAGAACTCAATGTTAGAATTTAAGAGAGTATTATGAAAATAAATGGGAAGAATTTACAAATCCATTTGTGATAATTTATTTCAAGGATATTTTAAAGAGATGATTAAAAAATTTTTTTTATAAAAATCATATTTCCTTTAAAAAATATTACTCTCATCAGACTGAAATTTTTTACAAAAATGATTTGGCTATATATATATATATATATATATATATATATATATATATATATATATATCCCATGCATAAAACTGTAACATGTATGCAATAACAAGCAAAGTGACAGGAGATGAAAAAATAGGATCTTACTTGTAAAAATTCCCAACAGGAACTGGAGATTCTTCTGTGTTTCTGGAGAAGCCTATTTGGGATTCCAGATTTGAGTGGGTCAGGTTTATCAGCAATGTCACTAGTGAGGCAAACAGGTAATTATGGGCTATTCCTAAATTGAGGATTGTGAGCAGGAGATAGTTTCTCTATCTGATGAAGATATATTTTCATAGGAAAATGGAGCCATGGGATTGTAAGCTGCACCAGACAGAACAACTCATGTATCTCAATTCCTAGGCAGTTAACCTATTGACTGACTACATTTCTCACTTAGCGGCTGTTGCATGACTTCATCTCAACCAACAGGAGATAATTGCTCTTGTATCCCTATACCAGTAACTTTTGTATTAATTAAAGTGTTTTTTCTTGATTCCACTGCAAAAATCAGCTTTTTATTAACATGGATTAACTGTATTTTTTTTTTATATGTAATGTGTAATGCAAATGTTCGTAGCTGCTTCCTCTCCAGAAATGCATATTTACTATACTCAAGCCCACAATAATAAGGCATTCTATGAAAATTACTCATTACAATTGTACTAGTCTCTGACAGGGGTGACCAAATCATAATTCATGAACCATGTGTATTTCTTGAATGTATAGCTGGTTGAAATATGTAAACTGATCTCTTTTTATTATTGCAGTTACTGTAAAATGTGAAAGAAAGAAAAATTCAAATTTTATTATTATTTATCATGTATGAATTGAAATCTAGTAGGTTAGAAATGTAGATTTCATTTTTATGGTTCATGAAATTAAGAATTTAAAACCTAAAACCTTATTTTCCATATGAGTGAGATGTTTTTTTTTCAATGACAAAGAAAGGAATATTTCTCAATCAATTAATGATATTTCAGGTCAACAAGACTCATGGAAGAATACTTTTATCTTTTTTTGATGTTTATATTCAAAAATTTTGGCCACTTAGAGCTTATGGAACTGATTTTGTAATTACTAAATCATTGTGAGATATTCATTCTTACTGACTAATATATATATATATATATATATATATATATATATATATATATATAATGGCTGGGTACTTGTATTTGAGGATGCCCATTTACTGGGGCAGCTAGCTAATCCCCATTGCAGATGCCTGCTTAGGCACACTTGTGTTTGGTCAACATCCACAGTCCCCCCCACTCTGGCTCCTGTAGATTTTAGCTGCAACTATGCTCGGTGGATCTTAGTTATAGTTTCTGGGAGAGACCATGTTATCTAGCATGAACAACAATCTGAACAAGGCCAGGATGACTTGTAACTTCAAGCTAGCACAACCATCAATGACGACTCAAAGAGAGCTGATAACCTAAATTCACTCAGAAGGCTTGGATCAACCCATGGTATGGTTTTCAGGCACTTTTCAAAGATGCTGCACAATGTGATTGCCTTCTTCAGACCGATAACATCAAGAAGGCACCTTCCAGACAAATCAACCCTGGTTAGATTTAAACTCGGGCTTACACACATGCTGTTAGTGTTTGTTGTGTCATACAAGGAAGTTTTTTTTTTTTTTTTCATTCATATCACCCCAAGCAAGGCGGTAACGCCACTGATATGCAGGGGGCTACATAAGAGTGAAAAGATTGGAAAAAAGCAAGCCGGAAACCGCATTCTAAACAGGAAACAAGGAATGAGCCTCTTCACCTGTTCAATAGACGTGGGTGGAGTGTGAACCGGGCGATAGTTTAGTCTATCTACTCCAATTGAAAAAAAAAATAAAAGAAAAAAAGAAAAAGAAAACAGTGAAAAGATTGGGAAAAAGAAAAGTGCTAAAAAGTTTTTGATATTATTGAGTTCTTACAACAAAAAAAAAAGCAAAAATGAATGTGCTGTTTTTAGTCACTTGATCAACTTTTTGGAAGTGAGTTGGGTGGAGAAATAATTATGAGTGACTTAGGTTTCTTCATCTATTTATTTAATAAATCATTGAAAGAATAGGCAATACAATCTAGTATTTGTGTACTTTCAGCCCCCCCCCCAACTTCCTTCCCCCAATTGACGTGTCATGTGTATGTGTTTTGGTCCCTGATTGTAGTGTTGATTTTTGTTTTGTTTTTTTAAGCAGTTAATAAACTGTTTTGTTTTTTATTTTTAATTTGACACATTTTTATAGTAATATATAAAACAAAAAATATTGGATTAAAAAACACATTGTTTACTTAAAAATTTCTTAGTAACAATTACAAAAATAAAATTTATGAGCTTTGAAAGATCTCAATGATAGTTGTACTTTTCTTAAATAGGGTAATTGGGCTTGGTTTTACTATAATGACTTCCTATGGCTTAATGGTAAAGCACACTTAGTTTAAAAGTGCTTTCCCTGA
The DNA here is from genome assembly GCA_037127315.1 of Ascarosepion bandense. Taxonomy (NCBI): domain Eukaryota; kingdom Metazoa; phylum Mollusca; class Cephalopoda; order Sepiida; family Sepiidae; genus Ascarosepion; species Ascarosepion bandense. The sequence continues at coordinate 7,191 of JBBBDQ010028979.1, forward strand.
TTGAAAAAGGAATACAAGTTTGATTCTTGGGTGGAGGTGCAGTTTTTTTTTGGTAGGACTTCACAATGTCTCGGATGAGAGACAATTAATTTCACTGTTTAAAAAATACAAAACAAGGATATCTACTCAAAAAATTTACTTTTGTTTCTCACTATTTAGTACAACTCTTGAGTTTCATGTATGCATCTATCTATCTTCAGATACTGATTGAAAAAAAATGTATGTATATTATTAATAGTATAAATTTTAGTTCTTTTATTTTATACCAAGCAGTTTTATTACCACCAGCACTCCTTGTACAATATTTTATACTTATATATATATATATATGTATATATACACATACACACACTCTCTCTCTCTCTCTCTCTCTATATATATATATATATATGGCTTGAAAATTGCATTTAAGCATGAGACACTGTTGCTGCTGGGTGTTGGTCTCAATGTTTATATTTACATACCTGTTATTGAGCACTTTAAGCCATCAATATAGCATACCTTAAAACTTATATTTTTATCATATTCACACACACACACACACACACATACATATATATATATATATATATATATATATATATATGTAATCTGCTGATACTTTGTCAACTATAGAAGAATTGCTGTCTTGAAAAAATTCTCCCATGCTGAAATGTTCAAAGTATCATGTCATTTCCGTTCCACCTCCACCATCTTCTTCCACCATCATTTTTTCCCCTCCCTGCTCTCATGAACCCACTCTTTCAGTTTCCTCCTAGAAAAGATTTTCCCCTACTGTTAGTCTTTGGTAAAGGAAGTAGTTTTTTTTCTCCTTTCCTTCTTTGACTAATTACCACAGTTCTAGTTTAGTTCTTTTCTTTTGACCTCTAATGGCCACCAAGCTCACTCGCCATAGATTTCCTGTATTTAATGAGGTCCCATCTTAGTTGAGTGAAAAGGCAACCTGCAAACACCAAACTCCTTTTTGACATTTTATAATTTTTATTTTTTTAAATTGAAATAGTTGCAGACTGGTTATGGTGACCATCAATATCACAAAAACTTCTTGCTTCTTGGTCTTTGTTAGCTGCCAATTTGTATTTAAATTTTCTTTTTTTTTTCTTAATCATTTTACTCCAAGCAAGGCAATAATGCCATTAAGATTCAAGGAGCTACTGAGAGAATGGAAAAACTTTAGAAGGAACTGGAAACCTAATCTTAAACAGGGAACAAGCGATAAACCTTTACTCTTGTTTAAAGGACCAGGGGAAGGGTGTGAACTGGACAGTAAGCAAAGCTATCTACTCCTATTGAGGAAAAAATAAAAAATAAATAGTAAGTAAAATTACAGAGTAATTACAGTATTTATAATCAGACTATTGTCGACATCTTTGTTGTTTTTACCAGGTTTTGAAATGCGATAAAAGCAGAAAAAATATGGACAATAGACCAAAAATAGTGTAAATAATAAGACCTCATCCCAGAAATTCAAACAAAAATTATAGAATTTAGGCAGAGATGTTGATTGAGAAAATGGGATAAAAAAATAGAATGAAAAATAAAATATAACATACAGGGATTTTTGGTCAATTACTGTTATGATTTTTCTGGTCAGTTGGAATTTGAAGGAGTATTTTTAGGTTTTAGTTTCATTTCTGTTATATTGCATTGAGAATAGATAAAGACAATAATAGATATTCTGTTATGGTAAAAGGATGTCTTAATGCAATTAAGTGAATATACCTCAGTTAAGTGCTATATGTGATACATGATTGGGCAGTCATATCTCTTTTTAGATATGACTAAATGCCTTATTTTCTGCAGTAGACTGGTTGCCAACCAAGGTTATAGAACCCAATCTGTCATGCTATTATAAAACATAGCTGAAGGGAGAAGCGACAGATTAACACTTTTCCCAATGGTATTTGTGCGTAAATGAATGCAACGAATTGAACTGAAATTTGAACTGGGCTCTCTGATTTCTCATTCCGAGCTAATATTTACTGCACCTCAACGCACATTTCTTATATAACAGAGAATGTCTCAACTAGAACTTAGTGAGATATAGCTGCTTAGACATTTGATTTGGTTTTTATGATTTGTCAACCTTTTCTAGGTTATTTACTTTATATTGTTTAAACTGTTGTTCTCATATTTATTGCCATATTCAAAATGTTTCAAGTGTTTGATTCAAAATTCTAACAAACATCACCTGAAGAAGGCTGGAGTGTAAAACACCTGAAACATCATGAATATGGTAATAAAGGTGCCGATAACAGTATGAACAATAATATAAATAGTACAAATAGTTACAATACCTCATCTCAGAAATATAGACAGAACATTGTAGATTATTTAAATCCGAAAGTTATTTTGGATTGTTGGTTTCTTCTGTGAATGAATATTGCATTAACAGTTTTTTGTTGAAAATATCAATTAATTTTTCAGATACAAGTCCTACTATTTAACCCATATCGGGGGAGGAAATGGATTTATATCTTTCTCAAGGTTATTTGTATATAAGTGTATGCAATGAATGCGAATAGAATTTCAACCTTGCTCTTTGATTTGTAATTCTCCAAGAAATTACAACACCCACACATCCACCGCCTACATAGGTCTTTTGTTTTGTGTTTGTTTTATTTTTTAATGAGTTAAGAAGTGGAATTCTTTCTTATATAGGATATTAAAGTTGTTTAGATAAATTATTCAATCAGAAAATTTATAATCAACACTACTGCAGAATTATTTACATATGTTGTCTTGTTCATAGCATGGGTGATGCTAACTTTGGATAGTTTTATTTTTAATGACTTAAGTATTATTCTTACTTGTCATCTTCTTTTATATGCTATATAGCATGCATAATCATGCCTCTCCACAGCTTTCTATCCTTTATAGTTCAAAGCAATGTTGATCCTTTTACACTCCTTCCTAGTTCGTCATCTGCCATTCATTTATATTAGCTCATTAGTAAACTTAATTGTTTAGATAAAAATCTATTATTATTCATTCAGAAAATTTACAGCCAACACAACTGCAAAACTACTTAAATATGTCGTCTTTTGTTGATAACATGTTCATGTTAGCTTTCTTTAAATAGTTTTATTTTGTAATGATTTAAACAATAAAATTCCTTCTTACATGTGATAATGAAGTTAATTGTATTGATAAAAGTCCTATCTTATTCATGCTGAAAATATCTAACAAATGTAACTGTAAAATATTGCTATCATTTAGGGATGTTACAAAGGAAATGTGGATGTGCGTTGTGGTGCAGTGGATATCGGCTCGGAATGAGAAATCAAGGAGCCAAGTTTGAATTTCAGTTGAATTCATTGCATTCACTTACACGCAAATACTCTGGGGAAAGGTATTAATTCGTCTCTTCCTTCCAGTTATGGGTTAAATAGCAGGACAGATTGGGTTCTATAGCCTTGGTTGGTAACCAGTCTACTGCAGAAAGCAATGGCAACCTACTGCGGGATAATCTTCTGCCCAGTTCACGTATGGAACTTAACTGACTGACAAAGGAAATAGTTTGATATAATGCATAAGGTATTCATAATATCCTGGTTTAGTCTTTAATGATTTTTTAAAATACTAAAATTCACCCAAACAAGGCTTGAGAGCCACTCAAGGTAGCAGGTTACTGTTAAAATGGTGATGATGAATGTAAAAAAAAAAACGAATGAAGCTCATCACATTGCCATCAGTTGCATCATTGCATTTTCTTAAGCACATCCATAGCCTCCTTTATAAAGTTTGGGGAAAGACAAACTTTTGAGGCTGACATATTAGGTGATGCAATGTTTTTTTTCCAAAAATCACAGTGTGAGATATGAAGAATCTTCTAAGTTGCTTATTGTGAATATGACTGTTACACTCAATGGTGTCTCCTGTTGACTGAGTAACTATGGACAAGTGTCTGCTGGATCGAGTACAGTTCTGCCCTCCCACCTCATATTTTGGTTGTTTGGTTATCAAGTTATATGAAGGATGCACAACCTGTTCTTGTGATATTCAAAATAGCTGGATACATTTCGGACAGAGAAAATGAGGCATCACCTGTTGCTTGACCTGAATAATTATAATAATCAAATAAGAGAAAAAAGATATAATTCAAATGTGATGGGGGAGTAGTTAAGAAAAGAAGCAAACAGTTGTGATAGGAATGGAGAAAAGAGAAAAAAAACCCTCAGTTGTGGTGGAGGAGAATAGAGGAAAACAGCTCAGATGTAGTAGAGGTGGAGGATAAAAGATTGGCAACTCAGCTGTTTAGGTGGAGGGGAGAAATGAGTTACAAGATATGGGCAAGAAAAGAACTCAGCTGGATGGCTAAAGAGACAGTTCTTTTTTTCTTGCCCACATCTTGTAACTCATTTCCTAAACCTTGCCAATCTTTTATCCTCCACCTCTACCACATCTGAGGGGTTTTTTTTTTCTCTTTTCTTATCTATTCCTATCACAACTGTTTGCTTCTTTTTTCAACTACTCCCCCATCACATGATGAAACTGAAAAGACACAAAAAACCCTAGTGTAAACATGGAGTGGAGGAAAACAGGACAACAAATGAGTTGTGGCATGTAGGAGAGAGAGAGAGAGAAGGCTCTTAACTGTGGGTTTGGAGGGAAGAAAAGAGACAAACAGATGAATTGTGGTGGTGATGAGCAAGGAGAAAAACAAGACAAAAAATCAGTTAGTGGTGGGATGGAGAGAAATAGCTCAGCTGATGTTATATATAGATTTAGGCAATTCAAATAACTTGATGTGGAGGAAATAGAGAGACAAGTTGAAATGTAGAAAAAAGCAGCTCACAAGAAAAAGTAAAAAATGAAACTATGTTAACAAAAACTTGACAGAGAGGAAAAGATGGTGGAACAAGAATGTGGAAGGAGAGAAAGAAAATAGAAATAAAAAGAAAGCTTAATACAAAAAATACCTTGTGCATGAGAGAGAGAGAGAGAGAACACAATTACTCAATAAATTGAAATTAAGATGAATCAAGAATTCAAACCTTGATGAATCATTGTTTCTCAAGATGTTAATTTAAGCCTTTTATTCAAAACTGTTGTGTCATTAAACATGCCTATGCAAGGAAAAAGTTAAGTGCAAAATAGATTCAATCCATGAAATATGGATTTGCTTTCTGAAGTAGCAACAACAGTTTTGCCTGCTGTGATCCAAATGTTGTTGCTGCTGCTATTTATGTGTTTTGTTCTTCCTCTTCATCCTGTTCAGGAAAAAGTTTATATCCAGTTTGTCCTAACTGCTATTTGCAGAAAGGGGGGGGATTAAGTCCAAAGGCCCATTCCTCTTCTTTTTCGCTGCCACCTCCAACTTCTGGCAAGAAGTGCCATTGCTCTGGTTCTATTGCTTGTCTAATCATAAGATTAAATTTGGGTGATTGAAGATAAAGAAATAGTGAAATGAAAGAGATGGAATGGGGAAGGAATGACACAGGCCAATTGCTTGGTTGTTTAGACTTGGTTTTTAACGTTGTAGTGAAGAATGGGTCCTGCCCCTTTACTGTAATCAAAGTGGCTTCCATATTTTTGATTTTCTATGTTTTCTTTTTTATTCTTTGTTTAAATGAATCAGAATGAGAGAAATTGAAACGATAAAGATAACGTTTTCATCTCATCTCGTGTTGTAAATAGTAAAAAACAAAACAAAAATGCATCCAAAATTTAAGTCGAAATTTATTTATGTTTTAATTTTGAAAAGAAGAAAAATTATTTTTGTTATTATTTCTTAATTTTTCCTTGTTAGTAGTGAGTTAAATGAAGATGATGCTCACTGCTACTGTGATGCAACCTCCTGCCACTGCTGTTTGGCTGAAAATCAGAAAGTATAAATCGTTAGGTGTCTAGTAATGTCAGTCGTGCTTGAGTTGTGAGTCAAGTTGAAATTACTCGGAGTGACACACAGTAGAAGGCAGGTGTGAGGGTGACTAGAAGTGTTTTTTTTTTTTGTTTTTTTTTTTTTACAAGTATCAATCACTACCAGTTCAAGTTGAGAATGGTTTCACTTTTTTCCACATTGTAACATTCATTTGATGACTGAAAGAACAAAAAGTTGCATATGTAACAGATATAAAGTGTATATCAGTCAGTCAGTTAAGTGCCATGCGTGATACACGCTTGGGCGATCATGTCTCGAAAGAGATATGACTGACTGGGCAGAAGATTATCCCACAGTAGGTTGCCATTGCTTTCTGTGGTAGACTAGCTGGCTAGTATTTAGTGGGGGATCAGTTTATTACTTCATAACAATAGAAAACAGATCCCCCACTTTATGCCCAGTAGAAGTTTTAATTGTTTTCAACTATTATATTCACAGTCAGTTAAGTGCCATACGTGATACACGCTTGGGTGATCATGTCTCGAAAGAGATATGACTGACTGGGCAGAAGATTATCCCGCAGTAGGTTGCCATTGCTTTCTGCGGTAGACTGGTTGCCGACCAAGGCTATAGAACCCAATCTGTCCTGCTATTTAACCCATAACTGGAAGGAATAGACGGATTAATACCTTTCCCAAGGGTATTTGCGCATAAGTGAATATAATGGATTCAACTGGAATTTGAACTCGGCTACCCGGTTTCTCGTTCCGAGCCGATATCCACTGTACCACAACGCACATTCTAAGTGTATATATATTTCCTAAAAACGTGATAGATCTTTTATTGATTAATCAAACAGATTTTATTACTTTAAACATTATTTTTATTGGATACCCATATTTGAGTACACACTAAAAAATATAATATTTAATAAATTAATGGAGCATCTAGTGAAATATGGGTATCCACTAAAAATGTTTATAGTGATTTTTTATATATATATATATATATATATATATATATATATATATGTGTGTGTGAGAGAGAAAGAGAGGTGTGGCTCAAATTTTTTCAGCCTGACACATTTTCAAAAATCAATGTTCTGATATTTGGTCATTGAAATTAATTTTAGGAAATGGGTCAGGCCCAGAAATTTTCAGAACTTCTTATATTCTTTTTATTATAATTAAAATTTGTAAAAGAAATATGCAGGAAAATATTTTTAATTAAAATAATGTAAAAAAAAAAATATGAAAATATCACATTAAATAATAATAATGTTGAATCTTATAAAGTTTAGAAAAAAGAAATATGCTCATTTACATAATTAGTAATATATTTGTGAAAAAGAAAGGCTTCTTTTAAGCAACAAAATGTATTTCAGAGTCTCTGTTAGAAAATAATCTTTTCTGTTTTTTTAACTTTTCCTTCATGTTGAAAAACTTTGAAATTTAACACTGAAAATATTAATATAATACTGTTTAATATATCAAAAATAAGAAAAATGGTGCCAAATTTTAAAAAATGGATTTTCAATATGTTTTTACTTTATTTTTTAAACGTTCTTGAGTTTCATATTGGCTTGTTGCTCTTGGCAGTATTTTTAGCAAGCTAGTCTCTCAATCAATTATTACTGATTAATCTTTGCTGAATGTCTTGCACACACGTCCTTATGCCAGACTGTTAAACTTAGTAAATACTTATATATAGTAGCAGTTAAATTATGCAGATCATTACTGTTACAGAAAGTCTGATCATTTATGTATGCTGATACTCATATTGCCTTATGTCAGACTTAGGAAATATTCCTCTATTTAATTGTAGTAAAGACCTACAGACATGACTTCCTCCTCATTTCAGCAGTGAATATTTGTAAAACAATTGTTGGATGTTACATTGAAACTTCATCCATGTTTCCTATTTTGCACTGTATTTATTATAAATTATATTTAAGTGAAAAATTGGTTTCATGTCATCGAATTATGGTAATATACAGCTGGCATTATTGTTGTTATTGGTTTGATTCTATCCTCAGTAATTGGAGCCTTGTGCCAGACAAATATCTCTTACTTTTAAAAGTAATGTACTTTAAAGAAAAATAAGGTCAGCACAACTCCTTTTTGTTCTTTTATGTGCTAAGCCATTTGAAGACTTAGGCGATCATTACTCTCCATAACTTCCTATCTTTAGTTGCAGCTCGTAATAGTTTCAAATTCAATGAATCAAAATAATTTGTTGGGAAAGAAAAAGCTGGAAAGAATCATGAAATAAATCCCGTTAACAACAAGGGAGGCAACCCCGTTTTACTTTTTTTTTTTTTTTTTTTCATATATTTTTATAGCCAATTTTTGGGCTACATTTGCCTATCCAAACTCTATACTTGTTCATTCCTCTACCACTTCAGCATCAACTCTTCTCTGACTCCTCTACTCCCTACCTAACTACCTACCTACCAAATGATAACAAACTGGAAACTATTGATGCTCCCTTGGCTTGGGCCTAACCTACCCACTTTGTCTTTTTTTCTTTCTTTCTTTCCTGCCCTTCACACTAGCAATATTAATCATTATCTCCGTTTTCAAAATATTGATTCACTGATTCACTGCTGAAGTTTCTCATACTAAATTGAACAACTGGCCCAGCACTGTGCCAATGAATCCATTGTATTAAAATTACCATTATTTTTATCACACAATAACCACTTATTATTATTAATTTATTTTGTTTTTTTTAGTCAACTAAATTTTTTTTTTTTTAAACTTTGAAGAAGTTATTTGATAATTTTGAAATTTATTTGATCAATTTAAAAATCACTTTTACTTGTCGGGCTTAAAGCATTTTTTTGATGCCTTTTTTTTTGTTTCCCCTGAGAGAAGAGGCTGGCATAAGGTTGTAATTTGTGGAGAATCCAGTGTGTTATGAAGAAGTAAATGAATTGTTAATCATTCCACCATTCTGTGGTTAGGTACCCCACACCACCCTAATATCAGTGCATTTTTATTCTGCATGCCTCTAATTTAGCTTATTCTTTCTTGTATAACACACACTCTTTTCTTTTTCGCTCTGTCTTTCTTTCCTTATTTTTTAAATTTTTCTAAATTCATTGAATTTTTAACTTTTTTGATTCTATTTTTTTTTTTTTTTTTTTTTTTTTTTTTTTAACCAATCATTATTTTTCCTGTCATAATTCCATTTTCTTTTCCTCCTCTTTTTTTTTTCTTCATTTCCTCCTCTTTTTGGTAATCTTGTTTTATTTCTTATTCCTCACTTTTATTGTTTTCCCTCTTTTTAGACTAGTCTTTATATCTCCCCCCCCCCTTTAGAAAAGAGTTTTGAAACTTTTATATTTTTGATAATTATTCAATTTAATTTTTTTTTCTCTCTTACACCAAATTTTTTGCCTCTTATTACTTTTTTTTTTTCATGTATCTTTTTATCTTTAAAATTAAAGGTCACATTTTTACTTTTTTCCTCTTTTTCTCTCCTTCCACTCTTTTATTTATTTATTTTGTACTGTTAGGATGAAAAAGAAAGTGTACCCATACATAGACCCCCCCCCCCCCCAACCCTAAACTACACTGCCTGTACAATTTCCAAGCCTCTTCTACCCAGCCAGCCCTAATTACAAGTGAACCTTTCTCTCCCTTACTTTTCACTCCAATACATTTCTCATGTTTTCTCACTTTGGTTATCATACATGACATTTTTGGGCATAAAGAAAACTCTTTCACATTTTGACCATCAAGCCAATCTGTCCATATCATCCAACCATCATGCTTCCCTAAGCCTCAACTCTCTTTCTCTCTTAATGTGAATTCCATCTCTTCATTGCTATTCAACAATTGGTCTTTCCAGTGGCATTTCCCTATTTCTCAGTAATAAGTTGTTTCATATTTCTCTTTTTTTTTCTTCTTTTCTTCCCCCCACCCCACATCAATTTCTCCTTTTCTAAAATGTTAATGGTGCTACCGGTATTTACAGAACTGATGCCTAATTACTGATAATTGAGGCCTGTATCTGGTGTTTTGGAATTGCCTTTTGGTAGATAAATTACTTACTGACTTACTTTTATTATTTTTTTTTCTGGATGGTCAGAACTGGTCTGGGCAGTACCAACATGCAGCAGTCGTAACTTATCCATCCTCTGACAACCTTTGACCAGTGTCTTAAGCTTTATATACATCCCATCGCAGGAAGTTGGGAGAGAGAGAGATAGAGAGAGACATTTGAACTGACAGACAGACAGACAGACGGACATAAACACTTGCTAGTGAGATTCCATCCAACTCTCTCTGTCTCAGTCAGGGTCTAGGGTACCTCAATGTGGGTTGGTCTCTGTTTGAATCCTCAGCAACAGGTATTATTTTTTGTTGTTTCTTGTCTATTTTGAAAATGTGTATGTGTGTCTGCCAGTGTCTGTATATCTTCAAACATCTCTCTACAGCTTGTTATGTGTATGTTTGTGTGCAAACACACGCACACACAAATTTATGTTCATTACACATACGATTTATAATTAGCTCATGTACTTTTTATTATATATATATATATATATATATATATATATATAGAATGAGAGAGTGAAAGTTGTTTATATATCTAATCTAATGCATTAGTTTGTTTTTCTTACAGAAATTTTCATAAGTCAACATGTAAGTGTGTGTGTTATAGAAATTTCCACATGGTATTAATTACAAATTGATGTAGTGTGTACATCTAAAAAAAAGTTTGTGTGCACACACACACACACATGTATGTATGTAAACAAACTTCATTTTAAATATTTTTGTGTGTGTAAATATATATATATATATATATATATATATATATACACACACACGTGGGTAATGACAGACAAGAAATACTTTGTTCTTTATTTAAATTTTTTAAATCAAAAGATATTCCTTCTCCATCATATTTAATAAAACCTGTATAAAATAAGTATCACTGCTCAACTATTATATCTATCTATCTATCTATATATATATATATATATGTAAAATCTACTGAATGTTATTGGGCCGACCCACTTTCTAAAATCTTACCAAATCCAAATTTTTGCAGAGGAAGAATTTCTTGGTCATGTTGAAAACTTCTCAGTACCCATTTTGTGAACGATGACTTTGTATTTAAATAAGTGATTATTATAGTATAATTTTTCTTTTCATTTAAAATTTTAAAAATAGTCTTTTCTGCAAAACTTGTGTTTAAATAATAAAAAAAAAATTGATTCTGATTTGTCTGTTGAAAACATTTTTTTAAGTTTGAAAATTTGTCATCACATCTTTTAAATTCATTTTATTTAATTCTTTTAAATTTTGTTTTACCAACTGTCAGTATTATTATTTTGTATAACTTACCCTCCCACTCTTCTGAAAACTCACCCACCCACTGTTATTCCCCACCTCCATTGTCATAGATACTACCAGACAATGCTGAACTGTGAATATTTGCTATACAATTTCCAAATGCATTTGTAACATGAAGTAAAATTCATTTGTGCGTAGAAGCAGTCTTGGGAAGGAGGTGTACATTTTACATAATTATCATCATCACCGTTATTAATATTCTTTTGAGATGTCTCCCACTCTGCTGTTTTCTCTCCCTCTCACTCATTCTTGTGCCTTATACAAACTCAAGCACTTGCACACATTTTCAAAATACTGTCTGAGTCATATTGAGTCTTATTATTGAGTAGCCATTTAAGACGAAAAAAAAAACAAAAAAAACAAAAGGGGATGTGGAAGTTGTTAAATTCTTGAAAACATTAAATTTAGAACTTTTTTGGTGTCCATGTTTTACTTTTCATTCTCAATAGATTTACCCATTCTGAATTTTTCAGTTTGAGATAATAGGTGGAAATGTCTCAAAATTTGCATTTATTTATTTGTTTATTTTGGAGTTAGAAATTAAATTTTACTTTCTCTTTAAAGCAATACTCAATTTTCCAGTACAAGATTTATATATACATGTATATGGGGTTTTTCTTTTTCTTTATCTTTTTTTATTCATTTATATATAAGTTTCTAGTTTTTAATGTAAAACTTATGTAATTGCTTATGGCCTTTCAAAGTCAGTTTTAAACAATATTTATTTCATCTTCTAAAAATGTACATTTTTTTCATGCAACAATTGTCACTTGGATAATAAACAACTAATAAGTAATATTTATCTGATAAAACATTTAAACTTTTTTCTTTTGTTTAATTGTCTTTTTTTCCCTTGCTATAATCATTTTTCTGAAGTTTTACCAATATACTGTTTTGGATAGTTCTCAAGTGATATTGTACATAAAATTATATTTTTCATTTTAAATCTTACTTGATTTGTTAAAATCCAGTAGATCTGATATGACAGGATAGCTATCAGGTTCATGTTAAGTTATCTCCCCCTGTTTTTTCTTTTTGTTTTTTTTTCATCTGTCATATTCTATTTGAAATTTAAACTGATCAATGCTTTTTCAGTAATCATTAGAACAGTATTTATTCAGACGATACTGGTTACATTTATCTACCCTTTCTGTTTTGCTACTCTCATCTACAGGATACTGGTTAAGTTCATTTCCTTATCCACACATATGTCCACATAATAACATTCATCACTTATTGTAGTTTTAGTAAATTCTTACTTGTCTGGACAAAGGCCTGACTAGTGATTAATTATGAAATTCAGAGTTGACCACTGATAAGTATTTAACTTTATTATTTCTGATTTAATAAATATTGCTCTGAACAGCTATTGGCAGGAATTATATATATGTCATATAATTTGACATAAGTCAGAAGGTAACCTGAATATGAAAAATAAAATGTTACAAAGGCATAAGCCATTGTGACTGAGGATGTGAGCATATTGGCCTTGTTCACTGTTGATCATACTATATGAAGCGCTTTCCCACAAAACTAAGGTCCGCTCAGCACAGTTGCAGTGTAAAACAGGTGGCCTTTGTGGATGTTGAAAAAAACATGACCATGCCTGAACAGGCATTTGCAACAGGGTTTAGTTTTTGGTACTAGCAGGCAGGTATACTCAAAAGCAAGTGGCCATTATTATTATTTACTCACCATTTGGTACAACTCTGAGTTTCATGCATGTAGAAATTATCAGACATGGATTGAAAACTGATAATTGTAAAATAATTACTTAAAATTTGCTATATTTATAGGCTAAGAGTGCTCAATATTGAAGATAGAAACTGTGGACATAGAAATCAACACAGGTAAACACCATGTCCACACTTTGTCTACCTCTACCATACATATATATTGGTAGGAAAGAGTGGAGGTGCTGAAAAAGTTCCCAGCCTGATCAAGGGGAGTGTTAAAAACTCTGATGTGTAAATTTTGGAAAATGGATTTGGCCAAAAGTTTTTCTCCACTCTTTTATATCAGTTAAATGTCATACATGATGCACACTTGGGTGATCATGTCTTGCAAGAGACATGACTAATTGGACAAAAGATTTTCCTGCAGTAGGTTACCATTACTTTTTGCAGTAGACTGGCTGCCAATCAAGGCTATAGAACCCAATCTGTCTTGCTATTTAACCCATAGATTAATCCCTTTCCCAAAAGTATTTGTGCATATGTGAATGCAATAAATTCAACTGGAATCTGAACTTGGCTCACTGATTTCTTGTTGAGAATATTCACTGCACTACAATGCACATCTTTCATTTATGAATATTTGAAATTTATTATATTGATGGAGGAAAGCTAAATTTATTATATTGATGGAGGAAAGCTAAATTTATTATATTGATGGAGGAAAGCTAAATTTATTATATTTATGGAGGAAGAGTGTTCAGTATCAGGGATAGAGGGTTTGAATATCACTTAAAGCATGAAACTGCCAATCATCATACAATGTTGATTTCTATGTCTATGTTTTTAGAGAGTATTGATAAAAAAAAACTTTAGTTATTTACACGAAGGCAGTTGATGATATTGAAATATTGTATAACAGATAAAAAAGAAGTTATTTCTAGAAATTCAGTTAGAGCAACAGGGAAAATCTGTTTATTAATAATAATAGCAGCAAAAAAAAAAAAAAAGAAAATGGTGATATTAGCTGTTTTTTTATAAGGATATATTTGACATTCATTGATGGAATAGCCAGTGCTAATATCTGTTGGAATTTATAAAGTCTATCTTTTAAAAAATATTTTTAGGAAAATAGATTTCTTAAGTCCACTGTTATTGCACTTTTCATAACTGATGTGCATTTCTTTCCTAACCAGTCGTTCAAAGAAGTTTGAAACATTTATATCTTGATTATCCCCATGAGGTGAGTGGAGGTGACAGAAAAAAATGTACCCCTGAACTCTCCTCTATCCTCTCCAAACTCTACAACTACTGTCTCTGCTTCTTGCTTTTCCTGCCTGCTGGAAATCCTTTTCTGTGATTCCTGTTTTTAAGAACTTTGGCGAACCCTCAGATCCCTCTAATTATTGCCCTATCAGCCTCCTACTGATTTTTGGCAAAGTGGTTCAGCATCTCACACCCCACTGCCTATTCTCTGACAGTATAGCTTCTGATTTGCCAGGTCTACTGCTGACATGCTTTAGACCATCACTGAGTATATGTACCAGGCTCTTGATAAGAACGGTAAAGCTTGAGCTGTTGCCCTGGATATTTCCAAAGTATTTGGTAGAGTGTGGCATGCTGGCCTTCTGTGCAAGCTACATAGTTATGATATGTCTTGACATTTGTTTGACTTAATGAAATCATCCGACTGAATTGAGTAATAAAGGTTGTATTGAATGGGCATGCTTCCAGATCCTATCATACAAACATGGGTGTCCTTCAAGGCTCTATCCTAGGTCCGATGCTTTTTCTGATATTCATCGATCTCCCTGATGTAATCAGATCCCAAGTAGGCATCTATGCTGACGACAACACCATTTACTCCCACCTCGTTAAGAAATCTGTTAATGCTGACAAAATAAATTTTACTGCTGCTCTCAAAAAAGGCCTTCAGTCAGTGTTGGACTAGGTTAAGAAATGGCTCGTAAATTTGAATGATTCCAAAATGAAGATGCTATCCTTTAACCACCATTGACGATCTTTCTTACACACCATCAGCATGGATCAGGCTAGTCTCCCTGAAAGCAATACACTGCACCTCCTTGGCCTGATTATCTCAGCTGTGTTTGGCTAAAAAGTTTTTTTTTTCTGAATCCCTCATGCACATATAAAAATCTATCCACCTGTACATTGAATACTGCTGTCATACCTGGTTGGGCACCCCTGCTATTCATCTTGGGGTTCTCCACAAAATCCAAAGGAGAATCTGCAATGTAGTCAATCCTGACCTGGCAGTTCAACTCCAGTCTCTTTCTCATCCACAAGATGTGTCTTCCCTCTGTCTCTTCTAAAGATAATTTCATGAATTCTGATTTGACGAGATAATGGGGTGAGATGATTAATTAAGAAATAAAAGAAACTATTCATGTTGAAAGTCCAAGTGATGTGGCTTTTTTTTTTTTTTTATTTGGTATAATTTTTTGTCAATATGGTTTGGAGAAGGATGAACCACTTTAAGACCTACAGGGTTCATTTCACTTGAAGCCATTTTTAATTATTCATCTGAGAAAAAAGTTTTTATATTCTATCAAATATTATATATATATGTATAGCAGAGTATTAAGTCTGTGGATTGAGAGGTGGTTATTAGCTGATTTTTAAGTTGAAAAATTTTCACTGTATATTGTTCAATCTGTAATTTAATGTTCATCACTGAATTAATGACATTAGAAGAAATTAGATTTTATTGAAAATTTTTGTTGTATTAAATAATTTCTTTCTTTTTTAACTGTAGCCTAAATGATTTACCTGCCTATAAAGGTACTGGCTGTTGTTTTTTTTTTTTTTTTTTTTTTTTTTTTTGGCAAATGCACATTCTTTTAAGCCATCTTGAGTTGAAACATAAATATTATTGAATTAATATTTAAAACTGAGGAACATATCAATGTTAACTGAAATTCCAAAGTTGAAGAATTGTCATTATTTAATTATTTTTTTAAAATTCTTTTTCTCATTGTGATCATTTTGTCGAGACCTCTCATCTTTCTGGGTCTTTTTTGTAAGTCTTTTACATTTTTATGAACTTTTTTTCAAATTAATTTTTGCTTCTCCTAAAAAACAAGAAATAAAAATAAGATTAATTTAGTACTGTGAAATTATTTGGTTATATAAATAGATTTGATTCACAGTGATTTATAAAATAAGTTTTATTTAAATATTGTTTTTAACACTTAAAAAAACATAGGTGTTCTTTTTTTAATATGCAAATCTGAGATCTGTCTGGTAAGTATCCACCCACTTAATATTAACGAAAAAATAGCTTACCTTGGGCAATGACACCTTAGTCCCATTTAGAGTACTCCTCCTGTTACCTCATTCACTTATCTCAGCTTCCTTTTTCTGAACAGCCTGCAATTTTTATTTTTTGTAATTTGCCTTATCACATTCTCCTTAATCATGTCCACAGGCTGAAATATTTTGTTCATCAACAGATTTAGCTTTGGTGAGTAGGGGAAAGAAAACTCAAGGAGTCAAATCTGGGCTATAGCGAATGCTTACAAATCAGTGATATAGTGTTTTTTTAGAACCCCTGAATGATATGTGAAAGATCTCTTTGCTTTGTCATTGTGAATGTGACACACAGTACATTGACTCTGCTATCTTAATAGAACATCTGTTCACATATATGCAGTAAGGTACCCACTAAATGGTTGCCTGCTTGTATCAAGGCTGCACAATCAGTTTTTGAGATGTTTAAAATGTTTTAATACATGCTATACAAAGCTCGTATCTGCCAAATTGCAGCTTTAATATATTGAAGGTTGACTGAGTAAATTGATTTTATAAAGTGTCTTTCAATTTGTGCTTGGAGAAGCTTGAAGAAAGTGGATAATCTAAAGTCATTGTAATTGACATAGAATCAACAAATTGGAATGAAAGAAATGAAATCACTTGTTGAACTTAGACTTTTGGAAGGTTTCCATGTGACACAAGTTGACATTGGTTTTTATTGTTTATTATTTATTGCTATTATTTATGCTGCTCAGCTATGTCAGATTTATTGTTAGTTGAACTAACTTTTTTTTCTGTATTGAATTCTGACCAAGTACAAGTTTAGATATGCCCTAAATCACCATACCAACACAAGCATCCTGATTAAATTTATTTTGTTCAATAGTTCTATTTTCATCTGTCTGTCTATTTTCTCTTTTAGTCTGTCACTTTTTCTGCATTTTCAATCTCAGTTTGGCAGTCTGTCTGTTTCTCACCCTCTCTGTATTCTCTCTCCCAGTCCATTTATCTCTCTCTGGATGTCCTTTTTGAGTTCTCTTCTCATGTTCCCTCCTTCTGGATCGTTTCCTTCTCTTTTCTCGTGTCCCCTCCGTCCGGATTGTTTCTCTCTCTCTCCTCGTGTCCCCTCAGTCTGGATTGTTTCTCTCTCTCTCTCCTTGTGTCCCCTCCGTCCAGATTGTTGCTCTCTCTCTCCTCGTGTCCCTTCCGTCCGGATCGTTTCCCTCTCTCTCTCTCTCCTCGTGTCCCCTCCGTCCGGATCGTTTCCCTCTCTCTCTCTCTCCTCGTGTCCCTTCCGTCCGGATCGTTTCTCTCTCTCTCTCCTCGTGCCCCCTCCGTCCGGATCGTTTCCCCTCCGTCCGGATGGTTTCTCTCTCTCTCTCCTCGTGTGCCCTCCGTCCGGATGGTTTCTCTCTCTCTCTCCTCGTGTGCCCTCCGTCCGGATGGTTTCTCTCTCTCTCTCTCCTCGTGTGCCCTCCGTCCGGATGGTTTCTCTCTCACTCTCCTCGTGTCCCCTCTGTCGGATGGTTTCTCTCTCTCTCTCCTCGTGTCCCCTCTGTCGGATGGTTTCTCTCTCTCTCTCCTCGTGTCCCCTCTGTCGGATCATTTCTCTCTCTCTCCTCGTGTCCCCTCTGTCGGATGGTTTCTCTCTCTCTCTCCTCGTGTCCCCTCTGTCGGATCGTTTCTCTCTCTCTCTCTTCGTGTCCCCTCTGTCGGATCGTTTCTCTCTCTCTCTCCTCGTGTCCCCTCTGTCGGATCGTTTCTCTCTCTCTCTCCTCGTGTCCCCTCTGTCGGATCGTTTCTTTCTCTCTCTCTCCTCGTGTCCCCTCTGTCGGATCGTTTCTCTCTCTCTCTCCTCGTGTCCCCTCTGTCGGATCGTTTCTCTCTCTCTCTCCTCGTGTCCCCTCTGTCGGATCGTTTCTCTCTCACTCTCCTCGTGTCCCCTCTGTCGGATCGTTTCTCTCTCTCTCTCCCTCGTGTCCCCTTCGGATCGTTTTCTCTCTCTCTCTCCTCGTGTCCCCTCTGTCGGATCGTTTCTCTCTCTCCTCGTGTCCCCTCTCGCCGGGTGTTTCTCTCTCTCTCTCTGCGTGTCCCCTCTCGCGGATCGTTTCTCTCTCTCTCTCCCTCGTGTCCCCTCTGTCCGGATCGTTTCTCTCTCTCTCTGCGTGTCCCCCTCGCCGGATCGTTTCTCTCTCTCTCTCCTCGTGTCCCCTCTGTCGGATCGTTTCTCTCTCTCTCTCTGCGTGTCCCCTCTGTCGGATCGTTTCTCTCTCTCTCTCCTCGTGTCCCCTCTGTCGGATCGTTTCTCTCTCTCTCTCTCGGCGCCCCTCTGTCGGATCGTTTCTCTCTCTCTCCTCGTGTCCCCTCTGTCGGATCGTTTCTCTCTCTCTCTCTCGTGTCCCCTCTGTCGGATCGTTTCTCTCTCTCTCTCTCCGTGTCCCCTCTGTCGGATCGTTTCTCTCTCTCTCTCCTCGTGTCCCCTCTGTCGGATCGTTTCTCTCTCTCTCTCCTCGTGTCCCCTCGCCGGATCGTTTCTCTCTCTCTCTCCTCGTGTCCCCTCTGTCGGATCGTTTCTCTCTCTCTCTCTGCGTGTCCCCTCTGTCGGATCGTTTCTCTCTCTCTCTCCTCGTGCTCCCCTCTGTCGGATCGTTTCTCTCTCTCTCTCCCTGCGTGTCCCCTCTGTCGGATCGTTTTCTCTCTCTGTCTCTCTGCGTGTCCCCTCTGTCGGATGATTTCTCTCTCTCTCTCGTGTCCCCTCTGTCGGATCGTTTCTCTCTCTCTCTCCTCGTGTCCCCTCTGTCGGATCGTTTCTCTCTCTCTCTCCCTGCGTGTCCCCTCTGTCGGATCGTTTCTCTCTCTCTCTCTCCTCGTGTCCCCTTGTCGGATCGTTTCTCTCTCTCTCTCCTGGTGTCCCCTCTGTCGGATCGTTTCTCTCTCTCTCTCTCTCGTGTCCCCTCTGTCGGATCGTTTCTCTCTCTCTCTCCCTGGCTGTCCCCTCTGTCGGATCGTTTCTCTCTCTCTCTCTCCTCGTGTCCCCTCTGTCGGATCGTTTCTCTCTCTCTCTCTCCTCGTGTCCCCTCTGTCGGATCGTTTCTCTCTCTCTCTCCTCGTGTCCCCCTCTGTCGGATCGTTTCTCTCTCTCTCTCTGCGTGTGTCCCCTCTGTCGGTTCGTTTCTCTCTCTCTCTCCTCGTGTCCCCTCTGTCGGATCGTTTCTCTCTCTCTCCTCGTGTCCCCTCTGTCGGATCGTTTCTCTCTCTCTCTCTCGTGTCCCCTCTGTCGGATCGTTTCTCTCTCTCTCTCCCTGCGTGTCCCCTCTGTCGGATCGTTTCTCTCTCTCTCTCCTCGTGTCCCCTCTGTCGGATCGTTTCTCTCTCTCTCTCTCTGCGTGTCCCCTCTGTCGGATCCGTTTCTCTCTCTCTCTCCCTGTTGCTCCCTCTGTCGGATCGTTTCTCTCTCTCTCTCCTCGTGTCCCCTCTGTCGGATCGTTTCTCTCTCTCTCTCTCCTCGTGTCCCCTCTGTCGGATCGTTTCTCTCTCTCTCTCCTCGTGTCCCACTCTGTCGGATCGTTTCTCTCTCTCTCTCTCGTGTCCCCTCTCTGTCGGATCGTTTCTCTCTCTCTCTCCTCGTGTCCCCTCTGTCGGATCGTTTCTCTCTCTCTCTCTCCTCGTGTCCCCCTCTGTCGGATCTCGTTTCTCTCTCTCTCTCCTCGTGTCCCCTCTGTCGGATCGTTTCTCTCTCTCTCTCCCTCCGTGCTCCCCTCTGTCGGATCGTTTCTCTCTCTCTCTCCTCGTGTCCCCTCTGTCGGATCGTTTCTCTCTCTCTCTCCTCGTGTCCCCTCTGTCGGATCGTTTCTCTCTCTCTCTCCTCGTGTCCCCCTCTGTCGGATCGTTTCTCTCTCTCTCTCCCTCGTGTCCCCTCTGTCGGATCGTTTCTCTCTCTCTCTCCTCGTGTCCCCTCTGTCGGATCGTTTCTCTCTCTCTCTCCTCGTGTCCCCTCTGTCGGATCGTTTCTCTCTCTCTCTCCTCGTGTCCCCTCTGTCGGATCGTTTCTCTCTCTCTCTCCTCGTGTCCCCTCTGTCGGATCGTTTCTCTCTCTCTCTCTCCTCGTGTCCCTCTGTCGGATCGTTCTCTCTCTCTCTCCTCGTGTCCCCTCTGTCGGATCGTTTCTCTCTCTCTCTCTCGTGTCCCCTCTGTCGGATCGTTTCTCTCTCTCTCTCTCCCTGCGTGTCCCCTCTGTCGGATCGTTTCTCTCTCTCTCTCCTCGTGTCCCCTCTGTCGGATCGTTTCTCTCTCTCTCTCCTCGTGTCCCCTCTGTCGGGATCGTTTCTCTCTCTCTCTCCTCGTGTCCCCTCTGTCGGATCGTTTCTCTCTCTCTCTCTCCTCGTGTCCCCTCTGTCGGATCGTTTCTCTCTCTCTCTCTGCGTGTCCCCTCTGTCGGATCGTTTCTCTCTCTCTCTCTCCTCGTGTCCCTCTGTCGGATCGTTTCTCTCTCTCTCTCTGCGTGTCCCCTCTCTTGGGATCGTTTCTCTCTCTCTCTCTGCGTGTCCCCTCTGTCGGATCGTTTCTCTCTCTCTCTCCTCGTGTCCCCTCTGTCGGATCGTTTCTCTCTCTCTCTCCTCGTGTCCCCTCTGTCGGATCGTTTCTCTCTCTCTCTCCTCGTGTCCCCTCTGTCGGATCGTTTCTCTCTCTCTCTCCTCGTGTCCCCTCTGTCGGATCGTTTCTCTCTCTCTCCCCTCGTGTCCCCTCTGTCGGATCGTTTTACTCTCTCTCTCCCCTCGTGTCCCCTCTGTCGGATCGTTTCTCTCTCTCTCCCTCGTGTCCCCTCTGTCGGATCGATTGTCTCTCTCTCCCCTCGTGTCCCCCTCTGTCGGATCGTTTCTCTCTCTCTCCCCTCGTGTCCCCTCTGTCGGATCGTTTCTCTCTCTCTCCCCTCGTGTCCCCTCTGTCGGATCGTTTCTCTCTCTCTCCCCTCGTGTCCCCTCTGTCGGATCGTTTCTCTCTCTCTCTCCTCGTGTCCCCTCTGTCGGATCCCGTTTCTCTCTCTCTCTCCTCGTGTCCCCTCTGTCGGATCGTTTCTCTCTCTCTCTCTCTCGTGTCCCCTCTGTCGGATCGTTTCTCTCTCTCTCTCTCCTCGTGTCCCCTCTGTCCGGATCGTTTCTCTCTCTCTCTCTCCTCGTGTCCCCTCTGTCGGATCGTTTCTCTCTCTCTCTCCTCGTGTCCCCTCTGTCGGATCGTTTCTCTCTCTCTCTCCTCGTGTCCCTCCTGTCGGATCGTTTCTCTCTCTCTCCTCGTGTCCCCTCTGTCGGATCGTTTCTCTCTCTCTCTCCTCGTGTGTCCCCTCTGTCGGATCGTTATCTCTCTCTCTCCTCGTGTCCCCTCTGTCGGATCGTTTATCTCTCTCTCTCCTGCAGTGCTCCCTCTGTCGGATCGTTTATCTCTCTCTCTCCTCGTGTCCCCTCTGTCGGATCGTTTATCTCTCTCTCTCCTCGTGTCCCCTCTGTCGGATCGTTTATCTCTCTCTCTCCTCGTGTCCCCGCTTTTAGACTCTCTCTCCTCGTGTGTCCCCGCTTTGAACTCTCTCTCCTCGTGTCCCCGCATTTAGACTCTCTCTCTCTCTCCCCGTGTCCCCGCCTTTAGACTCTCTCACTCTCTCTTTCTCTGCGTGTCCCGCCTTTAGACTCTCTCACTCTCTCTCTTTCTCCCTAGTGTCCCCGCCTTTGAACTCTCTCACTCTCTCTCTCTCTCCTCGTGTCCCCGCCTTTGAACTCTCTCACTCTCTCTCTCTGCGTGTCCCCGCCTTTGAACTCTCTCACTCTCTCCTCGTGTCCTTGCTGAACTCTCTCACTCTCTCCTCGTGTCCCCCGCCTTTAGACTCTCTCACTCTCTCTCTCTGCGTGTCCCCGCCTTTGAACTCTCTCACTCTCTCTCTCTCCTCGTGTCCCCGCCTTTAGACTCTCTCACTCTCTCTCTCTCCTCGTGTCCCGCCTTTAGACTCTCTCTCTCTCCTCGTGTCTGTACAGAACTCTCTCTCTCTCTTTCTCTCGTGTCCCCGCCTTGTCTCTCTTCACTCTCTCTTTCTCCTCGTGTCCCCGCCTTTGAACTCTCTCTTTCTCTCTCTCTCTCTCTCCTCGTGTCCCCGCCTTTAGACTCTCTCACTCTCTCTCTCTCGTGTCCCCGCCTTTAGACTCTCTCACTCTCTCTCGTGTCGCCTTTAGACTCTCTCCTCTCTCCTCGTGTCCCCCGCCTTTGAACTCTCTCACTCTCTCTCTCTGCGTGTCCCCGCCTTTAGACTCTCTCACTCTCTCTCTCTCCTCGTGTCCATGCTTTAGACTCTCTCACTCTCTCTCTCTCTACGTGTCCCCGCCTTTGAACTCTCTCTCTCTCCTGCGTGTCCCCGCCTTTAGACTCTCTCTCTTTCCTCGTGTCCCCGCCTTTAAAGACTCTCTCTCTCTCTCTTTCCTCGTGTCCCCGCCTTTCGTCTCTCTCTCTCTCTCTTTCCTCGTGTCCCCGCCTTTGAGCCTCTCTCTCTCTCTTTCCTCGTGTCCCCGCCTTTAGACTCTCTCTCTCTCTCTTTCCTCGTGTCCCCGCCTTTAGACTCTCTCTCTCTCTCTTTCCTCGTGTCCCCGCCTTTAGACTCTCTCTCTCTCTCTTTCCTCGTGTCCCCGCCTTTGAACTCTCTCTCTCTCTCTTTCCTCGTGTCCACGCCTTTAGACTCTCTCTCTCTCTTTCCTGCGTGTCCCCGCCTTTCGAAAGCTCTCTCTCTCTCTCTTTCCTCGTGTCCCCGCCCTCTCTCTCTCTCTCTCTCTCTTTCCCGTGTCCCCGCCTTTGAACTCTCTCTCTCTTTCCTCGTGTCCCCGCCTTTTAGACTCTCTCTCTCTCTTTCCTCGTGTCCCCGCCTTTAGACTCTCTCTCTCTCTCTCTTTCCTGCGTGTCCCCGCCTTTAGACTCTCTCTCTCTCTCTTTCCTCGTGTCCCTTCTTGAACTCTCTCTCTCTCTTTCCTCGTGTCCCCGCCTTTGAACTCTCTCTCTCTCTGCCTCGTGTCCCCGCCTTTGAACTCTCTCTCTCTCTCTTTCCTCGTGCTCCCTTCAGACTCTCTCTCTCTCTCTTTCCTCGTGTCCCGCCCTTTGAACTCTCTCTCTCTCTCTTTCCTCGTGTCTGTCTTTAGACTCTCTCTCTCTCTCTTTCTCGTGTCCCTGCCTTTGAACTCTCTCTCTCTCTTTCCTCGTGTCCCCGCCTTTTAGACTCTCTCTCTCTTTCCTGCGTGTCCCCGCCTTTAGACTCTCTCTCTCTCTCTTTCCTCGTGTCCCCACCTTTAGACTCTCTCTCTCTCTCTTTCCTCGTGTTCCCACCTTTAGATTGTCTCTCACTTTCTTTTTCTTAATACTTCCTATTTTAGATCGTCTCTGTGCTCTAACATTTATCACAAACCCATTTAAGAGCAAATAAATACATCAAATTTATAATTTAAAAAACACAAAAACCCAACTCCTTGAAAAGGCCCTCAGACATAGAGGAAGGTTTTGGTCGGCAGAAAAACATTTATTTTGTAGACAGTGGGAGTTGCCGAACTATTGAATTTCAGATAAAGTGGGGATTTTGTTAATTTTATGTATTTTTTCCCTTAGTTCAAAAGTAGCTGTTTACATATATAAGTTTTGTAAAAATTCATTTTTGCTTTTTTTCGATTATAAACAACATTGTCTCATGTGTACACATTTAATTTTATTTTATTACAGCTTAAAAGCACCATAATTACATTCAATTTCTTAAATAGCAAATAATATAAAAGCAGAAACACTGAGGCAGTCCAGTTTCATTACTTTAATAATTTCTGACAATTAAACTGCAAGTCAGTAGCATGGTTGCAGCTAGAACCAATTATAAACAATTTTTAATTATTAGTAGGTCAAGTTTTTTTTTTGCTTTTTTTTTTTTTTTTTTTGTTTATGATATCCTGTAGAATTCAAAGATGCAATGAAGTAACCAGAATAGTTTATGGGATTTAAAAGACCAGACTTTGGTATATCTATTTGTATGTTTAAAGCTGAGTCTACGCATTAAAGACATTACATCGGCACAAGTCCCACTACTAATTCTAAATCAATTCTAAATGAGTAGGTGAGTTATTGCTTGAAAACTGGTGAGCATAAAACAAACCATTTTTGTTAGTGCTTATTCTTGTTTCCTTTTTCTTTCGATTTTTTTTTTTTTTTTTTTTTTTTTTTTTTTTTTCACTAATTAATTTGTGCTAAAAAAGTTATGTTCTTTTTTTTCCCTCCCAAGTTATTTGTGCCTGGTTCTTATTTTTCCCCCACCCCCTCCCAAGTTATTCCTGCTGGTTTTTTTTCTCTCCCAAGTTATTCATGCTGGTTTTTTTTTCCCTCCCAAGTTATTCATGCTGGTTTTTTTTTCCCTCCCAAGTTATTCATGCTGGTTTTTTTTTCCCTCCCAAGTTATTCATGCTGGTTTTTTTTTCCCTCCCAAGTTATTCATGCTGGTTTTTTTTTCCCCTCCCAAGTTATTCATGCTGGTTTTTTTTCCCCTCCCAAGTTATTCATGCTGGTTTTTTTTCCCCTCCCAAGTTATTCATGCTGGTTCTTTTTCCCTCCCAAGATATTCATGCTGGTTTTTTTTTCTCCCTCCCAAGTTATTTGCGCCTGTTTCTTTTTTTTCCCCCCTCCCAAGTTATTCCTGCTGTTTTTTTCCCTCCCAAGTTATTTGTGCCTGGTTCTTTTTTTTTCCCACTCCCAAGTTATTCCTGCTGTTTTTTTTTCCCCCCCAAGTTATTCCTGCTGTTTTTTTTTTCCCTCCCAAGTTATTCCTGCTGTTTTTTTTTCCCTCCCAAGTTATTCCTGCTGGTTTTTTTTCCCTCCCAAGTTATTCATGCTGGTTTTTTTTTCCCTCCCAAGTTATTCATGCTGGTTTTTTTCCCCTCCCAAGTTATTCATGCTGGTTTTTTTTCCCCTCCCAAGTTATTCATGCTGGTTCTTTTTCCCTCCCAAGATATTCATGCTGGTTTTTTTTTTCTCCCTCCCAAGTTATTTGCGCCTGTTTCTTTTTTTTCCCCCCTCCCAAGTTATTCCTGCTGTTTTTTTTCCCTCCCAAGTTATTTGTGCCTGGTTCTTTTTTTTTTCCCCACTCCCAAGTTATTCCTGCTGTTTTTTTTTTCCCTCCCAAGTTATTCCTGCTGTTTTTTTTTCCCTCCCAAGTTATTCCTGCTGTTTTTTTTTTCCCTCCCAAGTTATTCCTGCTGTTTTTTTTTTCCCTCCCAAGTTATTCCTGCTGTTTTTTTTTTTCCCCTCCCAAGTTATTCCTGCTGTTTTTTTTTTCCCCTCCCAAGTTATTCCTGCTGTTTTTTTTTTTCCCTCCCAAGTTATTCCTGCTGTTTTTTTTTTTCCCTCCCAAGTTATTCCTGCTGTTTTTTTTTTCCCTCCCAAGTTATTCCTGCTGTTTTTTTTTTTCCCCTCCCAAGTTATTCCTGCTGTTTTTTTTTTCCCTCCCAAGTTATTCCTGCTGTTTTTTTTTTCCCTCCCAAGTTATTCCTGCTGTTTTTTTTTCCCTCCCAAGTTATTCCTGCTGTTTTTTTTTTCCCTCCCAAGTTATTCCTGCTGTTTTTTTTTTCCCTCCCAAGTTATTCCTGCTGTTTTTTTTTTTCCCTCCCAAGTTATTCCTGCTGTTTTTTTTTTCCCTCCCAAGTTATTCCTGCTGTTTTTTTTTCCCTCCCAAGTTATTCCTGCTGTTTTTTTTTCCCTCCCAAGTTATTCCTGCTGTTTTTTTTTTCCCTCCCAAGTTATTCCTGCTGTTTTTTTTTTCCCTCCCAAGTTATTCCTGCTGTTTTTTTTTTCCCTCCCAAGTTATTCCTGCTGTTTTTTTTTTCCCTCCCAAGTTATTCCTGCTGTTTTTTTTTTCCCTCCCAAGTTATTCCTGCTGTTTTTTTTTTCCCTCCCAAGTTATTCCTGCTGTTTTTTTTTTCCCTCCCAAGTTATTCCTGCTGTTTTTTTTTTCCCTCCCAAGTTATTCCTGCTGTTTTTTTTTTCCCTCCCAAGTTATTTCTGCTGCCCCCCCCCCCCCCCCGCCAAGATATTCATGCTGGTTTTTTTTTCTCCCTCCCAAGATATTCATGCTGGTATTTTTTCTCCCTCCCAAGATATTCCTGCTGTTTTTTTTTTCCCTCCCAAAATATTCTTGCTGTTTTTTTTTTTTCCCTCCCAAGATATTCGTGCCAGGTTTTTATTTTTTTTTCTCTCCCAAGTTATTTGTGCCGGGTTTTTATTTTTTTCTTCTCTCCCAAGTTATTTGTGCCGGGTTTTTATTTTTTTTTCCTCTCCCAAGTTATTTGTGCCGGGTTTTTATTTTTTTTTCTCTCCCAAGTTATTTGTGCCGGGTTTTTATTTTTTTTTTCTCTCCCAAGTTATTTGTGCCGGGTTTTTATTTTTTTTCTTCTCTCCCAAGTTATTTGTGCCGGGTTTTTATTTTTTTTTCCTCTCCCAAGTTATTTGTGCCGGGTTTTTATTTTTTTTTCTCTCCCAAGTTATTTGTGCCGGGTTTTTATTTTTTTTTTCTCTCCCAAGTTATTTGTGCCGGGTTTTTATTTTTTTTTTCTCTCCCAAATTATTCGTGCTTGTCTAGTTGCTTTGCCTTGCATTATATGGTGATGTTTTTTAATATTTTGCCCTGTTGTTTTTCATCTGTTTCTTGTGTTTCTCTGTGTGTGTGTGTGTGTATAATATCTCTCTCTCTCTCTATATATATATATATATATATATATATATATAAAAGTTTATTTTAAAAAAGTTTATTTCTATTTCATGGAAATATGTGTGTATTCTCTTTATAGTGGGTCATATCTTTATATTTATTTCTTTTAGAAAAGTGTTTACATATACATATTTGTAATATGTATATTGAAGCACAATTTCTCTTAAATAATCTTCACAACTTAATGTACACACTTGGAGATTTTTATGCATTCTTGTATATGTACATGTGTTTGTTAATTTTTCTTGTTTTCCGCTTTTTCATGACTAGCTGAATTTTTTTCAGTTATCTATCCACCTTGTATTACAATCCACTTATCTCTTTGGTAGTTACAATAAAGAGCCACAATCTCAGACCAGGATTAATACCAAAACTTTTATGATTGTAAATTCACAACAATAATGCAGTTAGCTCTTCTCAACAGGGCTTATCTTCAGATAAATTTTTAAACTTTAATCAATCTGTGTTTGGGCACAATACATTGTTAATACAGCAACACAGAAAAGAAAATTCTATATTTGATGCCATATAAAACCACACTGCCTTCTTAAATCTCAAAATAGCTCAGAAAATATCTTCCAGTTGATGTATAAGAATTATCACTGGTCAGAAATTAATGAAAATATTACTGGAACAATGCTTAATGTAAATTCCTTGCTAGTGATTTACTATAGAAAAGTATTGTCAATAATTCTACTTGTAGATGCATTATAAATAGGATAAAAGTTAAGTTCAGGAGATAGAGTAGCTTGATGATTTTATAGTCTGACGTCACTTGTTTCTGGCTATTTTGAATACAAGTCCTTATTTTAACATGAGAAGAAAATGAATTTTCTCTCTATTGTGCATCTCAAGTAAATGAATTTTTTAATTTGAAAATATAATTAGTTCTTAAATTAGTTTATTAATCATTAAATACATGTAATATTTTGAAAATGAATGCAAGTTGTCTGAAAGATGCCATTTCTATCCTTTCCTTCATTGATTGCTTGGTTAGTAAATTGTATTTTCTGTATCTCAAACAATAAATGATTTTCCTCATTTCAAGTAACAAGATTCTTTCCATTCTTGTTTGGACTATTGATCCTTTTCTCTCTTTCAGTGTGTGTGTGTATGTATATATATATATATATATATATATATATATATATATATATATGAGAGAGGGAAAAGCTGTTTATTTTGATCAATCTGAGACACAATTTTTCAGATAACACTAAGTAACTGGTAAAATTAGGCAGTAGATAAAATCTTTCGCACCCATTTATAAAAAAAAGTTATATTATTAAAAAATACATAAGATATTATAATAACCAGATAATTTTAAAATCATTTTAAATAGTTATTTTGTGGTTGGGGGGTGGTCAGTTGATTTTGATAATACTGTGATTATAAGAATTAGCTTAATTGCTGAAACCTCCTGATGAGTGAACTGAATATTTATGAAATGGTTCATGTATGATTCTGCTAAGTGACAAATGTTATATTTGTATTAAGCCTTTCTCTCTTTCTCTCTCATATATATTTTAATCATTTCACTCCAAGCAAGGTGGTAACGCCACTGATGTGCAGGGGGCTACATAACAAAAAAAGATTAGATAGGAGAAGAGGCAAGAGAAGGATGGGAATACAGGTGTGATGACAGTTGCAAAGATAGAAAGAAAAAGATATACAGGGTGTCAAGTGGTTCAGAGATGGGTATTGACATGACATTTAAATTCCTGGAGGTTATAGCCGTTAGGAAAGGAAGAATATGGAAGAGAATTCCATACATGGGAAATGTGAGAAAAGAATCTGAGGAGTAGAATAGTTGTCTGCATTTGGTTGATCTAACTGTGAATGGGTGGGACCCAGTTACCAGTCTGGTTGCACGAGTAAACTCGTGTGGCAGGGGCACCAGTGACTTAAGTTCATCGGAGCAGAAGCCATGAATATATCTATAAAACAGACAGAGGGAAGGCACATCTCATTGGTGAGAAAGTGGCTGGAATCAAGCTGTCAAGTCGGTACCTATCACATTACTGATTCTTTTTTGGAGCCTGTTGAGAACAGAGATGAACAGCAGAGGCGCCTGAGATATATATATATATATATATATATATAGACACATACATATCTTCATGATGATGGACTTTTCTGTTATTTTTGGTTTAAGAGGGCTCAACAGATTACAAATCAATTGCTTGACAACCTACAGAAATAGTGATGGGTTGGATACAATCAGCTACGTTTCATAGAACAGATAACAGAGAAATTATGTACATTTTGCCAGAAAACAACTCTTGTCATGTTTTATTGTGATAGTTATATCTCTCAATAATAATATCAAAGCCTAAAGGTGTCACCTGCAGTTCAACATGACCCCCACTAAAAAAGAATTTTTATGTCCTAAACTGGCTGCCACCGAAGGTGTTAAAGCCTAGTTTTACCTGATATTTAAACCAAAGATGGATTCATGCCTCCTGCTCCCTTTCTAAACACACACACTCATTCATATATAGTATTAAATTGTAATGTTGCTTAGTGCTAAAAATGGTGTTTTTTTTTTTTAGTAGTTTAATGGCAGAAAGGCATTTTGAGAAAGCAGGTTTTTTTGTCATAAAGTGCTCAATATTGAGATAAAGCATGAGTAGAATTAATGTGGAGATGTTAGTCACTTAGCCAAGCAGTGTTATTTCAGTCATGCCAACTTTGAAGTTTCATAAAGGCATTATTGTGATGCATTCACTTTTCAGGGCAGAAAAAATCACTGAAGAGCAAAGACATCACAATAATGTCTTTACAGAACTTCTAAGTCGGCATGACTGAAATAACATTTGTTTGGCTAAGTGACAAACTTCTCCACATAAAATATGTATGTGTTTGTGTGTGTATATATAATTGTTCAAGCTCTTCATATTGCTTTTGTTGTTGCTGAAATTTTAAGAATTTATATAACTAGAGAAATCTGTAGAATGGATTGCACAAAATATTGTGGTAACAACATCTGTAACAGAAAGAATGAGTTCTATTGTTCAAATAAATCTTGAAATGTTAATGACGTCTCTTTTCTAAGTTTATAATCAATACATTTATCGTATCTTCTGAAAGCATTTTCTTTAGTTTTATCTTCCTTTCTTTCTGTTCATCACCTCTTGTTACTGTTGGCTGTTTTTAGCAGACATATATATGAAGATATACATGCATAGAAGATTCTTAAATAATATTTCTGAAGATAACAATCTGGCATTTTAAGATTTAGACCAAATACTTTATCCAAACTCACAGACTCAATCTAATTATTGTGAACTAAGTAGTAAGGAAGTTTGCCTGATTGCAATTGTCTTATTCATTAAGTAACAAATAAAAAAAATGAAAATAACTGCAAAAACAATAACAGGACCTTGCCTGATAACTAAAGAATGTGTAGAACATGATGATGCTCATAATAATATTGAGGTGCATTTCTGAGAATTTATTGTGAGCTCTTCTTTTTATTCATTTATTTTTTAAACCTGTGAATGGGAAACCACTTTATCTTGTCCAAAATAATAAAGATAAAGGAGTCTCGCAAGAGTGGTAGTTACCTACATCCTTTATGAACATCAGTCAGTTAAGTGCTATATGTGATACACACTTGAGTGGTAATGTCTCAAAAGGACATGACTAATCGGACAGAAGATTTTCTTGAAGTAGGTTGCCATTACTTTCTGTGGTAGACTGGTTGCGCATGAAGGCTATAGAACCCAATCTGTCCTGCTATTTAATCCAGAGCTAGAGGAAGAAGAGATTAATACCTTTCCCAAGGGTTTTTGTGCATAAGTGAATCCACTGAATTCAACTGGATTTTAAACTTGCCTCTCTGATTTCCTGTTCTGAGCTGATATCCACTGCACCATCCAGCGCTTGTCACATTTTGGTTTCTTTGATGCTCATCATTCTTTTAAAAGTTTTGACAGTCATATTCTTTTTTACAATACTTTTTTTTGTAAAAGACTTTTTTGTATTATGAATTATCACAATTTATGATTGTCCCTTTCAAGAATATATTTAAAGAAACAAGTCATCACATTAAAACAATTTTAAGCCAATATTATCAGATAGTTTTACTTCTCTCTGTTTTCTTAATTTTGCAAGCAGCTTCAGTGGCTGTGAGGTTCACCTTTAAAAAAACTTGCCAAATTCTCAATTCTTGTATCCACCAAAGCAAAAAGTATCCAAAACAAAAGGTATGACTGAATATTTTTGCTCATGAGATATATATATATATATATATATATATATATATATATATATATATACTGAGGAAGATGTTGGAGATTTACAGCATTAACTCTTAGTGTAAAAATGCAAATAAATGAAAAATAATGTTTAATAATACTGTTTATTCTTAAAAGATTAATAGAAAATTGAACTATGAATGGCTTGTGAGATTAGCATGATGTATAAAAAAAAGGTTGACAGTTTGTATACATGCTGAGATGATCATCGCTAATAACTTTGACACTCACTAATTATCTTCTGTTTTCTGCATTGACAAGCATTTTTTATATATGTACATCTAGAATTAGTTTTAATCATGAGATAATGAGTAATTGAAAGAAAGAATAGATAATATTTAGAGGTTTTTAATGGTGTTTACTGTCAACATTTGTCATGACCCAATTTAATCAATATTAAAAAAAACATGATTCTGAAAAGTGAATTGTTAGAAGGCTTCTCTTAACAATATTGACATTTATCCTGCGAGTTTGTGAAAATATTATATACACATATTTTGAACTTACTTTAATATGGATTTTTAATCTTTGTTGGCAAGTATCTCCAGGAAGTCATGCTGCTCATGACAAAATGGTGGCATGAGAGCCAAGTTCTTTTCATTTGATTGATATTTCCTTGAATTATAATTACTGGTGTGAAAAATTTATACTGTGGTCACTCTTATCTATGGTTTTGCTATCAATGGTTTCATTTATCCATGGTCAACTATATATATTATTATTTTATTTTTATTTTATTTTTTAACCAAGGGAAACGTCAATTTAGGGTAATAGTAATAAAATTTCGTTATTTATGTAAACATCCATGCTTTTATCTCTTTTGTTTTGGATCTGATGAAGCCTAAAATTGGCAAAACGCATGATCTGTTTGATCAAATCTTTCCTCTTTCTCTTCTTTTAACATTTCTGGTGTATCAAATTTGTAAATATATATATATATATATAGTCATCTGCAGACAGATCTGTTTTGCTGTATCACAGCTCATCAGTATGGTTAGACAGCCGATTGCTTTTTACTCAAGATTGAAACCCAACCGAGTTGGCGTCAGTAGGCAATTCTACCTCTGAGCTATGGCCACTCGGTGAAGGAGGCAGGCTTTTTAGCATGTATATTATCATTATACATGCCCAATAGCTGAGAGTGTTCTAATTCGTTGCTGAATGAACAATGCTACTGTTTTTCAAAGTCTACCATTCTTTCAGAGTGCTCAATCAGGGTGTGAGAGCGTAAATAGTCATCTGCAGACAGATCTGTTTCAGTGAGATATATATACATATGAGAGAGAGATGCTGTTAGGTACACGCTCTGTGTCCCTGATGCTTAAAAATATAAAAGGACACAAGAAAATTGTATTTATGCCTCCCAGGGACACACCTCAATTTTCCATAATAAAAAATGATATATGTGGTTTCTTAGCTAAGTAGCAGAAAGTAGCTTTGTTTTATTTTGAAAAAGAAAAATTTCCACCAAAAATATCATGAGAGAATTTACCTCCTTTTTTGTGTTTTCCTCCCCCCCCCCTCCCCAATCATTTCAAGCAAACTGTTGTCTGCTCTCTTGGAAACTGAACAATTTCAATTTTTGAGAATTTCAGTGAGATGAAATTAATTACATAGGATGGAGTACAAGGTGGGGGTTAGACAACTTTAGTTGTTTCATCAAAGAAAGCTTTCCTTGTCCTCTTCCCCCAGAGACAAGTTGCTTTGAACTCATTCCTAACTTAAATGAATTAATTTTCTTCAAAATAATTTGGGGCCATTGAAAATGAATCTTATTAATACCATTATTGGGGATGGATAAAGCCATGAGTACCAACAACTCCTTCCAATAATCAGATGTACAAAAACCTTATGTTGTTTTAGCAGTTAGAAGAAACATTCAAAAATAAATAAAACTGATCTTTTCTGTTAATTTACCCCCCAGAATAAAAAGCCTGGTAGCTGGTAGGTACTTCCAACCATTTTTTAATTAAATTTTAAGAATAAAAAACATTTTCTTGAAGCTTTTATTGTAGTTTTAATTGAAAGCTAAATGAGTAAATTTATTATTTCCAGTATGCAATATACTCTGGTGTAGGTACCCCCATGTGTGAACTGATTTATGACAGGGGGTTATCATCACTTGAAAGGTCAATAGGTCAGACCTTTTTGATTAAAAAATACTTTTATTGGTAATTTCATGTCATAAACAAGTAATATTTGTTTAAAATCTGATTAATTTAACTTTAAATTTACTGATTTCCAAAAATAACATGTGAGAGATGTATATTTTTGCAAGCTTTTTAAAACCATGAATTAACTTTTGTTTACAAATGTGGCTGATCACTCAAAAAAATGCTGGAAAATGGAAAATTAAAAAAAAAATCTCAAAATTTTAGATTCCAATGAATATAATTTCTGTTTAAAATACACCTGAGTATTTTGCTTACTGGAAATAGTTAATTTAATCATTTAGCTTTCAATTAAAACTAAAATTAAAATTTCAAGAAAATATTTCTTATTTTAAAAAATTCAATTTAAAACTTAGGTATTGAAAATGAGTGAAGGTATCTAGTTAGTATTGAAAGAATTTCCTAGGGTCCCATAGAATTTACTGGGGACCTATTCAAATCAAATCCTTGGGTCCCATGACTCATTAAATTAAAAAGCCATCAGCATCACTGTGTGGACATTATATATATATATATATATATATATATATATATATATTATTTATACAAACCAAATGGAGGGAAAAGAAAAAATTAAATTTTAGGAGTTTTGAAATTTGTCGTGGTGCAGTGGATATCGGCTCAGAACAAGAAATTGGGAAGCCAAGTTCAAATTCCAGTCATATACCTTGCATTCACTTACATGCAAATACCCTTGGGAAAGGTATCAATCTGTCTCTTTCCTTCAGTTATGGGTTAAATAACAGGACAGATTGGGTTCAATTGCTTTGGTCGGCAACAAGTCTACTGCAGAAAGCAATGGCAACCTACTGTGGGATAATCTTCTGCCCAGTCAGTCATGTCGCTTTCGAGACATGATCGCCTAAGCGTGTATCACATATGGCACTTAACTGACTGATCTAGTTATCATAAACAAAAGGAAAATAAATGTCAGTTTGTTGATATTACTGCTTCGACAACTAGAGTCAATAAATCTCTGGATTTTTTCAAAGGTTGGAAGGGAATTGGAGATCTGGGAAGAATCTAAACAATCCAAATGGCAGCATTACTGAAGTCAGCATGAGTGCCAGAATATTGAAGACATGCTGTCACACACCATTTCCTCTTGGGGTGAAAACCTGAAGGATACAGTAGAGAAAAAAAAATCAGGTCCACATTGGTAAACAGTGAGAGATGAAGGTTAAGGTCATACTTATAATGGTTGGCACATTTGGAAGGATACCACAAACAATAGAATAAAGCTTAAATAAAAGAATTGAGGCCATTGAAACTATGGTAGTATTGAGGCTTATGAAAATACTAAGAAAGGTGTCGGGAATTTGAAAAGACTTACTGTCACTTAATCTCATGATAACAATTGAACATCTGTTGTAAACATTTGAATGCATCAATAAGTAACAAGAAGAATAACAAGAAATAATGACATTGCATTATTAGTTCCTTCCATTGTGAATGAATTGAAACTGTTCTCAACAGCAGTATAATATTAGATATTAAATTAAGAATCCATTTTTCTTTCTTTTTGCATGAGATGTTCCTCTACCAAATACACTCCCAACAGTGTAGACATTTGAATCAGTTTGCTTTACTTTTAAAGGATAATATCTAAACTTATTTATAAACGGAGCTTTGTCTCTCTGTGTGTCTCTCTCTGTTACCTATAGACTCCGAAACGGCTGAACCGATTTTCTTGAAAATTTATATAGTTGTACTATAAGCGTCTGTGCGTGTTCTTAGCTAGGTTTTGTGTTGAGGTACCCCCCCCCCCCCCGATAAATATTGAAAATTGATAATTGAAAAAATCAGGTTATAGAAGGAGTGGTCTGATTTTAATCAAATTTGATACACTCATAGACAGACATAAGAAACAATATTCAGAAGTTTCAAGGTTGCAGTTCTTACAGTAGTGCAGAAAATCGATAATATATACATCTATAAAAGGCAAGATGTTTGTGTGTGTGTCTGTTTATCTGTCTGTATGTCCTTTATACAAATCCACAATTTTTATCCGATTCTCACCAAACTTCACACAAATATTCTTTAGTCTGAGCTGCAGGACCATGGATTAGTTTTAAAGCTTTCATTACACCCGAGTAACGCCGGGCTATACTACTAGTTAAATATAACTAGGAGTATGTTACATCATTTTGTATAGATAGCCATTCTACTGTGTATAGGGATTAAAACACTCTCTCTCTCTGGGGTCGTTTGTTTTTGTTCAATGAGTCATGCGACTTCTGAATGTCTCAGTTATCTTCATTTAACTCAACTCTCTAAGTTTTTTTTTTTGGTTTTACACTGCTGCTGTAGCCAAGTACTGAACTCACAAATTTGGTCAATTTACTGGATCCAACTAACACATTTTATCCACTGGGCCACATGCCTTTGTATGAATTTTCGGGACTTATAAACCTAATGCCTCAGTAAACATTTTTTTTATTACAGAGCTTATATTACAATCATGAATATGGCAACAAAGATTAGGACAACAGCCTGAATGATATGTGTGTGTTTTTTCATACGCACATGCATGAGCAACTACCATTGTAAACATTGGCTTTTTGTCTCTCTCTTATACATCCACACACATGCTTAAATATTTTTTTTCTGTTCACACATGCATAATCACATAATACAACCACTATTATAAATGTTGCTATTTTATATTTTCTCTCTCTCTCTCTCTCTATATATATATATATGTGTGTGTGTGTGTGGCAAAGTTTTAAGCATTGTGCTGAAGTATCAATTCTTTTATTGTAAAAAAAAAAAAACTTTCAAGAAATGAAAAATAGAAGTAAGATGGTGAAATGGATGAAAATGAATGACACAAATGAAAAGCAATTGAAATCTGGATTGTTACTTTGCTTTTCTCTCAATTTCAGTGGTCGATTAAGCTCCTACCTCTCACCCAACCTCTATCACTTGTCTTGAATGATGACCTTTTATCATAAATCCCAAAAGGGTAGGTTCGCCAGCTTGAATTCTTAAAAAAGAAAGAACCCCCCCCCCCCCGAAACAAATAATAAAAACTGTTTTTTTTTTATTTTTCCTCCTTCTTAGAAGATCAGAATATTGTCAGAATAAACAAATTTTAAAGGGAACATTTCTTCTCCGCCTTTGCAATACTCTTGGGATTGGGTGTTGGATCAAAACTGGCAAGAACCACCCAACCGAAAACCACTGAAAGGCCATGTTTTATAATATTTTAAATAACATTCTTCAGCTTTTTCTTGTCACAGAAAACAAAATGTCAAATAGAGATTTCATATAAGCCATGCCAACAGTAATTATTTTATTTTTCATGGCAACCAGCACTTATAAAAAGCTAGGATCTCACAAGCCTTGCCATTTTCAGTGTTGCTCAACAGAAGCTTCTTATTTCTCTGGTTTGAGTTAAATGTTTGACTTTGAAATGGATTTTTTGCTTGAATTCTGAGATTATTTCATTATTAATTTTGAGTTGTTTTATTTACTTATTTATTTATTTTTTTTTACATTTGTGTTCAGTTTAGCTGTTGATTTCTGAGGTTGAATTGTTTAACACATTAATGAGCTCCTACAATATGGTATGTGGTGTGTTAAGATTTTATTGCAAACTGTCTTTATTCCAATTTCATACTACTTGCTTTACCAGGTGGAATGTATTTAACCCAAAAAGTACTATTAAAAAGCAATAAGAAGAGGAAGAAAAGACTTGTCAAAAAAAGAATAATGAAGTTACTTGTTTGAATTCAGATAATTTAAGATTCATATGTGGTAGTAAAACAGAAAAAAGTATTACATGAAGATTCAGATTATAGAAATATTAATATCATATAATCAGGCTTAGTACCATATCATGTTCTAACACTTTCTTGTATGATCACCAGAGTTAAGCAATTTGAGCCTGGTTAGTAGATAGATGGGTGACTGCATGGGAATACTAGGTTCTGTAAGCTTGGATGTGGGGGTGCTGTAATGGGTAACAGCTTGAAAATAGAACTTGGGGAAACAGAGTTCCAATTTCAGTAAGGTCTGTTATATTCACTTATGTGAAAATATTGTTGGAAAAGGTATGGATCTATTTCTTCTCCCCACAGCTATGGGTTAATTAGTAGGACTTGTATCAGTAAATCATTATTTTTAAAAAGAATTCTTAGAATTGAAAAAAATATTTTTGGTTTAACCCCTTCTCCACAAATTTTGAGAAAAATGTCATTTTTACACAAATTTGTTTTTGAAATAGCAACTAAAAAACTAAGGCATGTTGAAATAGCTAACACCTTTACCAGATATATTTGTCGACAATTGGACATTTCAAGCTCAAAAGGACATAAAAAGAATCAAGATTGGTGTCTGCAATATTTTAATAAAAGTGTTAGGTTCAAATATGATTAGGAAATTTCTATGGCTATTTTATTGTTGTAGAACTTGCCTTGAGCTTATTCAGTCGTTAACTTAATAATTAAGATTCCTCAGAAAATTAAAATAAGAAAACCGTGAAATTTTCACATATATTTCTACTTGAAATAAATCTTTGTCTGCAAGCAATGTATTAGTAAAGAGTTAGAGAAGAAAAAAATAATTATATTCTAGAAAAATAAAAGTGGTGAATATTTAAATTAAAAGCAAGTTAATTGTGCAAAATAAGTTTAATGCTTTAAGTTAAAAATGTTCTGATTGAAAATCCCAATTCATAAATAACAATAGTAAAAAGTCAGATCATTGCAGACTAGTTTTTTGGATGCAATCAGACATGTATAGAAATACTGTTAGGGTAAGAGCTATTGATTGTTATGAAAATGTAATTTGGGAGCTGATTTCAAATTCTGATTAAAGCTGTTTGTATTCACTTTGTATTAATACCATTAAGAAAAGCAGCAATCCATTTCTCCTAGCTACATATAAAATAATTGAATACTTTAGCTTTGAGAGGGCTAGCAGTCAAGGAGGAGGACAACTCTCATTTTAAAAACAACCTAAAGAAGGATAGGTTTCATCAGGTTATTTTCACTGAGAGGCATCTATTGCAGGTGTAGCTGCATTGCATGTGATACCCCATAAATGGTTTACAGAAGTTAAACAAACAAACCCCAAAACAAAGCACTTGCTAATATCCTTCTAACAGTTTTAAAAATAAGGTTTAAAAAAAAAAGCAAATAATTGTTTTAAATAATTTGTGATTTACAGTATGTATATAAATTATTATATTTATAAATGAAGTTATTGGATTTTAAATGGAAATATATATTTTGCACAGCATTTATTATATATTTAATGAATATTTTATTTATTTTAAATTTTTGCCTAATATGGAAAACGAGATTTTTTTTTTTTAAATTTATTTTGCTTGCAATAAAAATTACTTTTATTTTCTTTTTTTTTCCCCTCACATATTAAGATTTATTTCAATAGGTATTGAAGTCAGGAGTATATTTTGTTTTCCCCTTTTGTAAATGAGATTAAAGGAAAACAAAAGATGAAGCATAGAAAATGTGGAATTAATTTTATGTAACTTGAGTTTTATTTTATTTATTTTTACCTCACACCATCTGAATATTTCCCTTCCCTACAAGTGGGAAGTTAGTGAAGTTTCTTCTTGTAAAATATAAATTTAGAAATTAATGTTGTTTTTAATATTTTTTCTTAATCTTGTAATTTCATTATTTCACTTCCCCAATCATAACCCTTAGCTTTCAAAGAACAGTTCAGAGAAAATGGCAAATTTGGACATCATTCTGTTGTTTTGAGAGTGTTTTTATAATTCAAAGGTTTCAAAACAGTACTTTTACTTTCCCAGCAATGCAGATTTGATAAATATGCCAAGTAGTCACTTATGTGGTATCAAACCTATTTAAGGATTGTAGTTGTATGTAAATTAGGTTGTAGTAAAATAATTATTCATCAAGTACTAACTGGACTCATAGAAATTTCCAAGGTCTTGACAACCAAGTTTATCTATCATCTCATGCCTTTTCTCTTCTCTCACCCTTTGCCTGTATTTTCTCATTCTCTCTCTTACACCTTTCAGTACAACTAAGATTATCCATTCTCATACCTCTTCTCTTCTGTCATTTGTTGCATGTATCTTCTCAGTATACTTTTTAATCTTTATTATGAGGCCATGTTTTATTTGAATGTTATATAAGGTCTTGTCTGTAAAAATATGAGCTCCCAAGATAGCTTCATATGCAAGAAAGGAATACCCAAATATATTCTACATCATCCCTAACATTGGCATAAAAAATCTAATGTTTCTGTTGTCCTAATTTTCTATCACTGAATCATCTCTCACTCTCTTTCATCTTCATTTCTTGCTGCCCACTCTCTCTCTCTCTCTCTCTCTATATATATATATATATATATATATATAATGTGTGTGTACACTGTTAATTTTCTGGTAAACTTGGTTCAAGAATTATCCATACAGTTTGACCAAAAGAAGTCTTATAACAATTCAGTAATACACTTGCCCCACTAATTATGTATCTCTTGTATCTTAACAACATCATTGACTGCTAGAAACTTACATTAAACTATATTAAAGGTAATGTCACTTGTTGCCAATCATGTGAAATTCAAATTCTTGCTCATAATTTTCGTTGAATTAAAAGTGGAGCCAGACTGTCAGTTACTGAAAAATAGATGGTACATATTAAACTTCAATAATTTGCTGTCTATTGTGCTCATCATAAGCATTCCATGTTTATATATAACATGTGTGAATGTGTATATATAATGATTTTTTCTTTTCTCTTGCTTTCTTTCCTTCTTTCTCCTTAATTTACATTTTCTTTTTCCTTCCTTCCTATTGGATTTTCAAAATTCCTAATGTAGATTTCTGATCAGAAAACCATAATTGATTCTGTTTGATAAAGGACAGGGATTGGGCAGATGTGAGACTGTAATCTTTGGGAAGTGTCATGTTTATATATACAAACAAGCAGAATAAATTTATAGATTCTTGGTCAGAAAGCATAAGTAAGATCAGGCAGATACAACACTCATACTCAACAGAATTGAATGGTCAGACATACAAAGATGGAGAATAGTATACAAATTATTTTTACTCTCTTTAAGATTCTTTATATTTTATGAATTTAAGATTGTTTTCTTTTTGGGTTTTTTTTTAGCCATCAAGGTTTGAAGCTATTCTATTTAAAAAAAAAATTTTTCTTTTTCATTTTAATGAAGGATTATTATCCTTTATCAGGCACGAGTCTTTGAGAATAAATTTCTCTTAAAAAAAGTGTTGGTGGAAGGAACATTTTTCTTTTTCTGAATTTATTAAGTTTCAACTGGGAAGCAGGCAGTTTGGCCTACTTTGGAAATGGTCAGACAACTTTTGAAATGTGAGACTATGTACATAAAATAATTTGTAAATTTATTTTTTAAATAGATTTCTAGAGGAACATTGCAGATCAACATTTCTTGTCAATAAAAGTTAATTGACTTCTTTTGATGCAAATGCCAGACTTTATTCAGTATTTTTCCTTTCTCTTTTACTCTGTCCAGTTCATTAATTATACTGGAATTTTTTTCCATTCTTTTCTTTTGATTCAAAAGGAGAATTTTCAATTCATTTTCTAATTTGGCCACATTCCACCAGAGGGAAACCAGAAATTAACGCATTGACAAAATACTTATTACCCTGGTTAAAGTACATGTAATTTTTTATTTTTACATGTATTCTTATGATCTATAGTGCTTCTTTTAGAGTTACTAATCTGTATTGTGTTTTTTTTTTTTAAATTTTATTAGCAATATATGTAATCTGTCTTTAACAAGGATAGAATTTTTTAAACAAATACATCAAAATGACTTTTCTTCACACTCAAACCTCCATGTTGCACTAGAATAGGATTGGGCATTGCACTGATGTATTTCTGACACACAGCAGGGCAGTGTCTGAACAATGTTTTTTGCCATCTTGATTGATTATAAATTTAGTTAAGTTCTCTATTACAATTAAACATGATGTTGAAAAGTGGAGAGATGAAGAAAACTAACTTGTTTTAGCATTCACAGTTATAAACAGTTGCTTTTGCTTCCTCCCCCACCAAATCTCTACTTTTGCTCAAGTAGGTTCCCTACATATGTTTCTGATATCACACCCAGTCAAATTTTCTAAGTACAACAAAGTAATTTCCCTTTCTTTTGAGAAAGATTTGAAGGAATTGTGGGTAATTGAAAATAAGAGAAGGCATCATCTATTCTGAAAACAATTTGTATTCTAATGGATTTTGTAGAGATCTAGTGATTTTTTTTTTTTTTTTTTTTTTTTTTTGAGTATTTTTTATTCTTTAGATAATTTTATTATTCTGTATAAAATAGTTGATTGATTTATAAAGACTTTAACACTGTTAACTGCAAAGTAATCTATAAAGTTGTAATGGAAGAGAAAATGCATTTATCTGCTTGTCCGAGTGTTTCATGCAAATTGTGAACCAAATACATTTTCATAGGTTAATTTATAGCGGGAGTGAATTTTCTTAAAAATATCAGTTCAGCTTTTGAGAAACAGTTCTATTCATTTAAAAATTTTAGAAAATTTGTTAATAATCCCCTGTTTTTTTTAAAAAAAATTAAGCTGTAATGTGTATACATACATGTATGCACACACAAATTTTATATTTAGCTAGTACACATATTTAAGTAGACATCCCTGTTTATAAAGTAGATATTAACATCAACTAGCCCAGATCCTGAAAGCCTTATTAAAGGAATGTGCTTCCCATATAAAATTTTAGTATATATATATCAGCATGCAGTGTAGATATAGAAGAATCCAAAGGAGTATCCTGTACATACAGTGGTAGGATAACTCTCTAAGAGAGCTCTAACCATATATGTATATAAATACATATTCAGCAAATATAAGAAAAAATAAGACAAAATGATGTATTTTTCTTAAATTTTCTCTTTTAAGGGAGCAACAGTTATTTTTATTCGTTGTTTTTTAGGTCTTTGTGAATCTCATTCGTGTAAAATCCTTTGTACAATAAAGACTGAAGCTGATGATGGTTCGCCTGAAATAGGCCTATACTTCCAATTTACCATGAAATAATGTGTCTGCCTTAATTTTTCTTGTATATATAAAATCTGGTTAAAGACTAATTAAACATTATTTTTTGCTAAAGATGGTTTTTGTCTATTTTTTGTAATTCAAACTGTTTACTTGGTTTCTGGAGATATAGACAGTATGGACATAGGAAACAACAGCTCATTAACAAGTCTTTTAAGGTAGTGGCATTTATATTTTTTAATATTAACAGATTTTCTCTCTCTCACTCACACACACACACTATATATATATAGCTTATTGAGTGCTGGTGCTAATAAAATACTGCTTGATATATAATAACAGAACTATAATTTGTATTAATAGTAAATATACCTTTTTTTACTCATCGGTAGCACGACTCTGAGTTTCATGTCAGTTTCACTCTTCCTTGCGATTTTTAAACATATAACTAATGGTAAAAAAACTCTGGATATAATATGTAATTTCAGCAGTTGTCCTCACAAGTTTCCATTTGGCATTATTTAAATGACATTCAACAGCAGATGGATGTGCAGGTGGTGTAAATGATAATCTGAGGGTTAAGTTCACTATACATAAATACTTTGGGGAAAGGTATGAATTCATCACCTCCTTCAAGTTATGGTTATTCATTCAAAAAAAAAATCTTACAATTTAAAATATGTTTTGGCTTTAGCTTATCAACAAAGGGTTGATAAACCGTAAAAAAAACAAAAAAAAAAACAAATCACTCAACACCAGAAGAGAATTACTAGAGTTCCACCTGAACTCAACTTTGTTGGACTCTGAGTAGAGAGGAACCCAAAACATGCTGAAGGGCAAAGTCTCGTCTGGGGGAAAAACAGACAGGAGCCTGGCCCTGCCTTATGCAGGGTCTATGGGAAATTTTTGCCCAAGCATATGCGCTTGGAGTTCCCATGTAAAATTCAGCCTTGTGCCACATCCTGCCTCAGTGAGGAGGTTTCAGTTAAATACCCAGAAGAGAATTAGCAAAAGGCTTAACAAAAAGTCTTACTTTGTTCTATTTAATAGAACATGTTTAAATGAAGGAATGCTGCCTGAATATACAGTGCTTAAAATATATAGTTCAGTAAGAATTTACATATAGATAAAAAAAAAAAAATGTAATATCTGAATAATTTGCATGTCGAGTAACAAACACGGAATATTTTCGTGACATTTAGATTCTTCTTGAGGATTTCTAAGTGCCTGCTGTCATGAGACTGACTGAATGCCTGTTCTTAAGTGAACATCTCACTTATCTAATCAAAGGCATTAACATACTTACATGGCATATGCTATCCCCATAGAATCTATTGCAGAATTTCACAACATTAGAGAAATTTCCTTCCATTAAAAACACATCTCATCAATATCATATATCCTATCACCTACTGTGCATGTCATGGGGAGGAAAAACATTGTCATTTTCTTTTGAAATTAAAGAAAAAAAATACAAGCTCTATAACAAGTCTTTTAGGTAGTGGCTTTTATATTTTTTAATATTAATAGATTCTCACACACACACACACACACACATATACACACACTATATATATATATATATATAATATCGCTTATTGAGTGTTGGTGCTAATAAAATAAATAGTGCTTGATGTGTAATAACAGAACTATAATTTGTATTAATATTAAATATATATTTTCTTCCTTATCAGTAGCACAACTCTGAGTTTCATGCACAACATAATCAAGTTCTGAAAACAGTTTTCAATTAGCACCTGAGAATTACATTGTGCATGAATCTGTATATTTATTATTAACGTAATGTATACACCCTCTGTCTTTTCTACAAATATTTTCATGGCAACTGGTCTGATGACTTTTTTTTCATGGGGGCCTTGATTACATGAATTTAACCACCTACTAGAATGGCATCTGTTTACTGTTGAAATAGCTAAATGCAACCACCACTTCTACTTCAATTTTTTTTTCTCTTGTACTTTCATTTACTTGCTTCTCTGATAACTACAATCTGCAAAAATTTAAATGCAGTGTCAATCACCATCTTCTATCCTCTTGAATCCTGTTCATCTTTTGTCTTTTCCTCCATCCTCTCTATTCTAAGTTTTTTCTCTAACTTTCACTCCCCGTAACTCCTTGCATACTAGTATCATTCCTGCCTTTCTTGGCATGAAAAAGAGAAACAATATAATGTGCTGATGATTATTGGCATGGAAAGTAAAATCACTGAACTGAAGTTCACTTATTCCCTTATAAAAAGGCATGAATCTATCTTTCTCTAATTCTAGGTTAAATAGCAAGGCTGGGTCCTCTTGCCTTGGTTAGCATCCAGTATAGCAGAAAGAAAACTCTGATTTCTAACCTAAGGAGAACTGTTTAGAGACATTGTGTTAGACTGCAAACTATTTCTCTATTATCTCTTTTTTTAAAAAAATGTGGCTGGTTTTATACAAGCTTTC
The DNA here is from genome assembly GCA_037127315.1 of Ascarosepion bandense. Lineage (NCBI taxonomy): Eukaryota > Metazoa > Mollusca > Cephalopoda > Sepiida > Sepiidae > Ascarosepion > Ascarosepion bandense. Next base: position 51,985 of record JBBBDQ010028979.1, read on the forward strand.
ACTGCTATAATTAAATCATTCATGTAGGTAATCCAGTAGCTCAGTTCTAAACTGAACTGTTTCGCCCTCTTATGTAGAATTAATGGGGGAGTGCCATATGGGAAAAAAAATACCTAATGTAAATATTGGAACTTTAGCTCTGGATCACAGTGTCGCTGCCAAGCTCTCTGCCTTGAATTGGCATAGCATCTATGCATTCTGCCTTGAATTAGCAAAGCATCTGTGCATTCTGCCTAACTTTGTCTTTGTAAGGTAATTTTACTTTACTGTTCAAGCAGCAAAATGCTAACATAAGATTTATCACTTGCCTTGTTGCCTTTTGGTTAGAAATTCAAATCAAAGCAGAGTTCATTTGCTAATTCTTTATATCTGTTTGCTTTTAGCATTATAGATGCTACAAGTAAATGAATGAAGGAGACAAAGAAGAAAGTCACACTGTACATTATATAGGAAAAAATTGTGTATTTTAATGTACAGATACATTACTGATTTTCCAAGCAATTGATGGTCTAGCACCTCTTTTCAATCCAGGCAAAATTACGAGCAAAAACTTGAATTTCAGGTAATTGCCAGATTTATTCAATTTATTTAATTAATATATAATTTAGATAGTTTCTGCTGATGATACTGTAGGAAAATGAGGTTCATAATTATTGGTTTAGTGGTATATTGGTGAATTGTTATAATGAGACTAATGAAATGAATAATTCAGCTTGGTTCTCGAACAAAGTGCTGGAAAATTTTTGGTGTACCTGTATTAGTATTGTATTAGTATATATTCTCTTGCTACCTTTTTATGAAATATTTTGTTATAATTTATTATAATAATTTTTATACTTGAATATAAATTAGTTAATTTGCTATGCATTCATCTGATGCTGTTTAAACAATATGTAGATATTTTATTACTATGAGCAAACAAATGATTGACACTCTAACATACTTGTTTTTTTTTTTTTTTTTTTTTTTTATATTGATTTGTTTTCCACAGCTTATCAGTCTTTGGCAGGTTATTTAAATCCAGAAAATATTTTTAGATTGTAAGAACTTTTTGGAAGAGATAATGATTTTGTGATAAAAGTTTTAATATTTAACCCATAGCTGGGAGAAGAGGTGGAGTCATACTTTTCCCAAGGTATTTGTGCATAAGTGACTATAACGAACCTGACTGGAATTGGAGCTCAGCTCTGATTAACAATTTCGAGCTAATATCCATTTTGGGTTATACAAATTTTTCTTTGTGTAAATAAACATACACTTTTTTTTCTTTATAAATTGTCCTGTATTCTGGGGAGAGCAACATTATGTGGGGAGACACTAATAGCATCATCTGCTCTGCATCAAATTCCAGCACAAAGTTCTAGACATGGAGATACTTGAGTGAGATTAGATGGAGACATCCATGCCTTGCTCATGCACTCACAGCTCTTTTTTTTTTCTTTGTTGAATAAAGCTTTTCTTAAGGTTATTTCTGTCTTGTCTTCCTATTATTTTAAATTGCATTCAGAGTTCATAACCCATCACTTGAACATTCAAGCTTACAGCACCTGTTATTCTCGAGTAGTCACCCATCTAGCTACTGACCAGGCTTGACGTTGCTTAACTTTGGTGATTGTACGGGAACTGGTGTTTCAGCGTGATATGGCTACAAGCACTATTTTTTTTTTAAAAATGCAGATATTAGAGAATGCATTGACTCTTTCTCAGTGCAACAGATTTCTACTCTGTTGTTGTATCTACTTTGTAAGCTAATAGGGGTATTTTGTGCTTTTATAGTATTTAAGCGTGATGCCATTCAGAATCATTTATAGAACTAAATATTCCAGTATTTATAGCTGCCTTTTGTAAAAAATCAAAGTAAATCTGTCAGTTTTGGGTGTCTTTATGGTTTAATCATAGTCAGATATTTAGATTTGGGCGTCTATTTGGATTTTATTTTATTTTCTAGTTTGCATTATTGGTAGACTATTTGGAAATGTCAGCTCAAATAGATTGCCATTCTTAAATGAAAGAAAAAAAAGCGTTAAGAAACAGAAAAAAAATGTTTTGGCTTTGAAAGTTAATTTCAGGTTTTTATCTGGGGGTGTGGTGTTAAACTGGTTCATTGCAACCTTTTACCATTAATTGAATTCTTTCATAACTATTACTGTTTGTTTTACATGCTTCCCTTCCTAAATTACCATTTTCTAAAATGCCATAATCATGACATATTAAGTGTTAATTAAGAAAAGTTCAGCCAAGAGCTGAGATTGCAGAGAGAGAAACACAAATACATATTACATGTAGGCAGCATTTCACTAGTGTGATAGATTATAGAGGCTCTTATCTCCATCATTGTTGCTTTTACCATAATATTTTGGTATGTAGTCCCTAGTTCTCTTCAGTTATCCAGAAAGTTAAATATGTATATAAAACACCAGTGAACTTGATTAATTATTTAAGATATTGATTGATTGATGATGTTTGTTTTTTGTGAGCCAGGATGACCATTTTTTTTTTCACATGTTGCTTATAGAAAACTTACGGATGCAAAGATGGCTAATCAGGCCAGTGTTTGTTCTGAGTTTTCTGCTGTAGTATGGGCAGAGAATATCTGATTGGGAAGAGGAACTCGACCTGTTTTCCAGTGTTGTCACTTCGGCTGTAGTTTTTGTATGTTGCACTTCAAAGTCTGCTATGCCTGTTTTGACTAAGGCACACCTGGCAGGGCTGTCTTGTGCGTCTTCTTCCCAGGAGACAGTGGGGATGCTGCAGTGTTTCAGGAAGGTGTTGAAGGTGTTCTTGAATTGCTTCTACTGCCTGCCACGAGATCTTTTCTCTTCTTTAAGCTCCTCATACAAGAGATGCTTTGGAAGGCGGTTGTCGTCCATGCGGTGTACATGGCCAGCCCATTGAATCTGTGAGTGCATGAGCAGGGTGTGGATGTCTCCATCTTGTCTCACTCAAGTATCTCCATGTCTGGAACTTTGTGCTGGAATTTGATGCAGAGCAACGTTCTTAGGTATCTCATATGGCAGGCACTCGGCTGTCTGGCATGATGACTGTAGACGATCCATGTTTCACTTGCATACAGTAAGTGAAACATGGATCATCTATAGATGTTGATTAAGGAAATTTTTAAATATGTTCTTAAGCAGTTTTGCCAAATGCTATAGTTACCTCAAAAACGGACCTATGGTGTAGTGAAAATAACTGCTGCAGATAAAGATTAATATAAACTATCAGATCTTGACATCTTGTTTTAAAACTTTAGAAAAAAACATTTTACACAAATATTTATATTTGATAGATAAACGTTTTACTTGTCAATGCGCTTAATACAGAAGTGAATCTTAATCACATTCAGGCTTGTGACCATATCATGTTGAAATGCCAGTTCTTGTATGATTACCAAAGTTAAACAACATTGAACTTCATCAATACCAAGATGGGTAACAGCTTAGGAATAGCACGTTTTGTAAACTTGGATGTGTTGGTGGTGTAATGGATAACGACTCAGAATGTGAAATCTGAGAGTGAAGGTGAATACCTCTAGGGGAGAAGAGAGGAGGTTTATGCTTTTCTTGGACATTGATGCAAAGTGAATACAACAGAACTTGTCTGTGATTGTACTTGGTTTGCCAATTTTCTCTGATGATAATATATCCTAATAATTATTTGATATTTAAGACCACATACATTCATATGATCAAATATGGACTGGAATCCAACAGAATAAAATAAAGAAGAAATTATAAAAATTTATCAATTTAACAGGTTTCACTTTTTTTTTTAAGCTTCTTCAGAGAATAAGACAAGGAGACAAAAAAAAGAAATTCTGGTATTTTACTTCACAAAAGTAATAATATCAGAATTTCTATCTTTTTCTCCATTTCATTCTCTGGTTAAGCTTTGATAAAAGTGAAACGTGTTAGATTGATAAATGCTTCTAATTTGTTCTTTACCACATATATATATATATATATATATATATATATATATATATATATATAAACTGATTACTTATTTCTGAGTATATCTGTCTCCTTGGACAACTAACTAATAGCTGTTGCAGATGACTGCTCAAGCACAGTTGTATTTGCTCCATATCTCCAGAGTCCACTTGTGGGTTATACTGAAAGTATACAAAATTGGCCTTAGTTACAGTTTCTGGAGGAAAGCATATAATCTGTCATGATCAACAACTTGAACAAGACACACTGACTTGAAACAATGTACTTACCTAACCATCAAAAGCTCTCAAACGGTTCTGTGTACCCAACTTTACTCACACGTTTAGGTCAACATATGGTGTTGGTTTAGAAACTTTCAAGAAGTTACTTCATGCTGGGTTCACCTCCCTGACAAATCAATTCTGTTGAGATTCAAACTCAGATCTTATTTAAAGTGTGTGTGTGTATATATATATATATATATATATATATATATATATATATATATATATATAGTTGAATTGTAATGATGCTTCGTGCAAAAATTTTTTTTTCAATAGTTCACTTGTAGAAAGGCATTTTAGGTAAGCAGGTTTTTTTGTCATTAAGTGCTCAATACTGAGATAGAGCATTAATAGAGTTAATGTGGAGAAGTTTGTCACTTAATTGAGCAGAGTTTTTTCAGTCATGCTGACTTTGAAGTTTTGTGATAGCATTATTGTGATGTTGTCACTCTTTTTTTGTTTTTTCTGATATATATATATATATATATATATATGAATGAGGGTTTGGGAAAAAATAACAGTATTCTTAATGATAAAGTTGCTATCATGTGGTATTGGTTTAAGAAACAGCACTCTTGTGTGCATGCACACGAACACATGTATAGCATTTTCTAACACTGAGAATATTTTTTGCAGGAACTCTTGGAACAACAAAAAAATCCTCATATGATGGAACTTTTGTTTAAAATCATACGCACACAAAATAACCACTGCCAAAATCATCCTTTATCAATTTTGATTATAGTTCAAACTATCAATGTTATCATGAAAAAAAAAATCCTTGTAAATTGACATCTGTCAATTTGAGGACTGGCTAATAATATTTTGTTTTTAGATATTTTTTTTAATGTCTGACACAAACTTTTTGCTCATATGTCCATACATTTACATGTACTGAAACTGTTGTTTTACTTGCTACAACTAAAACAATTTATTCTCTTAAAACAACTGCCTTGTCAGAATGAAATTTAGTAAGAATAATTTATAAAACCTAAAATTCCAGGTATAATTTGTCTCTTTGACAAGAATCAGACACATGAAATTTAATGAATTTTCTGTCTATATTTCTGATACAAGATATTTTAATTATTTACATTATTTACATTGTTTGGACTATTGTCTCCATCTTTGTTTGCATATTCACAATGTTTTGGTAATTGTATGCTCTAGCTTTCTTCAAGTGATTGCAATTTCAAACAGATCCCTTTATTTCATCCACTGAACTAGAATGTTCTAGTTTCAGGATAATAACTGATACTGAGAAATCTGGAAGAGGCATGGCATGTAGAACTAGAATAATCTATCCTAGTGGATGAAATAAAAAGTTCAGTTTAAAATTTTAATCACTGGATTACTGGATTATACAATGGTCTAAATGTTGTGAATATGACAACAAAGATAAGAGCAAGTCTGTAAATAGTGTAAATACATTGCATTTTGTTGGAGTTTTAGTTAATCATGAATTTTGGTTTTAGGATCTTTTCTCTCTTAAATAAGCATAATTTATAGCATTGGTATAAGCTTAGTGAATAAATCATGCTTATTCTATGAGTCCACAAGTGTAGGGTTATTTACTTACCCACTTGCTCCAAACAAAGTTAAATTTGAGTGCCACCTGTATGCTACAGATTGTGCTAGAAATTGACCAGTTCTCTCAGCACTTACTTTTTGGGATGGTTTGACCCTGGTACTCACTCACATTAAGTGCAGTGTAAAAGGCGCAGCCTGGTGGGATGCCACCTTGGAATTAGACTTTAGATGATTTCTACTTTGGGGTCAAAAGGCCAAAAAGAACATTGAATTAACAACAGTGTAACAGTTTGCAAGAGAAAATTGCTCACCGTTTTTCAGAGGTAAGGTACTTGTAGGTGTTTACTAGGCTTAATCTGGCACAAGGCTATAAAATCTGGCACAAGGCTATAAAATCTGGCACAAGGCTATAAATGTAGGATACATTGAGGGTTGAATTAATACTGGATTATGATCTGCTAACTACGACTTTGTGGTGAAATTTAGCTTAAAACTTACCTTAGGTTGGTTCAAGGCCACAATAACTGAGCATCAAGTTAGGATCAAACTCACACTTGTATTATTTATTTATTTTTTTTTTAATCGTATCACCCAGAGCAAGGTGGTAACGCCACTGATGTGCAGGGGGCTACATAATAGTGAAAAGATTGGAAAAGAGAATGCTGGAAACCACATCCTAAACAGGGAACAAGGGATGAGCCTCTTAACCTGTTCAATAGACGTGGGTGGAGTGTGAACCGGGCAATAGATAGATCTATCTACTCCAATTAAACCTTCATTTATCAAATGTTGTTTTTTTTTTTTAAAGCTTTCAAACTGAATGAATATGTGCGGTTGTCATTTTTATTTTTTATTATGTTTTAGAACGCTCTCTCATCTAAAACATTAAATGTTTTTTTTCTAAGTTTCTTTTTATAATGAATGTTTCTGTACTATGGTGATGATGACAAAATGTTTTAACCATAACTAATCATAAAATGGCTTTTATTTTAATATGTATTAGCTTTAAGAGAAACAAACTTTCTGCAGTGTAAAAAAAATACATTATTGTAACTATGAAGACTTTTAATAATTTTAAAAGATATGAATATTTTCACAGAGTTATTTCAAATATGAAATAATCTTTGAAAAAAATGTTTCTATAAAAAAATACTCTTTGTTTAATGTTCAACTCTCAAATGAATATCTAAATTTTTTTCCTTACATTCAGATGGATGGCATTGTATTGTAATTAAATGAATTTTTAATTGATCTGTTAAACAGGGTTTTTTCACACTGGTTGCAAAGAAATGTGTTCAGATTTTCCAATCAAAGATAATGCTGTAAAAGCCAATAAATTATGCAATTTGGCTTTTCAGCTATAAGGTATTTTGAGCTTGTTTGAAGTTACGAATAGGAACAAAATTTAACAAAATGGTAATATTGTTTCAGTCAGCAATGGAGACTCCTCCTGGGGAGATGTGTAATAATGGCAACATATTTCTTTTTAATGCTGTGTTCTTTCAGAACATAAGTGATCATGGCTAATCACAAATTCTTTTTCTTTATTATTTATTCAGATTCCTTTTCTTTATTATCTTAAGATAATGGCATTTTTTTCATTGCCTTCTCCATGGTTAGAAATTCCGGCTAGTCTTTTTTTTAGAGACTGTCTGCATATAAGTCTAGAGAGCCCTGTTGATACTGCTATTTAACCTATAAGTTAGTACTGGTGGAGGTGGTAAGATGAGAAAGCTTCATGCCTTTTCCAAGGGTATAAGTGCAAAAGTGAATGCAACTTGAACTTGTCTCACCAATTCTGATTTTCACACTGATAACTGTTATACTACCTGGATATCTCCCAGTTACCTATTTAGAGAAAACAAATTGGCAAAATGGGTTTAAATTTTGGTTGAGACTGTTATATTCAGACATTGGACAATTCTCATGATGCCTTAGATTGTCAGTGTGCTAATATACTAATTACAAGTAACATGCAACAAGTTGTACTGGATTACATGGTAACATCAGTCAGGTATGATCCTGAATTTACCTATTATTAAATTCTCCAGATGAATTACTTTTATAAGGTTCTGACTTTTCTATGATTTATCCTTAAATGGAGGTTTTGGCAAGGGTATTAATGTGAATTAAATGTAAACTCTCCCAGTTAGAATTATTTTCTAAGCTTAGCTTAAGCTTGGAACAAAGCAAAAAGTATGAAACACCCAGTGAGGATCAGACACATTTGTATTGACTACTAGTTAGCTAATTTGTTTGTGCTGGAGTATGAAATTGAGGTGGGGGAGGGTATACTTAATAAAATTTTGAATATTAAGAGAGATGTCCAGATTTATTAAAATTTCATGATGGCAAACAATGCATGTCATGGAAAACTAATCTTTATTGATTGCTATTGTGCATTTGTAGCATATTAGAAATCTCAATACATCTCTCCAGGTTTATATGTGCTTTTGAATACATTTTAATGATTTTCAGCTTTGGAAAGTGTATCCCCTTTTATTTGCTTCCTCTCCCTAATTAAAATGTTAGAAACTGAAAACTTACCTGCAATACCTCCCCCACCGTTCCATTTATTCAAGAAGTAAGAGTAATTACTCTGTTCTGCAGAGACCAGCACCTGCTATATTTACTTAGAACTATTGACCTTGGGAAAGGCATGCTCTCATTTTTCCCTGTCATGTGTTCTGCCATAAGTTATTATTACAAAATATTGCTAGCATACTTTGATGATTGAGAATGATCACTGTTATCTTCCCAGGATTTAGCAGCCAAAAAACTTGTTACATTGACAAGTGCCAATAAACATTGAGATTGTTTTTTCTCTCTCTCTCTCTCTCATCATGGCATGCCAGACACAAGACTGTCAAGGTGAGTGGTAATTAGAAAAATTACTGAGAGGTTTCAGGTTTCCCACCATTTGTAAAAGTCACTGGTCCGATGTCCTGTCTGTAGAATCATTACCCTGGCTTTTGAAAAGATAACAATGGAGATCAAATGGGAATGTGGGATGAGGTTAGCATGATTGAATAACTCTGGTACCAGAAATGAAAATTATTAAACTGGAAAACATTGTGTTTGACTTATTCCATGTTGGAAAGAACTTCTAGTGGGGTCAGTTAGATCCTGTTTTTGTTGAGAGATTAACTCCTACTATTGTTTTTTCTTTTAAATAATTCCTAGAGACTTCCGATTCTGATAGGCTATAAGTTGTTCAACCCTTGTCTTGAATTAAGTGACAAACAAGGTGAATCTCCCTTTTTTATGATATTTGATGGCATATAAACCAACAATTATAGAAGGCCTCTACTATAATTTCAGCAGCATATATTAACCCGTTGAACACTTTGATCTGACTACTTACTCATGTGACATCCTTAGATATTTGGTTAAATTTTTCTCTTTCTGAATTACCTGTGTTAACAGAACATATCATCTGTGAAGTGAATTGTATACTTTAAAGTTGCTCCTATGGACAGTTATATTAATAAAAAATTATTTTGTCAGTGTTTATATATATATATATATATATATATATATATATAGCTTTAAAAGTTATAATTTTTATGTTACGGAGCATAATGAGGATACATTTTATCTTCATTATGCCCTGTAACATAAAAATTATAACTTTTAAAACAATGCTTAAGTTCTGTACTACCAAAAATCTGTTTAAATATACATACATACATATATATATATATAGAGAGAGAGAGAGAATTAAGATAATCAAAATTATTTGGTCCAGTACATGTCGCCAAATTTTTATTTTTTTTTTCAGATTGGTTCATTGATTACTTCTGTCTGCTTCAAACATTTTTTTTTTTTTTTTTTTTTTAAATATTAAAAAATGTGAGAGAAAAAGCAGAAATAGATGAGGGTGACTAAAATGTCTGAGCTAAATGTTCTGAAAAATAAAGTTAACAATGCTCACTAAATAAGTCACAGAATAATTTCTTTAGTATCTAAACTTATTTATAAATGGAACTTTGTGTGTCTGTGTCCGTTACTTATAGACTCCGAAATGGCTGAACCGATTTTCTTGAAAATTTACACAGTTGTACTATAAGCGTCTGTGAGTGTTCTTAGCTAGATTTTGTGTTGAGGTACCCCCTATAAATATCGAAAATCGATAATCAAAAAAATCGAGTTATAGAAGGAGTGGTCTGATTTTAATCAAATTTGATACACTCATACACAAAGACATGAGAAATGATATTCAGAAGTTTTAATGTTGCAGTTCTTACAATAGTGCAGAAAATCGATAAGATATATATAAAAGGCAAGATGTTTGTGTGTGTGTCTGTTTATCTGCCTGTATGTCTGTATTTTTTCAGTCCTTTTATTTTAGTTTCTGCTTCGGATTTGGCTCTAAGTAGGTATAATTGTAGTTCTTAGTTTCAGCCATGATACCATTTACTCAGAGAACATATTTAGCCTTCAAAATTCAGTTTACAACAAAAAAAAAAAACTCATTTGATATTGATACCAGGAAATCAAAATTTGACTTACATCCATTCATTTTTTTTTCAGTCTACAGTTTTGCTTTAACTGGAAATAACTATTGCTTTTTAGTCTTTAGTGCCAATGTCTAAAGAGTTTGAACTCCAAGACCATGGATTAGTTTTAAAGCTTTCATTACACCTGAGCAACGCTGGGCTGTACTGCTAGTAAAATATATTTGACTCAGTTTCTATGTTATTATCCTCAATCTCTTCATTTACATTTAAACTGTAAAAATTATGTGCTTTCTGTCCTGATGGTTTGGTTAGGCTAAATTATAAACACTCTGTTTGATGCTCTAGTCCATTGATAAATCTGGAAATAAATCTGTATTATTATCTATGATTGAGTTATGATCATAAATCAAAATTATTATCAAATATAAAAAAAAAACTCCCGTTTGACACTTGTACTATAAGTTCAGAAAGAAGTATATATGATTATGATTATAAATCAAAATAATTTCAAAATGTGAAAAAAAACTCCGTTTTGACACTTGAACAATGATAATTTCAAAATGAAATACATGATAAGTCAAAATAATGTTAAAAAAACAAATTAAAAACACTTATCTGATGAACACAAAATGAAATATATATCATTATAAATTATTTCAATTATAATTACAAATCAAACTATTTTAAAATATAACAAAAAAAAAATCCTGTTTGTCACTCGTCCTATGATGCATCCAGAATTAAAAATATATTTGTAATTATTAAGCTACAAGTAGGCCCATATCATGAAAAATGACAGAAATATTTATATCAATAAGCTGTCTAAAATGATGTCAACATATATGTTGATATTCCACCTATTGATTATCTTACATTAAGACATGAGGAAAAAAACAAAATAATTCAAACCCCTGAGTGCGATAGGAGGAATGTGTGTGTGTGTGTGTGTGTATATATATATATATACACACACACACACACATGCACACACATATATTATTCACTACTCAATGACATAATTATTGCAGAAAAATAAAATAAGCCATTGTTAAAGACTAAACATGCAGCAAGAGATTTAATAACTGCTAGTAAAAAGAATGATGCTGCCTCACTATTGTCTGTCTCTCCATGAGCGTGACAGGAGTTATATATATATATATAAAACTCCTGTCATGCTCACACACACACACACACACACAAACTAATCAATTATTATAATAATGAGGATGAGTAAAAATCAAAATGATGTTAATATAAAAAAGAAGAAAATTACACCCAATTGTTATAATTATAGTTTCATTTTTTTCTGCAAATATTCCTTGCCAAATATTACATGTGTATTACATGTTGAGAAATAGTGGTTTTTGGCAATATTTCAGCTTGTAGACCTTTCTTAATTAATGAGTATTAAATGTTAATTATGTCTTGTCTCTATAAATTTTCTATAACAATTTAAGATCTCTTTACAGTGAAATAACATTTTTGCTGTTACTTTTGATAAAAAAAAAATAAATATGTGAATATCTTACCAGTTCTTATTTTTACATTTCAATTTTTTTTTCTTCTTCAGCACATGGTGCAGAGCCAGATGACCCCGACATATCAGTATGCACAGACTGGGTTGGAGGACTACCATCACCAAGTGGTAAATCAGGCACCGACAGTTACTGCTGCCGGTGCCAATGCAGCAGACCCCACCCAATTTAAGGCTGAACAAGCAACTGTGTATGCAACGACAGCGCCCCCAGCCAACGGAGGAGTTGGTGTGGTCCCTGGGGTGGAGCAGCAGACGGTAAGAAGTCGACCGCTAAATGTACGTCAGTATCTGTTCATCTTGTTGTAGCATGCCTCTTGTTGGATCCTCAGAGTTCAGAGTTCAGGTTATGGCTGTCAGGCTGTGGTCTATAAGGACATGCAGCAAGGATATCTTTTAACTCCTCTGCTCAAACTGAACCTAGGCATGTTCATTCACACTAACACTGTTGGCTCTCCTTTTCTGGTAATATGTCCACTCCAATTCACTCCAATATTATACATTTTCTTTTCTTTCCTTTATCTTTTCATTGAGTGTTGACTTCATTGCACCTTTTCACCTGACTAACAAACATTTAATAGCAAGGATTTTGTTTAAATTATATCCACCTTGGTAATTTTTCAAATGCATGTTTTTGTTTGTTTTTTGTTTTGTTTTTTTCTATTTAACTGATTGGCTTCTCCTCCTGCTATTGTCTCACAACTGTGGCTTTTTTTGTTGCCTTATACTTTATGAATTTTTATTTTCTCATTACTTTTTAACTAAATTTTACCTTACTTATTCCAGTGACACTTCATCTAAAAACCTGTTCAACTTGAATTCTCCTGCATCAGTTTCAAGTGACATATTCTTTTTTCTCATGTGTGTGCGTGAAATAGGACATAGAATCCTGATAATGGCTTTAAAAATTTGATAAATGGAAAACATTTTATTGAAACTAGATTTGATTACATGTTTCACTTTTCAAGGCTTCATCAGATAAAAAAAAGTGTTTTTATATATATATATATATATATATATATATATAATTATTCATAATTTTGGAAAGGCAAATTTTCACTGAAATATGTTTGAAAATTTCCAAGTTTTCATCTGAAATGAAGAAAATTCAAACTTCATTCAAAATAGTTACAATATATGAAAAATTGAAGATATCAGTTTGAACTGACACTAGGAGATACTTTTATAGAAGCTTCATGTTTTAATTCATATGAGTCAGTCTTAAAATTTCTTTGAAAATTATGTCTACCATACTGAAGTTGTTTTACATGGCTTTTTTAGAACAAGTTAGGTTTTGGAGCATTAAAATGGAATCAAACTTGAACTGTATAAATAATTGTAGTCTGGAAATCTATACATATTTCCAAGCAATACTCCTGGATTATACTTAGGAGTCTGTGGCTTGTCAAAGGTGTCCAAAATATCATAGTTAAATTTCCCATTTTGTTACAAATTTCACACTAAGTGGGTAAGCAATGTAATCTTGCGCACAAAGTGAGATAGTCAAACAGTGTGGACAAAAAAATTAACTGTATGACAACTATCAACCTTGTTAAAAATTTCCATCTCGTCAATCACCATGCAGTATTGATTCTTATGTCTATACTGTTTACAAGATTGAACACTGTTTCCCTATAAATATAGCAAATTTTAAATTTCTATACATATTCACATACCCACAAATTATTTCAAGTGTAATTTTTAGTGGGTTCTCATGTTTGAGTAGACAGCCTGTTTTTTTTTTTTTTAAACTGTGTGTATTATGTCTACCAGCCTTCACACTTGAGAAAACTTAATAAAGAAAAGGTGCTCTCCAGCAGTATTTGAATCTGCAGGTTAAGATTAAAAATAAATCCATTCATTCTTACATTACAGATATATAGATAGTGGCTAAGTGAATGACAAAATTGAATAAACTTTGGGAGATATTTTGTTCCGAGAAAGAACATTAAATGAATGAAAGTTCTCTTGATGAAATTAATTTAATATATCACATTTTTCTGGCAGGAAAATAATTTTGTTTGACAATTATACATCCAGTATCATACAGCATATGTTCTTTTATCATATACTTAAAGCATTAGCAATAAATAATTAATGATGATAATTGCTGGCCACTTGTTTGCAAGTATGTCTGTCTGCTTGGATGGTTAGCTAATCCTTGCTATTGATGCTTACTCAGGCACAGAGCTTACCTTTCAACTATACTGAGTAAACACTAGTTACAGGTTGTTGAATAGAGCATATCATCTTGCATTATTTGTTTATATTTCTGAAATGAGATAATATTTACACTATTTACATTATTCGGACTATTGTCCTCATCTTGGTTGCCATTTGTATGACGTTTGGCCGTTTTATGCTTTGGCCTTCTTCAGATGCTAGGAGTTTTGAACTGAACCCTTTATTACAATCACTGGGTTATGTCATTCTCATTCTTTGTGCAAAGCCTCTTTTGGTAGTCATGAATTATCTCCCTCATATCCACTGGGCCATGTGTCCTTAAAGACACATGGCTCAGTGGATATAGATGTTGGTTAGTTTCAGTGACTTGACCCAAAGAGTTGTGAGTTCAATACCAGGCTACAGCAGTGGTGAACCAGTAACTTAGAGAGTCAGGTTAGAGATAGATAACTCATGACTACCAAAAGAGACTTTGCACAAGGAATGGGAATGATATATCCCAGTGATTGTAATAAAGGGTTCAGTTTGAAATTCTTAGCACCTCAAGAAGGTCAGAGCATACAACTGCCAAAACATTGTACAAATGGCAACCAAGATGAGGACAATTGTCTGAATTGTCTTGCATGTTGAGCAGTTCAAATGAGGCCAGTACACTCAAACCCTTGGTTACAATGACTTGTGACTTCATGCTAGCATAGCCACTGACAAAGTTTTTTTCTATCCAACTACATTTAAAGGCCAATAACATCAGAAGTTACCTTTCTGACAAATCTACCATATTGAGTTTTGAATCCAGGTTTTGTGGTCAATATTTTAACTACTAGAACACACACCCATAATAATAATAATAATAATAATAACAAAAATGATAAAAAAATTGAATGAAATAAGCTAAATTAAGTGACTAGATACATTGTCATTTTCAGTCTTATGATCCGGTATGGTTGTAGGATTACCTCACACCTGCCCAGCTCCCTCCACATATCTCTTTTGCATACTAGTGTTTGGGTCATTGTGAAGTATCTTCCAGTCTTCTCAATGATGTTGTCAGCCAATTTTTTTCCTATCTGGCTATCTGACATCAAAATTTAAAATTAATGACTGTGCTTCTCTATTTATTTAGTATTTTAATGTAAAGCTTACGTAGAAATATGTTGCAATTAAACTGTAAGAATTGTTATCTTCCCTTCATATCTCTCCTATTATAATAATAGGAATGGGCATGTATCTGTATGTATTTCCTTTTTTGTAGAAATGTTCAGCTTAAACTCCAAAACTACTACATTTAGGTTAAACTTTTAAAAACTATATATTCAGCATGTCCTGGGGAATAAAGAGTTTATTTCTGTACACTTTATATCAGATATTTGTGAATTAAACTTTAAAAAGCATATAGTTAGCATTTCAAAACATCACAAAAAATATGTCATATTTAAGTGTTTCCAACTTAAATCCAATGTCCATTTAATTATTTTTTTTAAAATAAACAGTGGCAAAGTTATTTCATCCGTGTTTGTTAAATTAAAGAAAAGATGTTTTTTATTTTGTTTTTTAAATTATTAATATATTTTTTATGGGAAAAATAAAAACATAAAAGAAGTTAAACTAAAAAGAAAATTAAATAAGTTCCTAGTATTTACTAACAAGTTTATATATATCCTGTCATTCAATTATTTTCTTTTATAAATAAACAATGAGAAAAAGGATTAAATTAATTTAAAGATTAAAAGAATATTCAGGCCATCATTATTTACTAGAGAGATTAAAATTAAAAACTTTTTTCCATGGAAGTCTCTTCAATGTTTCCTTAAAAAACAAATTCCTACATTTTAGAGATAAAATCTTTTAAAAAAAGTGAAAAATTATTGACTTAAATGAAAAAAAGAAATTTGTACATTTCCTAATTTGTATACATTTTAATTCAAGATTTGTAAATTTGTTATTAAATTAGTAAACAAAATTTGTTGAGAAATTGTTTTTTTTATACTGAAGAAGTAGTGACAGGGCTGTCTTAAAAGCATTTTGGGCCTCTGGGCAAAATATTGTGCTGAAGCCCCTATGACAACCATTTACAGAATATAAAGGAAATTGTTGATAATATTAAACATTTAATTCATTGTCACTTCAACAAAACTGGTGTTAAAACATTAAAAATATGCTGTACAGCAACAACTAACAAACATGATAAACATTTTAACAATACACAAGGCTTGGAAAACACAATAATACTCAGTAAGCTACACAGATTAGATGGCATTGAATGAAATTACTCCAAACTTCTTATAACAAACATTTGTGGTATTTCTTTTCAGAGAATTACTTTATTATTGCCTTGTAGTCAACGGTTTTCAGGAATAGGATGTCATTTTCCATGCACATCAGTGAAAGTCAGTTCAAACAATGCTGCCCCATGAAGCAGATTTTTTTAAACGTTTCAGTTTTGAAAAAGAACATTCACCTGTACAGTTGGTCACCATCATGCACATGAAAACTGATTGCAATTTAACTTTTTGGAAATACAGATTTCAAATTGTCCAAAGTTATTTTTCTGCACAGTGCAGGGAGAGTCTCACAATTTTCATCAAAAGCCATGTAGTGCTTGAGATATTCACATTCATTTAAAGGGTCATTATAATTAAGGTCTTTGTGATACATATTTGGCTGAATTTTACTTCTTTTTAGTGCATCATAAGCAATGGTTGTCAATTCACTGAAGAAAGAAAATGGATATCCAATCTGTGAATAAGCCTCTGCATGTTTTGTCAGTTCAAAGATTAGTGTATCCAGAAAAGGGAAGAAAATTCCACCTTGAACTTTTTGGTTTTACTGAGAAGTACCTTTTTTGCTGATCCATCATATCTTTTAAGATGCACTTTTCATTTTCATTCCAATTTTTTCTCATGAATGTAACCTGTATCTGGACACTTACTCTAGCTTTGAATTCATATTTACTGAATTTATCTCTAGTTTCCTGAAGATGGGTTTATATAGACTCAAGAAGATTTGTGGCAACAGGGATGTTTCAATCCTGTAATTGCATGTCTTTGTTTGTTTTGCTCTTCCTTTTTAGCATGTCATTCCAAAGAACTGAGAGAAAGATTATATTTCCAGAGTTTTCATTTTTTTGGCTTCTCACCTTGTATTCATTGTCGGCTGACAGAATCCAGTGAATGTTTCATTTTCTTGAGACCTCAAGCAGAGCATCAGAATCTTTCTTCTATAGATGATGTCAATACATTTCAGCAATGAGTAGAACCAACAAAAAATGAATATGGATACTGAACAAAGTCAAAGAATTTTACAGTTTGTAGATAACACACTGCTGCTTTTACTCCCACCAAGTTCAAGCTGTGTCCAGCACAGGGGACATAGATGGAAAACTCATTGAGTTGATGAATCCATGCATGCAATCTAGTATATCATCCAGACATATTTGAAGCATTATTGTATGACTGACAATGGCAGCTTTATCGTGGAATTTTGTTTTCATTAAGAAAATCCACAAAGTGTCTGTTAGATCCATTGCTCCATTAAAATGATGGGGATGGACATATGTTCCATAGACTCTCAGCCTTTTATGTATCGAATAGTAAATGTCAGTTGATCTGTGTGTGAGATGTCTGGAGTGGAATCTCTTATTGAATCATATTTTGACTCTTTTACTTCTTTAAGAATGGTGCAAAGAATCTGTTGTTCAATTAATTCAATAAATTCTTCACAAATATTGGTAGATAAATATGACAGATTCCCTTTTCCAGGATTTTCATACATTTTGAGATGTTCTTCCAAGAAATGGTCAAGTTCACTCAGCAACTCTAGTATATCTAAATAGTTGCTGACCTGATAATCTGACTTTCTTCACAAAATAACAAATCCCTGAAGGCAAGAAAGCGAATTACAGAAATCACACGTCAACACTTTATGCCAATATTCTTGCTTTGAGTGATGTTGCTCATGTAATAAATAATCTACATTTCCATTTTCTTTATACCTTTTCAAATATGCTGTCATGCACTTTAGAAGTTCTTCTTCATTTTCATGTTTTACAATAACATTGCTGTGTTTCTGGTCATTGAACTCATATAGAAAAGGGAGATTCTTTCTTGGACAATAGGAGACATACAAAGCATTACAAATGACCTTAGGATGGTGAATAGAGTAGCCATTCATGTTTTACACACTTGCCATTCTCCAATTCATGTTTGAATACACTGTTTGATAAATACCATTATATTCTCTACTCCAGCTGTTTGATATACTGTGCGTTAATTTGAAAGGTTGTTATAATGATACTGACATGAT
The DNA here is from genome assembly GCA_037127315.1 of Ascarosepion bandense. Lineage (NCBI taxonomy): Eukaryota > Metazoa > Mollusca > Cephalopoda > Sepiida > Sepiidae > Ascarosepion > Ascarosepion bandense. The sequence continues at coordinate 70,211 of JBBBDQ010028979.1, forward strand.
GAGGGCCCACTATGAACCCAGTAATCTGTTGTGTTAGTATCATTAATGTTCCATCGCCCTTGATCTGTCTCTTGGATTGCAAACTCCTTTACTGTTACAGATTTGGGTATTTCCTTTTGTAAAATGTCACCAGCAGCAGCAGGTAATGATGTCATGTCTGCAGAAACTGGATGATTTGTAGCAAGAATGGTTACTAATGTGGATGCTATATGTGAAGGAATGGTGTTAGAGGCTGTTGTTGCATTTGTGTTGAGCCACGATGTTAATTTTGGAAATTTTCCTATTTTCTCCTTCTCTGCATCACTGATACTATTGTTTCATTTCTGTTGAAATAGTTATTCACCTGGAAATATATATCGTAAATATTTAGTATTTAGTCCCACACCAAAATGTAGGGTTATATTATATAAGTATGCTGTAACTAAATATTTAAACATTCTGCTTCCATAATGAATGTGTCTGTCTTTTAATTGTATGAACAGTATTTATTCTTAAATACAAAATCTGTACTGTGTACAGATTCACAAAACAAAAACCTTGATCTAGCTTAATGGCATAACTAGGGTGTCTGGCACTGATCTAGCCTCGTTTATATATAGGTCTAAGACTACATTCAACACTTTTGTCGACTTAAACAATTAAAATCCATTCATATATTCACAAATCTGGTAATTAGTACTGAATCATAAATTCATAATCTTAAATAACCATTATATGCTGACTGTACAAGTGTTCAGTGTTGTGATTGAATTTCAAGTTCAGTCACTAATAATCTATGCATAGCCTTATACCTGGGTTCATAAATATATTCAATAATCATGGCATTGCTATTACAGTAGGTCTAATGTTACTTCTGCCTTTTTTATATTTGCATTAATGTTTAAATGAAAATATGTAACTTGTTGCAATACCTTTGACTGTTTTTAGTAATTAAAATTATTCATTGAAAACAAAAAAAAAACAAAAACATTTTAAAACAAATCCAAAGATAGTTTTATAAAAATAAGAAAATATCTGAGGAGAAATATGAATTATTTTCTTTGTTGTTGTGAAATGAACATCAAATGAGAAAATTATTTTTAAGACAACTGAATTGCTGTTTTTGTTTTGAAATAAACATCAAAGCATAGGAGTGCCCCCATTCTGTCAGAGTTTCAACAAAAAGAAAAAAGATGAAAGAAAAGAAGAATAAAGAAATACTATCAATGCTAGAATTTTATAACAATAAAAATAATTTAATTACAAAACTGAAAATTATAAATATATCACAGTGAAACAGCCAAGACAATATTTCTTCAGTCTAGGGGAAATTTAAGAATTAAATAAAACCAGAGAGAGAAAAAAAAAAAAAGATATTGTCTCAAACAGAAAGTCAACAATAGTCTTAGTCTCAAAGATTAAAACATAGGAATTAGTTTTTGCCGGCGAGTTTGTGTGAAGACTGATCGTCGAGAATCAAGATCAGTTCTTTGACCTTTTCCGTAATAGCAAAGTTGTCTGCAAGTGAAGTTAACTGAACTGGCGAGACAAACCAGCCCTTTCATTTATGCAGGTGGGTGGCCTCTTTGAAGAAAGTCCTCGCCATTTCCTGTGCTTTCTCGGTCAAAAGCGTACATTCTCGAATGAAACGGATCTTTTTATCATGACATATTTTCGCCAATCGGAAATATAATACTGGCTTGTAGTAAATTCTATTTTTTTAGTATTTTCTAAAAATGGACTTCCAGACAAGTAATTTACATAGATTAGCATGAGACCCCCGTTCGTGTGCCCATCGGGCCTATGCGTTACGGCTCTGATAGTGTTAATTAAACGTTTTTTTTTTTTTTTTTTTTTTTTTTTTTCAATATTTGCTTAATTCATTACTTAAAAAAAAAAAAAGATACAATGTAAATGAAGAAAATATTTTGAGTGAGATTGAATAAAAAGTAATAATAGAACGAATAAGAAGCGAAACTTTCAACAAAAAACGGTTAATCTTAAAAGACATAAAAACTTTTTTTAATTAAAATTTTTTAATTTAAACCAATTTCTAGTAGTTTTTTTTTATTGAGTATGAAGTAGTATTCTTTAAATAAACAGGACTGAAAATTAAATTGAAAATTTTAAAATATTTAAAAACGTTTAATTGATGTTACATGCAATAAGCAGCTGGAGTAATATTATTTTAAAATTAAACTACAAAAAATAATGAATTTATTATGCTACTGTTATTTACACGGCCAGTAATTAAATAAACTAAAAACTTTTTTTAAAAAATTAATAACATTTTTCGGTTAATAACAAAAATAATAGGCTTTCTTCTTTTGTTGGATTTAAATCCATTGACTTGAAATAAAAAATGGGTGTATTTTATTATTTGTGTACTGTACACTTGAATAAAAAAAGAAATTGTTTACTTATTTTTTAAATTAAGATAATGAATTTTCCCAAGTTAAAACACAGTAGCTTAAAAACTTTTTATCGAGATATTTTTCAATATTTTAATTGTTCCGTTATTAAAAAGAATATATATATATATATATATATATATAAATTAATATAAGATTTTGGAACAAGGAAAGCTTTGAAATTGTCAGTAGAAAAGTTGTTTTTATTGAAGTAGAAGCGGCAGCATAAAAATTGATTGAAAGCAGACGACACCGATTTAAAAACGCTTCATTCAAATCAACAGACGGCGTCATTTCGAGCAAGACAACGGATGAAAAATGTAGCTGAGTAATTGGCCCTGAAAATCTTTAATTACGGATTTTTACTAACGTTAATTTTAATTCATTATTTTGCCCATTTTTTAATTTTTTTTTTCTTTTTTTTTTTAACCAGAAAAATTTATTAATTGCCCAAGATTAAATTTTTAAGGCTTACTTTTCAATCTTATTTTAAATTTATATGAAGTTTGGTTTCATAGGCTTATCTTTAATCCAGAAATACTAAAAAAAAAAAAAGACATTTTATCCGATCATAACCATTTCTGATTTTAATTTATTCTTAGAATTCCTTTGAGACCAATTAACTTACCATTTGAATTTAAAAAGGATCCAGTTTTTTGTCAATCTGAGCTTTAGGACAGTCATAATTAAAAGTTCTTGGACTAAATCTCTGGCGGATCCAGTCTTTCCAGATAACCAACTTTATTTTGGTTTTTCAAAAATTGGCAGCCCTGATGATTATTGTCTCTTCTTGAATTTGGCACCAACGGGGAAAAAAGTCAAGATGAAGCTTTTTTACTGTGGAGCTTTAAACGAAACAAGTAAGTGGAAAGAAAAAAAAGAAAGTTTTACTTACAGCAATGAAAAATGATTGAAATCATTTTTGAAATTTATTGTAAAACAAAGTAACTTTTACGATGTTACATCTGCAATTTCGAATATATCACCTTTTTGACTTAATTTTTTCTTTAGTTTTTCATTTATCGGAAGGAAAATTTGTGTCTGTTAGTGTTAAGTGTTAGATAACGAATATCTAAAAAAATATGCAAATTAATTATAACAATTTACTTTGATAATATAATCGTGCTCTCAGGGTGTTTGAAGTATAAGAAATTAAAAAAAAAATTAAGTCGCTAATAAAAACAATGTAAATAGATAAAAAAATAAAGACAAAACAAAACTGAACGTTGTGGGCTAATAATATTATTGCTAACCTCGCTAGGAAATTTAATTAAACATTAAAAAGTTTTTTAAACTTACTTTTCTGTTAAATTTGAATACGTGGAAAAGGAAGACAATGTCACACTGCAATAATAATTATATAGCAAGTAAATAAAAGTATTAGTTTAGCAGTGTTGAAATTTTAAACATTAAAATTTAATGTTTAAAATTTAAACACTGCTAAACTAATACTTAATGATTAAATGTTATAATTTGCTTGCTTTATTTATTTTTTGGAGTGTATGATCTGTGGGAAACATTTTAATGAGCAGCTCTGATTAATGGTGTTATTTTGCGAGCAATTTTAAATAGTGACAAAAAAATTAAATTGTAATAAATGAATATATCATGATTACTGATGATATTTCGATATTTAACATGGGAAATTTCAGATCGACTTGCTAATTTTGAATTCCATCAAGAAAACTCATTAAAGAAGTTCTTTCTCGGAATCGGGTCACAAGTTTCTCCATTTTGTTGTTCACTTACACCATCTATCATCAATCAGCTAAGTGATAATTTTTTTGTTAATCCTATGGTGCCTCATCAAAATGTATTTACTTAGCACTCAGAGTGAGCACGTTTTTGTATACCCTGTATAGTACATATAAATTCAGATACCTGTAAAAAAAAACAAGAAAAACCCAAAACTATTAATATGAACAAAAGGAAAACTTTTCTTTGCCGATGTTATTTTGTCCTCTGATGGACTTTATCAAGGCAAATAAAATCCATCAGAAGATGAAATGCGTTGGTAATATGTGTGTGGGCAATATAAGCATTTTGAGAAAGTGATAATAAAAATTAATTACTGAATTCTCCAAGTCAACAGATTATTTTTTTTAATTTTAATTTTAATTTTTTGATAATTAGCAGAAGAGTGCTTTGTCCAAGTGCTCACTTACTGTAGTGTACACCTTGCCTCTTTGTCATTAGGCAATGGGATAGAGTACAGGGGCTGAAATAAATTCATGCCTTTTCTAAAGGACATTACTGTGAAGCTGGAATTTATTTCATTGATTTCTTCTTTTTTCCCTTCAGAATTATGCCACTTTTCATTTTCAATAACTTTGAGGAAAATTCACTGGTTTCCTAACTTTATTTATTTATTTATTTTTTTCATGTTTCCAAAATATTTTGTGTGTTTTTCATCAAAGCATGTATTTGAAAAAAAATAAAATTTTCTATCAGGAATGGCTATTTGCAAATCCTAAATGTTTAAAACTTTCTTATCTCCTGAAAAGTTTATGCTGTGTACAAAAAAATGCTTTTTTGCCAATTGGCTTTGTTCATAAGTGAATTGAATCTAATAGTTGTTTTATTGTCTACAGTGCAGTGAATAATATTGCAAGGATTTCTTATTCTTTTCACTGCTGTGTATGAATTGAATCAAAATAATCAAGAGGCTTTTTTTTTTTTTTGTCAATTCTATCAAAAATGACCACCCTCCTGTAATAATTTCACTTCTTTCCAAATCATATTTTGGAGTTTAAAAACTTCTGCAAACAGTTGCATTTGTACCATGTCAGGTAATTGAAAGAGTTAATCTGTAATGATTTGCCTGAAACTATTTCAAGTTGATGACTTTCTTTTGTTTTCAGTAATCCATAAGGAAAATCTCAACTTCCATGAAATTTATTTTTGGAGTATCAACTTTTTATATTTTGATGTGATAAACTTGCCCATTCAAAAAACAAAACAAAAACAAACAAAAAACAATGTATCTGCTGGGCAAATAAGCAATATAGGTAGATATTTATAAACATGGCCTTTTGAAAAACTGAGGAGTTTCTTGGTGCTTTTGATATCCAAGGAAATAAGTGGAAATGCATTCAAATGATTATTTGATCAAACAAAAGTAGAAAGAATGATACACTAGTTTATTTGAAATGCTTACCTTGAGTTGCTTGTTGTAGTCACACATTTAAAGTATTATACTTCCCAGCCTTTTTCAGGTGCCTTTTGTATTTGGTAATTGTCTTGAAATTTTGGATTGAATCCTTTATTCAATTTACAAAAATGAGAATAGTCTACTTGTATGTAATTGTGTATCCATGTATCATAATGATCTCAGAAAAACAGACCAAAATAATGAAGATGAAGTCTTAAAGTTACATTCCTAATTTCATGTTTATGGATTTCTATATATACTGGAAGTTAGACATTTTAAACAAATTTATTGTTGTTTCAAACAATTTCTTACAAAAGCAAGATTACTTTCTTTGCATAAATGCAAGTGCAGAGATAGGGAAAATTTCAGGATTTTAGTTTATCCCATCTTTAAAAAAAAAAACTACTACACATTTCACTCTTTTTTTTTTCCCCAATATATGTGCAGAATTTCCTCAGTTATTTTTATTTTTACTTCAATTAAAAAATGATAATTTTTGCTGTGTGGACAATGTTTAGTTTTTAAAGAGTTCTTGTATAAAATAGCTCATGCGCTAATATTTCAAAGAATCATCTCTTTCTTTCTGAAGGAAGATGTGAACAATGATTTTTCAAATCCTTTTTCATTTTGCATGATGATAGTTAGCCAGGGAGCCAAATTTATCATCCAAGTGACTTTGGAATGAACATATAGTGAAATTAAACATTCCCATAATGGAAACACTCAGTGTTTTTGTATCAAACAGTGTTACTGTCAGTTGAAATTAATTAAATTTTTTAAAACATCCTTTTAAAAGATGAGATTTCTCAAGCCCACCAAATGTTTTAGCACTTTCTAGTATTAATGACAGTTTAAAACCAAATTTTTGTTTTTGGTTGTGTGAAAAGTTAACATCTTGATTATGATATTATTTTCTCTTCTTGTTACTTATGCTATCCATTTTTGCTGTTACTACTGTTGGAAGTCTTCATGTGATGCGAATTGGTTATTTGCTCTTATTTTGTAGTACCAGTTTATAAAGTCTAATGAAGAATTGTCTTTATACCTATGTTACATTTTACTAACATATTTCTTGCTTGATTTAGTGTTTGTTCTGTCTACCATGAAATACTGCAAATCTTTTCAAAGTAGGTTTTTGTAGTAACCAATGTGTTATTGATACACCTGCTCTTCCAGACAGTCCTACATTTTCCTGCAAAAATCTTTTCTCTGGCAAATTAGCTGAAATGTGGTAGGAAAGAAATTCTGTTGATATCACATAAAACTTGGATGGAGAGTAATTTTGCAGACAGAATTGGTGCCTGTCCTCCATTTTTTTTATTTTTTATTTATTTATTTATTTTTTTTTTGCACAGATTTTTTCTCATGATTTACTGTTTAATCCATCACTTTCAATTTTTGAATTTTTGGAGCTAATTTAAATATTCCATTGCTAAGGAACTAAAATTTTCAAGTTAGGAAAGGAATTGAATTTTTCAGAAGCATTTAAATGAATATTACACTTTTAGAATTTTAAAAACAATAATGATGTTTGGGGCTTTGATTTTATATGGATATGAAGTGTGAAAACTGGAAACTGACAGTGCAAACACTGTCTTATGGATAATTTAAACTTTCACTGGAAACCAGAAAAATGGTTTGAAATATAACAAAAATGAATAAAAATAAAATTCTGAACAAAGAACTCATGTTAGTCTTTTACTAAACTTGTATAAATGAAAAATTGCTGCCCAAATACACCCAATGTGTGTGTGTACACACACACACACATAAAAGTGAACATTGAAGTCAACACTCAGAGGCGACAGACTTTTTCATGCTAGATGCAATCATCAGGCCACATGTGTTGAGTTTTTTCTCAGCTATCTATATATAAAGATCAGTGGTGCATTGTGGGTAATCCTTCTAATGGTTATTTTGGCAGGGGTGGTTTATTTATTTATTTGGATAAATTTATTTTACTTGTTTTTATTTTTGTATTTATTTTTTTTGGTTTTATTTATTTGGATTTGTTATTTATTTTTTATTTTATCTTTTGTAATGGCTGTTATGGTGGCAGGAGTTTGTTAATTTGTTTTATTATTTGCTTATATTAAATTATTTGTACTCATTATTTATTCTTTTCAGTTTTTGATTTTTAAATAACTTCGTAAAAATTTGTTTTCATGTCTGCATTTTGCGATGACTTCAGATCATTTATTTAGAACTTTGTTTTGGTCTGAGAAGGTAATAATAGCTATTTTTTTCTCTAAGTAAAGTCTGCAGGTTTTGAATTGATTGTTGTAGACTGATGTTTTTTTCCATGTTTTCCATGATATTTTTAGTGTTATTTGGGTTTTGTTTTTAATTTCTCAGATATACTTAGAAAGCATTGTTGTTTGCATATTTACTATTTGTGAAGGATGTTTTGTGTGCATAGTTTCTTTGTTTCCAGGATCCTTCTATTAATCCTGTATATACTTTTTCTTCATTATCTGGTGATTTTACAACTACTTGGTATATTACGTTGTTTTGTAAAAATTACTGTTTAAGGGACATTCATTTGTCTGTTGTGTTTATGTTAGAGTTTAAAGAATATTTTTCCTATGTTTGTTTTTACTATACGGTGGGTTGAACATATATTTCTGATCCTGTTGGAATTTTTTGTGCTCTGTGGTGAGCATGTGAGTTGCCAGGAATCCACTATCCTATATTTGGGATTTAAGTTCACTCCAGACCTCAATATGTTCTATCACTAAAGATGCTGGAAAGATGTTGGTTCCTTATACCACTGTAGTAATTCTTGCTATGCTTTACCTTTATAAGAGCCAGATCAAAACCAAAAATGAAGTACTGCTACCATATCCTGATAGATATATAGCATTAAAAAGCATCTAAACTACCTTGTGAGTGATAAATTCTTTTCCACTCTGAACCCCCTTTTACCACAGTTAAGATGTTTGAAGTCTCTTATTACTCTATTGCTATTTTCACGGCAAATGTTTTGACAAGCTACATTCTTGAGTTCTACCAGTTCTGACTTTCACAGCTAAGATCTATCATGCCACACTGAGATAAACCATCCCCATTGCCTTTGCATTCCTTTCATAAGGAAGTTCTGCTTTTTAGTAAAAACTGCAACTTTATAGAACAAACACCTAAGATGATGGTTTCCTGATCACAATGCTCTTAATCTCTTCAAGTCTAGTGTTAACTGTTATCTTTTCTACATATCCTCATAAACTTGATTTCTTACCTTCTTTACTAACCCACTACTTTGAGTGGCTCTTGGGTCTTATATTGTGTGGATAATAGGGAAAAAAAAGGAAATCTTTTAAAACTCCTTCACCAGTCTGTTGGGATGATTACTGGGCAAATATCGGAAAGGAAAGAATAAGGAAGAGTGAATTTATATTACGTGGATTTAAAAAAAATTATCATGAATTGAACTGTACTTGTTGTAACTAAAGTTAGAAAGGAATATTATGCTGCTGGTTTTAAACACAAAACATTATGTAGATTATACTGACATAGATTTCCATGTGTCAGTTATGAACACATCATAGAGACTTCAATTTCTCACTCATATTTATGGGTAAAAATCTAGAGAGTCTGCTGATATGGTCGATATTCTGAGTGTGATCTAGGTTAGTTATGTTCTTTCCCTTCAAAATTATGCTTTGACCCCAGGGGCATCATTTGATGAAGGCAATACAGCTATGTATGTGTATGTGTGTGTGTCTTTTTTTTTGTTTTTTTGCAGCATGTGTATGAAATTACAATTTCTCTCTCTCTTTATATATATATATATATATTTATTTAATGTATGTGTGCTCACATACATACACATTGATTTTCAAATTTCAATCTATCCTCCCTTTTCATTGCATTCAACCCAACTTCTCTAGAGTTCATAATATTAATTGAACATTATACACTGTGTACATCTGCCTCCCTCAGAAAATTACTACTAAAACTAAATACAATGTTAGACATTTAAGAACAGTAAAATAAAGGTGATAAAAATCCGATTGACATAAACTAAAAATCTCATCTAGACACTGATGTCAAAATTTTAATTTTGAAAGCAGAATGTTTGCATCATATTATAATTTCAATGTAAAGTGAACTGTAACCAACATTTATAGTATATTCTTTGACACACACACGCACACACAAATCTTGTCTCATAAGACCATTATTTGTCTGTGAAAGTTTCTTTTCAAAATGAAATGTATCACTCATATCAGTTTTTACACATGGTTATTATTCACTTACCCACATTATGCAGTTCAATTTTGAGATAAAAGAAATCCACTGATAGTCAGGCTATTGATTTCTTGATTCATATCCAGCACACATACATACTCTCTTGGTATCAGAATTTGCACATCATATTTATGGAAAAATAAAAACATGACTATGCCAAAAATGTCTCCACGCAACATGTCTTATTTATTCCCCAGGACTTCATTAGACCAAAATGATGGAAACATAAGCAAAGCTAAAAATGAAATCGGCTAGACTCTATGCCCAAATCACCATATATTTGAAAAAAAAAAAAAAAAATCAAGTTTAGGATACTCATGTTCCTTTTCCATCATGCACTGATGTGGTTGCATGAGCATGAACCTCATTTTGGTTCAATGAAGTCCTGGGGTATGAGTCTTGTTGCATGGAAACTTTTTCCAACTTTGTCATGATTTTTTTTCCTTAATATTGTTCTTTCACCTTATCAATCACAGTATCTATTGCAGTCACTGACTCATACATCTTCTATTGTACCAAATACAAGTGCTGTCTGGAATAGTTATGCCAGGCCAAATAAATGTTATGCCAGTATTTTTTATCTTAGTAGAATTAAATAATCGTACTGTGGGATCATACCATTCCAGGTGCGGAGAGTTAAAGGAAATAAATTTAATCATGTTGGTATTTGTATTTTTGTATTTATGTACATGTAAATAGCAAGCACAAGTTATTCATACTTCATACATTCCACACAAAAGTAATTCAATATTTGCATCTTTCTTTCGCTATCAGATACTTTACACTTCACTGATTATAAATTGCATTTTATTTTATAGATTTTTAATTGGATACTATTGTTTCCTCAAATTTTTTAAAGTAAATAATTATTTTCTAAAGCAAATAAATTATAAATCTTTGAAAATTAGAACCCAATACACTCAACCAGTATTTTTTTTTTCTTTTTTTTTTTTTTTTTTGGTCTGAGTCTTAAATTTTAGTTTTAAATCATATTTTCTATTCACCATCACTAATATTTCAAGTCCCAAACTTTGAATGACCATTGATCTTTTGGACTTTGCTGAAAAACAGTTGCCTGGGTCACTTTTCTGAATCAGGATAATTGTTATTATTAATTCAGATATGCCTGGTGATGGTGGGGCCATTTTATCTGTCTCACCTTTGCTGTTTAACAAATTACTGATTCATTAAGCAAAGTACAAGTGTGACAATAAAAAGAATTAATTTTTTGTTGTTCCTTGTGTAGCTGGGATAGTTGGATAGTATTTTGAGTTGTGATATTTGCAGCAAGCAGGCTGACCACTTTCATTTCGAGGTTTAGCATAACAGTTTTCATACCCTAATTTTTTTTTTAATTATTTCACCCAAGCAAGGCAGGAATGCCACTAGTATTTAGGGGGTTACTGAGAGTGAAAGTGAGGGAAAAGACTGAGTATAAGGGGTATTGAAGAAAGGATAAAAGATGAATGGGATTCAAGAAGATAGAAGATGGCAATTGGCATTGTATTTAAATTTTTCTAGATTGTCGTCATCAGGGAAGTAAGTAAATGGAAGGGAGTTCTACAAGTGGGAAGTGTGGGAAAATAAACCATTTCAATGGTAAAAGTATAGAACCCAGAAGCCAATTTAGTAGCACACTTAATTTCATGAGGTCAGGGCACCAAATAAAAAAGCTCATCAGAGCAGTTACCATGAAAATACTTGTAGAAAAAATGAGGCAAATCATATTGGTGAGAAAGTGACTGAAGTTGAGAGGCCAAATCAGGATTGATTACATAGCAGGAAAGTTTCTCTATGGTTGTTAAAGAAGAACAGTTTCGTTTTGATGGCATAAAAATTTACAAGCCATTTAATGACCCAGTTAAGGATTGAAGGACCTTTTCAAGAGCAGCAGCCAAGTTTACTTTGTCAGCTCTGATGTATTTTCTTTTGAGATGGGAGTACATGGTAGTGTTATCTGCATAAATAACTACTTGGGAACTGATGTCATCAAGAAGATTATTGATAAAGTTCAGAAATAGCGTAGAGAAATAACTTGCAGAGAAGAACAGCATGCCAAACCCAGTCAAATGCCTTCGAGATATCTAGAGCCACTGCTTGAGCTTCATTGTTATTATTAAGAACTTGGAATACATATTCAGTGATGGGTGTTAGAACATCATGATGTCCAAAACCAGAAACAGAGTTATACGCATATCACTCAGTAGAGTTTCCTTTCTAGGTAGGAAATCATGTGTGGGTATTCCAGACAAGTTAATTGTTGATTTAGAAGAGAATTTGCAAGTAAAGCATTTAACCTTGTCTACTGTAGATGTGAGGACTTTGAATTGATTGCATGAAGGAGGTGTTGAGGATTTTCTTTTGTTTAACACACTCTTGCAAAGCTGCCGATAATTTCTGAAACAGAACGTGTGAGATGCTATATGTTGTTTCATTCTATCAGTAAACAATAACTTGGCTTCATTTAGGACACACTTGCCCTCATTACAAGCAGAGACAAAAAGACATGTAATCAGATGTATCACTCTGGTACGGCTGGAAGAAGTGATTTCTGTGGGCTACAGCAGCCAAGCATGCAGATGAGAACCAAGGAGATGAATGCGATTGAATTTGGATTTTCCTTGCTGGAATGAAAGCGTCAATGCCAGTTTTCAACCAGGAGGAGACCTCAGAGATGCATTTTTGAACAGGAAGATTAAGAACATCTTTCCAATAGATATCAGAAAAGAAATCAAGAAACAAAAGTCCCAATTTGCATGTTGATAACAAAGATATTCTATTGGTAGGAAGTTCTTGGCTGGTGGGGGAGTGAAAAGATATTATAGACACCACCATGTGATCAGAGTTGCCAAGAGGCATAAGTCAGGGATAAACAAGAGATCTAGAAGAGTAACATGTCCTATGGGATTACTGTGCAGAAGCACCCTTCCATGCATAATATGGCACTGCAAGAACCCCAATATTATGTGACTATTGATCAGAGTGGCCCCTCTCGACGTTATTCAAGAGTCTGTGCTCTTAACTACCAGTCGGGAAGTAGCAACCAGAAAACTACCAACCTGGTAACCTCAGTAGAGACATTGCCACTATTTATACAAATGACAAAAAATCATGACAGTATGACTATTAAGGCCTGAGAAGTGGTAAAGAATTGGGAATCCCTTCCTAAACAGTAAACAAGGGATGAGCCTCTACTTCTGTTCAAGACAAGGAGGAGGTGCATGAACTGGGTGATAGGAAAGCTTATATAATCCTATATAAAAAATGGAAATAAAAAAAGTTGAGATACAACAAAGAATTTAAAAAAAAAACTTCCAGTTAAGTTAATTTCTTCAAATGAGTAATCAGAATAACTTATTTACAGAGTTGAATTGGCTACCAACAAAGCTTTTTGACTATGCAATGTTTATAGCTAACATTAATATATTAAATGGGGAGGTAAGGTGGGGATACAAGTCAGTCTGTAGAAGCATGTGTTAATGGCCGACTAGTACAGCAGCATAATAAAAGGAAAAGGTGTGGGGAAGTAATTTCAAATGAAAATTTTTTGATAAAAATTTAAACAGTCAAATACTGTAGAGAGCATCAACAATTAAATTTTCCTCTTAATCATAATCTTAACTGAGTAAATATTAAACAAAACTATTTTAATTTAGTAATTTATTCTCTCATTTTTACTGCCATGTTTTTGATAGTTCTTTCATTTAAGAATTTTTCTGGATTTGCTAAGTCTTCTTTGGAAAGAATAGTGAAATAGTTCCCCGTTGACATCTAACTGTTTATTCGGTGTTGTATTTTGCCAAGATGGGCTAGAGATCCCAATCTACCCTTTTGCTAATAGGGGTTTGGAGAGTAGAAATGGATTTCAAGGGCACAAGGATGCAGTGAATGCCAACTAGGCATGTTGATTCCACTTTATGCTTCTTCCACATTGCAAATACATACAACAAAGAAAGCCATAAAACTAAAAATAAGTGAAAACAAAATGATGTCTTGAGTTACTGGTCTTGTTTGGGGACATTAGTCTTGCTAAAGTAATGATTTTCAATTGGTGTGCCACAGCACACAAGCACAAGATTTACAAATCAAAATTAAAACCTCTTTCAAAATTGATTATTTGAGTATATAACATTGATATAATAAGTCCTAAAAATAAAACATATACTCTTTTCTTACCATCATAATTTGAGTATGCTGCTGAAGTTTAACTCTTGGTAGAAGTTTTCTATAAGAAAAGTAAGGTTGGAAAGCATCAGTCTCTAGTAGACTCTGGAGATTTAATTATCTCATTCCTTAACTTGTCTGCAAATCTAAATAAATGAGGTAAAAAAAAAAAGTACCTCACTAAGTATTTTTTACCAGTAAAGCATGATGTTGCTGATAATGTCAAACTGTGTGATAGAAAATGAATTATCAAAACATGCACATTAAACCAAAAATGGTTTGGCCTAGGAAAAGCATAAAAAATAGATGAAATTAATATTTGTATCATTGTTTCATACATTTATTCAAACTTACAAAATTAACATTGTGTGTTCATTCTTTATTTTTACTTTTGGTGGTGTTTCTTTCTGTTCAAAAATAGAGGATTGCAATATTTTTAGGAGGTCTGGTTTTCTGGGAGGAAAAAACAACAAAAAAAAATTTTTGATATTTTATTAAGAATGAAAATTAGGTTCAACAAGGCTTTTTAAAACCGTGAAAATTTATTTGAGCTTCTATTGTTCAAAGATTTTTCCCACAATAAGGTCTAGCATTGGTCAATACCAAATATTATTGTATTGCAGTAATGATACCTCACCACTCCAACAAAAAAAAAAACAAAAAAAAACTCAATGTCTAGACTCAAATGACTGTCAATAACCTTAAAATTTCACATACATATTTATTAGGTTTCACTTTGTAAGGACAGAAAACCACTATCACAGTGTAATGGTCTTTGGAACTAGCTACTTTGAGATTTATACTATACTGTAAATGTCCTCCCATCATTCTCCTGAGTTATATATATATTAAAATGCAAATACTTTTTCTGTGTCTTTTACTGTATAGATATATGTATAATAGAACTGATAGATATTGACAAATGACAGTTCTATTTGGTGCATTCATGGAAGTACAAAATTGAGATAATTGAATACAGCGTAAATGCTTTTTAAAAGAAAATGTAAGAAAAAAGCATTAGTTATTGGATAGGGTGTAGGTCAAATATCCATTAGGTAAAGAAAAAAAAATACATGTACTAAGAAAAGATATGAGATTTTTCTCTAGTACAGACATCAAAAGGGTTGGAATGTTACTGAAAAAAATACTTGAAATTGGCTAATTTCTTTTCTGTCTACATCTTTGTAGTTCCTTTTCTAAAGCAGCATTATTTATTGATGCTGTATATACAACAGAGAAGCCATTAATAATATGTTTAAAATTCATCTCTTAAAGATATCCATTCTTTTGGGCTTTCATCACTTCAGAAATGTGGAATTTAAGCAAAATGTCTCTTGGAATTTCACAGGAATTTAATTTCTTAATAACACTCAGCAGTGACATTGCCATGGAATTGTTTGGTTTTCTTTACAGGAAGGCATGCAAAAAAAGAAAGAAAAAAAGAGAAATGAGAGAAAAAACATTAAAATTAAATCTTGAATAAGTTAGGATATTGAAAACAAGTGTATAAAGTTACAATAAATGAACTGGGTCTAATCAGTTGAGTTTTGTCATAATTTCAGATGTTTTGGCATTGTACAAATGAGCATATCTATCTATCTATCTATCTATCGTTAAGTGATGATGGTACTTAGTGTCAAGATTGCTGTTTTTTTATTGGTTTACTGCTAGAAAGGCATTTTGGCAAGCAGGTTTTTGTCATAAAGTGCCCTATATCGAGATAGTGTTAATAGAATTAATGTGGAGAAGTTTGTCATTTAACAGAATTATGTCAACTTTGTTTTGTGAAATAAATGGCTTGCTGTACTGTATAGCATTTGCACTGGAAGCTACAATAAGAACATTTCAGTGTGTTTGGGTGTCAATCAAATTTCTGGGGAGTGAATTGTGTCATGGTGCTCTTTTTTTCACAGACGGTGCCCAACTGACCCTACTATACTGTGCAGTTGACAAAATCAAAAATAAACAAATATCAAATATAAAAATATATATATTAACATTTATTATATTCATGAAGAAAAGTGTTCAAAATTGGAAATATTGTTTATAGATGTAGACAGAAATCATTAAAAGTTTACTTACTTTGTCTCTACTTGGTTTTATAAAATTACATCTATTCTTCAGGTGACTTTGTTTATTTGTTGAGTGACTCAACGTTTCTTGTGTCCCAATGAATATTTTGTAAATCTCTTGAAACCATTCCACCAGGAAATAAATAGTATTTTCTTTATCTTGGGAAAACATTTTACATCTTTTGATTAATATATGCTTCAAATTCTGGTCTCGTCTGTTCATTTTTACACTGTTGCCTTTGGAAAAAGTATGAATTCATCTTTTCTTCTTCCCCACCAGCTATGGGTTAAAAAGCTGGTTAGATTAAGCTCTCTAATCTTAGATAGCCGCCAGACTAGAAGGAGGACTATTATAAATTCAATGACCATGGAGAAGGTTACAAAAAACTACTTATCATTCCCAGGAAATCATGGAAATTTCCAGATATTAAAGAAGCTATGTAGAGCCATAATCATCTCTGTCTTAAATTGTTATAGCATACAACTTGGCCACTTGTATTCTCGTCTGCTAGAGAAGCTTGGTAACCTTTGTTCCAGATACATGCTGAGGCACATTTGTTCAACTTCAACAGTGCCATCTGTGCTTCATACTACAACTACGCTGAGCAGACTTTAGTTTCAGTTTTAGAGCATATTGTCTAGTGTAATTAAGTTTGGATGAGACCAGTATTCTTCACCCTTGTCATGACGACTTGTGACTTTGTGAGCACAATTATTAACAAGCAATTCCATCTACGTAATTTTGTTCACAATACTTGAGTCAACTTGTGGCATGGCTTTCAGGCACTTTCCAATGGTGCCAAATACTGGGGTTGTCTCCCTAGAACAATAAATTCAAGAAGTTACCTTCATAACAAATTGACCATGGTGAGATTCAAACCTGGGTCTTGTGGTTGGAAATGTAACATATTTAATATAAAGTTGTCACAATATATATTTCTGTTCTTTTACTGAAACAGTTATTATGCCACTTGTCAAAGTGCAAAGAACTTGTCTGCTTTGAATATCAGCATTTCAAATTTTGACCTTGCTGGAACTCAAATTCTGGCCCTTTGTCATTAGTCAGAAATATGCAGCTAATTCATCTCCAAGTCAGATCTCTTTTTAAAATATAGTGTATTCAATGAGATTTTTTAGCTTCCTCCAGTTGTAATCAGGTATAAGACAAGCTTGTTAATCATTGCTTTAAGTGAAGAGCTTTAATATTGATGGTTATTAACCATAACTTTTTTAGAGTATACATTGATAACTACCTTCTTTGTTTTTTTCTTTTTAAATTGAGAATGAAACCAGGGAGCAAAAATAATAAATTATTTGAAAAGACCATTTCTTAAAAGTTCAGCACAAAATCAATCTTATGGTTTTATGGAAATGGATATTTTAACAAATTATACTAGCAACATATATAAAATCTGCTTCTGTTATAACAACTAAGCAAGATACTTAATGTGATTAACAACAGTAAAATTTATCAATGTTCCTTCACTGACTCAAATATAGAGAGATAAGGCAGCTGTCATGAAAAGAGGTCTTGTATCAGAAAAGAAAAATCTAGGTTAGGAGGAAAATGTAGTTGCAAGTGTTTTATTTTACATACACATCTCTCTGTGCACACATACTATTCTTGTTACTTCAAGTCTTTTCTGTGAAGATATTTTCAATTCATCATTCTTCTTTGTTTCTCTGGACTTTTTACTATTTTGTAATACTTTGAAAAGCATCTTTCACTTTTCCTATGTACCTTCAGATTTTTGTGTCACATTTTTCAGATAATTTTCTTACCTGCTTGATTTTTATGACCCCTAATACATAGCCAACATCATAGAAAGTGAGCCATATTCAGATACTAGCCCAAGCTCCTGCATTCACTTTCTCACAAATGCCCTTGGGAAAACCATTAATTTATCTCTTCTTTCCCTTGTGTGGGTTAACTAGCAGAGTAGACTGAGCTCTCCAGCCAATCTAAAAGAGGAAGAACTTTAAATTGCAAACTATGAAGAATTCAATAGAAAACAACTCCACTATCTTTGTAATTGAAATTCACAGATAATAAAGAAGAAAAACACTTGTTAAGAGCCATGTACATATCCTCTTTAAACTAGCACAGAGGCATGTCCTGTTGTGTTCATATGATCATACATTTAGTGAATAACAATTGGAGTAGATAGACTAAACTATCGCCCGGTTCACACTCCACCCACATCTATTGAACAGGTGTAGAGGCTCATCCCTTGTTCCCTGTTTAGGATGTGGTTTCCGGTTTTCTCTTTTCCAATCTTACTCTTACATAGCCCCCTGCACATCAGTGGTGTTACCACCTTGCTTGGGGTGATATGATTAAAAAAAAATATCATTTGTGATATATGATTCCATGTTTCTTACATCTGTTGATTCAACAATCATTATAAGCGGGCTAACTGAATGAGCTGGGCATCATCCCATCATATTCCATACAATTTCAGTGATTGTCATTTCTGATGATAGTGTCAGTTAAAGAAGTTTCTACAAATTTTGAGTAGCACAGGCCCCAAATGAATGGGTATTGCTAGAACAGCATATCACATTCCTGTTGCATGAATGGCAGTAGAATAAGTTGAACAATGTTCTAGATGTACATGACACTGTTCAACATTACCTTCACAAACAGCAAAGGTGGGCATAAGTTGTAACTTAGGACACTCCAAACCAAGATGCCAAGGGTTGTGTCTGTATTTCATGTTTAAATATATTGTAGAAGATGTTATCCCAAATCTGACACACATACACACACGTCACTTTCATCTAGGTTCAAGAACCTGCTCACCACACTGATTGCCATTTGATCTCCCAGATAATTCTGTGTGATATCACTTAATTAAAAAAATGTGTTTCTGAATGGTTGGAAATAATTTAATTCTTCAATATATTTTGCAGTTTACTTTAATAGTTTAATATTATGCAAAAACATAAATCAATAAATACATAAATATAATTTTTTTACCAGTTTTAAGACTTTAGATATACTCAGATATTATTTCCAACCATTCCTCGCAGATATTTTGTTCTGAAATTTTTCATGATTAAAAGCAATATTTAGAGAACCATTTCCAGATAATTAGCAAGTCTGAACAGATGGCTTTAAGACTAAAATTTATCTGATCTTATTTTTTCTCTTTATAAAAAAGAAAAGTAAATATGTTGCTTTTCCTTTGCATAAAATGTCCTGGAAGATTTACAAGGTTAAATTACCAATATTGAGATTTAACAAAAACAAAAAAGTAAATGTGTCCTTTTAGTAGATGTGCAATGAGTGCAACTATCTCTGTATCTACTATTTGTAATGACTCATGTATGTATTTGTGATCATGTGTTCTTGTATTTTTGATTGTATCATTTCAATACACACACACACACACACACACACATTAAGAAAGAGATGAATATTATTTTTATTTTCTTATACATTTTTATAAATATAAGTTTTGATGATTATGACACTGACATATTTTATGTGAATCAATGTCTTCATGATAAAATTGGTATTAACCAACCAATTTTGCTAGAATTTTCTGGTTATATTTTTATTATAAATATACCATGTGAATTTTAACTGATAATCTTTTCTTAAAAATATCTAAAATAACTAATTTGGTGGGGTGAGATTTTATTATGCAAATCAACAGTTGTTCATTTTATATATATATATATATATATATATATATATATATATATATATAATTATTGATATTAGTTTTTAATTTCAGAAATTTAATGTTTGCTGTGCATTGTAAGGAAGTCATAACCTCAAAAGAGAAATATGTTATCGTAAAGTTATTTTATAATTGGAACACACATTTGTAAACAAGTTGAACAAAGACCATAAAAAAGATGAAAACATTGGCAAGATGAGAAAAATCTGTGTTCAAGAATCTTACAAAAAAGGGTTTGAAGAAAATTAAATACAGAGATGATAAGTGAATATGGATTAACAAAGAAGTTGCAAATAGAAACAGAAAACATACAGAATACTATTGGCTAAAGCCATGAAAGCAACCTAATTACTATCTTTCTGTCAACATGTATTGCCTTCTGACAATTGCTTAGTTTGTTAAAAATAAAAGTAATAAAGATTCAAAATGAATGGAATATTCTCCAGCCTTTCAAGGTATTCATCCAATAGAAAAATTGTGAACTATCATTTAAAAGAGATGCATATGTGAATGGCAAACAATATTCAAGCTCAGATCAGCAGGGACTATATAAAATCAGCTGCAAGATTGTCAAAACAATTCAAAATCAATGATAAAGTTTATAGCATGTCGAGGATCCTAGGTTGATTTTGTAAAATAATAAAACCATTTATTTGGCGATGTGGGATATTGTGCTGATCAAATATCTTTCTTTGCCCTTTATCTATTTTTAATATCATAAACCCATATATCTTCAAAAGAATTATCAGTATTTTTTCTTTTTAATGAGGATATGATGTTGAAATGCACACCATGTATTGCTCAAATATACCTTTACTTTTTCTTATAAGTAACTTAGGATTGTTTTAACCAGGACTCAGATTGTTTCATTTTTGAACAAGAATTAGTTTTTGTTTGATTATTTATTATGAATGAGTTTTACGAAATAGAAAAAAAGGACATTACAATATAAACTAAACTAGTAGAGGTGATAGAATTTTTTTAATAGAATGTAGAATAACATGTATTTATTTAGTAACAGCTTTTTGTTTAATCTTAAGCTTTTTTATTTTAATTTTATTTTTTTACTTGCTGAAGATGTACTCACATCAATTATGGAGTGGTTTCAGATTTAGTTAAATTTGAGTACAAATATACAACAAAAATCATGCATATTGTGACAATTTCACTAGCATTACCACTTCTTGTGAAAAACATTGATTTGCATAATAAAATCTGGAATTTTTTTTTTGTAATTTTGAAAAGTATAGAAGTAATACAAATTTCAACTCCTGCAAATGTCTGATAAATGTGTTAATATTTATATTTTATTACTTGTAATTCAAATTTTACTTTGAATAACTGTTTTTTTTCATTTTTCTTTTATTGTTGAAAACTTTGTGTTCATTCTTTAAAAATGATTCAGAAATTCGTTTAAAATTTTACCGCATCTTCATTATTTTATTTAAGTCTTTCAATGTTCTTAGAAAAAAAAAACATGGATAAAATGTTACTGTTATAATTCTCACGGAAATGAAAACTCTACCAGCTTGCAGTGGAAAATATTTTTGACTCATTTTTTGAGTTGATCTTATTCGTCATCGTCACTCGCAATTGAAGCCAGATAACTAAAGGGAAGTAACCTCTATTTACTCTAACAGAATCGTATCCCGTGTGAATTGAAAGAACAAAGCTACTACAACACAAGCAAGATTTTATTTTTGTCTTTTATTAAAATTAGTTATTTTCATTTTTTTTTTTTTTAATTAGAATTAACCTTTATGATGGGTAAAAAAAGAAAAGTAAATTTGATTAGTGACATTACTTTTTTACATTTACACTATTTTTGTTTTCCAAATTTGTTATAAAATTATGAAAGGAAAATTTATCAACAATTGTTTTTAGCTGTTATTTCATCTTTTCAGTCTTGAATCACATTATTTTATGCATCAACATGATTGTGTAATGTATACTTGAGAAGTGTGTGTGTATGCACACACAGAATTTAGGTTTTGTCTCGTACAAAGTCAAAAAGAAAGCTTACAAATCTGTAGAGAATTGAATCTAGTTTTCCTTCTCTTAAACTCATTCCCAACCAATGCTAGAGAGCCCAGTCTGTTGTGATGTTAAAATTAGTGTACAATAAAATTAGTTATAAAATGTTTTTCTCTCTGTCATTTTTTCTATGCATGTCCTCAATCTTGTCTAAAGAAATTTAATATTTTTGTATCTAAATTCTAAAAATTATGACGGTAGCTTGGTCATTCTCAGTCTCCTCTCATTAAAATTCAATATATATCAGATTAATATGATAATAACTTTTCTCAAGGCAGCAACAAACATGCAAAAATGTTTTACTGGTTCTATTTTCTGTGTTTCTTATATTATTTATTGACATTTTCGTTAGGATTTAAGCTCTTTGTTCAATTTTTAATATTAACTTCTCTCCTACCATCTTCAGTTGTCATATTGTATAATAATATTTTCTAGAAGCACCATATAATTATCACTTCTCAAGTGTATAAACTGATTATTTTGTATTTACGACATTGAGTTTTTATCTATAATTATATAATAATAAAATTTCATTTGCAAAATTTTTCTCTTCCACCTCTATCTTTCTCTGATAATGGAACTGAGAAAGTATGTGTACAGATATATCTATTTATTTCAATCTCAGTTATGCTAGAGCATCAGCATGAAGTTCTTGTAGTTCTTTTTCCAATTACTGTATTCTGGATTTGATTCCTAAAACCCATCAACAAGAAACAAGAGTTGACTTTTTAGAGATAAAACATACAAAGCTTTTCATTTAGCATTCAATTATTTGTAAAATCCCTTGTGAACATGACATTGAGAGTATATTTACCACAAAAACTTTTAAGTTAAAAATTTTATAGTTGTACATTTTGTGTAAATAACTAGTAAGTTTTTTTTATAAATTCTATTAAGCATTTGCTTTATTCCTTCAGGAAAGGTTACATTTAGATATTTCCTTCTTTAACTAAGAAAAATCTCATTAATTTTTCAAGTAAGCACACTTTATATGAGATGAAATACAATATACCGTATTCACTTATATGAAAATCTTTAAAAAAAAAAAATATATATATATATAAACACTTTTGTAAAACGCACTTGTTCCTTGGTGACTCCAGAAGGAAATAATTTCTATATTATAAACCAGAATAAATATTATGATTGGCCATATCACGTTGAAACATTGTTTCTTGTTCTGTCACCAAAGCTAAGCAATGTCAAGCCTGCTAAATACCAAGATAGTTGACTACTGAAAAATACTAGGTGCTGTAAATTTGAAAATGCAGGTGGAGTAATGAATAATGACATAGGATGAGAATTTAGAGAGCCAAATTCAAATTCCTGTCAGGTTGATTACATTCACTTATGCAAATACCATAAGGTAATCATGATTCGCAAAGAGATAGGATTGTCCGCATCATCCCTTACCACCTAAATCCCCTGGTGCAGCCCCCTCTTGATTGCTATATATGGGTGCAATTGAGCAAGATTATGGCAGCATTTACCAACTGAAACAAGGAGACTGTCCAAAAGAGTTGCATGAAATTCTGAGGTCGTCTGGAGTCAGTGGTTGAAGCAAATGGTGATTTTATTGGATAAAATTACTCTTTAATATTTCAAGATATTTTTGTGTAATTTAGCTAAATATATCTGTTAAAATGAAATATTATTTTCATTTTTGTGTAATTTAGACGACAATTTATTCATTGCGTCCTGTATATGGTAGCACAAAAGTTACTTTGTCCAGTTAAAGAATGAAATTATTAAAAATACCTTAATTTCAGAAACTTAGACTTTCCATGCATATGAAAACTGATAAACAATCGTGTTTGGGCTGAAATGTGTTTATAATAGTATTAAAGTAACTTTTGGGTCACGCTGTATATCAGAATAATGTTAAATAAGAAAATAAAAGTACATTTTGATATCATCAATTAAAAAATTATTGGTGTTTTTCTAAATATTATTCATCAGATAATAGAATAAATGATTTCTGAATGTGGAGTGCTCTGAACATTGACAAAAAAAGTAACAAAAACAAAATGATAGCAGTGAATATATTAATACATTTAATGTTATTGACCAAAAAACAAGAAAGATTAAGTCTATTTCACAAATTTATATATATATATATATATATATATAAACAAATAAATTCAGATAAAACTTAGAGGGAAAATAACCATTTTCAACATATCATTTTAAGACCTGCATTCTCTGCTTCGTTTAAATAAAAACCTTTGTTTAAACGGGTCTGAGAATGTATGTCTGGATTTTTACAGCTATATATATATATATATATATATATATATATATATAAGACCAAAATACATGAACCAACACCAGTATCTTGTCACTAAGATTCTTTAGACTGCTTTTTGTTCACAGCCTGGGGAGAGTGAATGCTAGTATTAATTCAGACAGTAGTATTAATTTCAAACAGAAAAAAAGATTTAATAAGATTGAAGAAGGATTTTAAAAAATAATAATTAGTTTAAATGTCACTCATTACTTAATGCCTCAATTATAATACTACTGTGAGTGTGTTATTTCATATGAGCTCTAACTCCTGGCTCACTGAAGTGGCACATCCTTTCACACTAGTGGGAGAAGGGGTTGGAGGGACCTAATTTAGTCTAAACTGATAAGTGTTTCTTTGACCTTTCTAGAATTGAACCCAATGTCAACTGGCATCCCCAACTCTTTAATTGGCCCAAGCCTATTTTTCCAGTTTTCTGAGAGGGGGATGCTCAGGTTTAAATTCTACACAGCAGTCAGCCAATTAACAAATCAGGCACAAAATACTACTCTCTGAAAATGTCTTTAACCTTCTTCTCATTCAGTATGACTTTCATATAAAAATATTTATACATATGATCCACAATTCCTAAACATTAATAATTTCTTTCTTCCTGATTTTCATTGCATTCCTATCATAAAATTTAGAAATTAATTTACATTATACATATAATAACCATATTCTGGCTATAATGTTTGTCTCAATTTTTAACTACATGTCTTGTATATTGCTTCTGAGGAACATTCATTTTTGTGGTTTTTATCTAGATAAATATAAAACTGTATAAATCTTTCTTGTGATTATTTTTTTTTTTACTTTGATTAGCAGAGCTGTTTCTTTGGTAAAACTAACACAAATGAGTCACTTGGTATTATTTAGACAACTATCAAAGTCAGTGCTGAGGACACACCTATGTTTTATTCCTCCTAATTTAATAAATTAGATATTATTCACACAAGTGTTGCCTTGCCAATTTCATTCAGTTTCCTTGTGCGTTTATTTTTTGTTGTTATCACTTTTATTATTAAGTATCCCACAGTGTGTGGTAACTGAATTTAAATAATTAAAATGAAAGATTATATGAACACAAAAGATATCTTTTATACACGCAATGTATTAGTTGCTCACCATAATGAGTATGACCATAATTTTAATTTAAAAAAATGATGCTTCAGTTAAAAGAGAAAGCAATTTACTAAGATGAAAATGTATAGAAAGTGTTTTGATTGCTAGATTCTCCACAAAAAATGTCTCCAAGTTCTGACATTTCATTGGCAGGTCTTTTTTTTTTTTATCTCAATGGGGAATACTTAATAAAAGTGATAAAAACAAAAGCATTAGAAAATTCAATGAAATTAGCTTAGCTACATACTGAGACCCATCTAGAATAATCAAAATTTAAAAAAAAATTCATCATTCCAACATTTTCATTGGTGCATAATTATAACCAATGAATATTTGTATTCTGTTTTTTCTTATTGCACATATATAATTCCATCAACAAAACTTTGCTTTAGTCCAATAAAGTCATTAAAGGATGAGATGCATCTCTCAACATTTTTTCTACTTTATCAGTAATTTGGCTGATGTTGTTCTCATATATAAAAAATTATATATCATATTCTTCCATATTCTCCACAGTAAGTTGAAGTCCATGTAATATTGAAGGCTACTTCTTTTTATATGATACTTGCTTGATAGTGATAGCATGTGAAATGTTCTGAGTATTGTGATAAAAAGCAAAACAAATAAGATGAAAGCAAAATAAAAAGAATAATAGAAGTACTTTATCTAAGAAATTTGCACAATTTTAGACAAGGCTGAAGAAAGATTGAAAAAATATGTGGAGTAATGAAATTACTCAAGTCTCAGAACTTCAAAGAAATCAGTTTCTTGTAAATTGAGATATATATGTATATGCATTTCTGTATTAATGTTTAAAAAGAATAAGTCCCTAAATTAAACTTTCTGAAAGGAAGCATTTTTTTTTTTTTTTTTTTCTGAAAAATATTCTTTTTTTCTATTTTACTTAAATTAATGCTGGTAATTTTACTCTCCCAATGCTGTGAACAAAAAGTAGTGTAAAGTTCTTAGTGGTAAGATACTGGTGGTGGTTTATGTGTATCATTTTCTCACTCATATATATACACACACATAATATATGAAACAAACTTAATCTTGATTTCTTTAGTTAGCAGTTATTTTTTATCTGACTTGAACCAGAGTTTCTGATCAGTTAAACTTTTGGAAAACCTGATGCAATAACTGTCACATGTTATGAATGATAACAATTAGCTGTAGTTTTAAAACTGAACATATTCACACCCAAATCTTCGATAGTTAATGTTTGGGTTTTTCTCAACACATACAATCAA
Organism: Ascarosepion bandense; assembly: GCA_037127315.1. Taxonomy (NCBI): domain Eukaryota; kingdom Metazoa; phylum Mollusca; class Cephalopoda; order Sepiida; family Sepiidae; genus Ascarosepion; species Ascarosepion bandense. The sequence goes on from JBBBDQ010028979.1 coordinate 96,618, forward strand.
TTTATTATAAGAGTAAATAATAATTTCTAGTAATAAAATATGGGGTGATTTCTATAAAATTTAATTGAGGGATCACATTAAATATACCTGAAAAAGATATTAGCTTTGGTTTTTTTTTGTGTTTTTATAAATAGTAGGTAAGTTTATTCTACTTTGACACAAGGCTATGATAGATCGTCTTATGAAGAATGAACTAGATGATCTACCACAGGCTTGTTAATTAATACTCTACAAATGGTGTTAATATAAATATTAATTTCCGCTAACTTTTGGTTTCCAGGCATGTGTCAGAGCCAAAAATTATTTGATAGTTGGTAACTGGGAGATTTGTCCTCCAGGTAGCTACTTTCCATTGCCCTTAGAGATGTGAGGTTAAAAGTATATCCTGATGTCTGTAGTAAAGTCAGTTTACAGATAATTCATAATGACTTTTGTGCTTTATCTATTGGGTACATACAGGATGTGATTGGTAAATTATCGACATATTTTTAATCTTGTGCATGGATGTTGTTTGTTTTTGTCGACTGCACAATATAGTAGGGTCAGTTGAGTGCCATCTCTGAGAGAAAATAAGCACCATGATGCAATTCACTCTGCTAGAAATTGTAAAACAGCATACTGTCCTAGTTGACATTTGTGCTGGAAGCTTCAATATTCCTATTTCAGAGTGTTTGGTTGTCAATCTGAGGACAGTACAAAGGATTTGAAAAGAGTTGGATGAATCTAATGATAATTACGAAGGAAAGCAGCTTGTAAAACTCACTCTGATCGTTTGGATAAGAAATGAACTCTTGAATTTGTTGGTGAGAGCCTCAGACTCAACGTGGAGGCCTACATCAAATGCTTTGAGGAGGTGGTGCTTTCCTGTATCAAGTGGGTGGCTGCTGGAAGGCCCTATGTCTGGCAACAGGACTCTGCACCATGCCATACGAACAAGAGAACCAAGTTATAGCTGTTAGACAATACTCCCTTGATTATTATGTGTGGGGTGCAGTTGAGTGAGAGATTAACAAAAACTCCTTTTAATATCAAAGATGAACTAAAGGCAAAGATTATGGCAGCATTTATCAACTTAAACAAGGAGACCATGTAGAAGAGTTGCAGGAGATTCTGAAGTTATTTTTGAGGCAGTGGTTGAAGCCAATGGCACTTTTTTTTTTTTTTTAAAATAAATTTACTCTCTAGTATTTAGATATTTTTGTATAATTTTGGTAAATATATCTGTTAAAATGAAATGTCAGTGTTTTCATTTTTTGTGTCATGTAGATTTGACAATTCATCCATCTCACTCTGTAGATCCCTCCCTCTTACCAAACAAACTATGAGTGACATTTTTCATTGCTGTGTGTGTGTGTGTGTGGGAGGTGGGGGGACAAATACATTCCTGCTAGCATGCTGAAGCAGGATAAATACTGAAGATTAATTCCTGATGTACTTTTCCAAAACCTTTTTTTTTTTCAAAAGGTTAATTAAGTACATTGGTTAATTTCATGCTTGTGATTGTTATTATAATTTTATGTTTTCATCCCTGAGATCAGTTTGAAATATTTTTGTTATCTAACGAGATAGATTATATCACTTTGGGTAAGTTACTTGCTATTCAAAAATGTCACTTCTGCCAACATTCCTTTAACCCACCCCATTATAGTCACTTATTTCCTGTTCTCCGGCTGTCTGACAGATTGGCAAGCAATTCGGAGAACTTTGAGGAGAATAGATTTACTAATCTCTGTGGAAAATGTCAAACCAATTTATAAACTTTTTATTTCTCCTTTTGTTTTCTTTTTCTCTTTTAAAATTATCTTTAATTGTTTGCACAGATTGCACCAAGTGACAGAAATAAGACTTGAGAAGGGCAGGAGAAAGATTTTTAACCAAAATAAATTGCAAGCATTAGCTTATTAACAGTGTTCTGGAAAGGCATAAATATTCTCAATTTTTATTTTTATGGACATAAGGGGTTGCTGTAAAGTTCTAGGACTGACAAAGAAAACCTCAACCTCCTCCCAAATTCTGCTTTCATTTGGTAAGATTTAGGGGAGTGAGTTAGACTGAAAAATTTTAAGTACCCTCTTTGTGTGTGTGTGTGTGTGTGTGTTGGCCTGAAGATTGTGTTCAAACATGAAACAAATAGCTACCACTTGGTGTTGATTTCAGTGTCTACTTTTATATTTGCATTATGTTCTATTCCCAATAAATACAGCATATCTTAAAAATATATCTTTATATACAGGGTGTTCATAAAGTTTGTGTGCTCTTCAAAAAATTATAAAGTGCACACAAACTTTATGGACACCCTATATATATATATATATATATATATATATATATATATATAAAAACTAGAATTAATGAAACCTTGAAAGAAAACAAAATCAGCCACAAGAGAAAGAGAAAGGCAAAAAGTAATTTAAGTTATCTACCTCAACTTAAACTTAATTACAAAGTACTCAATAATGTGTGTTGTGGTACAATGCATATCGACTTGGAACAAAAAATCAGTCGAGTTGGAATTACAGTCAAATTTGTTGCATTCACTTATGCACAAATACCCTTGGGCAAGGTATTAATCTATCTCTTCTTCTGTCTTTTGCAGAATCTATAAAACATAGGTCTACATATCCTCATACTTGTCAATGTGGCATTATAATTTATAATAGAATGCACCATTGATCAGTATATGTAAATAGTTGAGTTAAAACACACATGACCTGAAGCATGAAACAGACTGTTGCTGCAGGTGTTGAACTCAATTTCCAGCTGTGTGTGTGTGTGTATATATATATATATATATATATATATATATATATTACTACACACACATTCTAGGTTAGTTTTCTTATCATAAATTTTTATAGATTATTGAGTCAGTCAGTTAGTGCCATACATGATACATGCTTGGGCAATCATATCTCGAAAGAGACATGACTGACTGGGCAGAAGATTTTCCCGCAGTAGGTTGCCATTACTTCTGTGGTAGACTGGTTGCTAACCAAGGCTATAGAACACCCAATCTGTTTTGTTATTTGATCCATAGCTGGAGCTGGAAGGAAAAGATGGATTAATACGTTTCCCAAGGGTATTTGCGTGTAAGTGAATGCAAGGAAGTGAACTGGAATTGAAACTCGGCTCCCTGATTTCTCATTCCAAGTCGATATTCTCTGCACCAAAATGCATGTACAATAACTGTTCTTAATTACGCATATATCAATAAAACCATTGAAAATATTGTATAAAATATGTTTAACAAAACATAAAATTACTGGATAAAGTTTAAAACATTTTCTAAAACTGTGATGGTAACCCCAGACTTAGCATAAATTTTCTTTTACGTATACATGGGTACAACTACTGAAAATATTAAAATACATATGCACACAGTAGTAACAGATAAACGCAAAAATACTTAATAATAATTCTACTGCTTAGGCTCCTTGCTGGAAGCTTTAGAAAAAACTGGGTGTTTAGGTGACATCTTAGGGCATATGTAAAAAGAAAAACACAAAAATGAATTCACAAAGATTCACAAACAGAACACTAGTGAACTAGTCAGGTGTACGGGTTCTGCAAAAGTGGCTGAGCATTTTGCATATCAACTAATGGGCATCAGTCTTGTCACCAACCTATAGCGTTTGAGTATTGGAGCAAACATACGCATGCAACTGTTGGACTACTTTTAAGATGCCAGCCCTAGATAAAGAAAGTTCTACAAATGTGTGAAGTCGCAAATGCTAAAATGCAAATTAGTGGGGGCTCGCTAGTGTACTGGCATACAGTGCACCAGTACAGTATATAGTGGACAAAATGTACATTGTATGACACAAGCAATAGACCACTTTAAGCAATTCACTTGTGCAAGTTATTCAGTAAAACAGAATTTAATGATTTAATTAACCCTCATCCTTTATTCTTGAATTCATTCCTGTATCTTTTGGACAAAGTTTATATTTGTCCTATCATATTTAGAAGTAAATTTGCAGCCAAGTCAGTTTAACTCCACAGAACAACCAGTTTAATGAGCCACAATTACAAAACTGATCGTCCGAATCCTGATGAACAGAGCGAGAAGCAGAATCAGGCCAGAGATAGGACAAGAACAGTGTAGACTACTCAAAGACACTGGAACAAGGAACGCCATATTTATGATTAGGATGCTCTCTGAAAGGGCAATACAAATGAAGAAGGACATGTACCTATGTTTTATCAATTATGTGAAGGCATTTGACAAAATATGCCATGAAGAAATGGAGATGCTCAGCAGCCTCGACATATTTGGGAAAGACATAAGAGTAATCAGGAATCTATACTGGCAGGTAACAAATTCAGCAGATAATACAAAGATAAAAATGTGCGTAAGACAAAGATGTGTCTTTTCACCGGATCTATTCTACTTGTACAGTTAGACTATTCTGAGGACCCTAGATATTATGCCAGGTTTTGTCATCAGAAGCCACAATTTGAACAACATAAGGTATGCAGATGATACCGTACTGAAAGCAGACACGGAAAGGAAACTTACAAGGCCTCTTACAGAAGGTAGCTGAAGAGAGTGACAAGAAAGGACTACAGTTAAACTGCAAGAAACCCAAATGCATGGTCATCAGCAAGAAGAGCAGCCCAAAATGCCAAATACAGGTGGGGGATACTAAAATCAAACAGTTACAAAACTTGAAGCAACTGAAATGTTCTACAGAAGGATGCTGCAGATATTATGGATCAAGCATGGGAGCAATGATGAGATTTGTGGGAAGGATGAAAACGAAAAGGAAATTAATACTGAGAATCAGGAAGAGATAACTGAAGTTCCTGGGACATGCAATAAAGAAGGAGGGCTTGAAGAACCTGATACTAACAGGCCAGATAGAAGGCAGGAGAGACGACGTACTTGACTGGCCTGAGCAGGTAGATGGCAGAACAGGAATCGCGTGGTGTTACAGGAGAAAGCATGCTAAGAGCCACCAGGGATTGGGAGACATTGAAGGCCATGATTGCCTACATCCTGAAAGGACAAGGCACAAAAAAAGTTCATTGTATATGAATTTCCTAAGGTTTATTATAAGTTATTACTTTGTTGCTCTTTACATTCTTGTAACTGGTATTAGAAACTGCAAATCCTTTTTGTATTCTTACTTTACTCTCTCTCACTCTCACATCTATATATATATATATATATATATATATATATTGTGTGGCAGATATAACAAATATTTTTGGTGTTGCAGTTTTGGTACATTGTTTCACACACACATGTGCTTGCGTATGTCCATTTAAAAATATATACATCTGCTCTTAGTAAATGGTCAAACCTTGATGATAGTTGTCTTTGTATGTGCACGCACATATTGTGAGGGAAATTCTGTGGATAAAAAAAGGCATTGTGAATTTACTACTAATACACTACAGAAGGTAAGAGAGGGAAAGCAGCAAATATGGAAGAACAAATATCACTTATGACAAAGAGAAAATATCACTGAGAGTCATGATTTTTCTTATTTGAGAGATAGAAGTGTATTTTTAAAGTTAAGTAAATATCTGCGAAGGAAAAAAAATAGTCTGAAATGAATAAAAAGAAAAAGTGCACATTCATTCTCTAATGTACCTATTTTCTGACTGTCCTAATCACTTTTAACTACTGGTAAGGGTATATTGACACTCCCTAACATTTCCTGTGTCACCCATGTTTAGCACATCTGTCTGTGGAACAAAAACACATTGCGCGCCAGCCTTTGTTCATTTTATTTCCTCTCCAAATCAGCCCTGTTATATATATATATATATATATATATATATATATATATATCTCATTAAAAATCTATTTGTCTCTTTCACACCCCACTTTTACTTTAAAGTTTCCGTTTATGTGGTAAAGAAATAAAAGTTAAACAGCTACACCACGTGGCACTAAATAAATTAATTGGGGGGGAAAAAAATGATCATTCTTGTGCGTCTTCAAAACTCATACTGAGGAGATGGTGTGAGGAAAAAAAAAAGAAAGAAGAAATTGGCTGACCTGAAGCAGACTACCACCACGTTTAATTTCGTTGTTTTCATTTTTTAAAACTTTTTTTTCAACGCAGTCCTATCGATTACCTCCTTAGCTTTACGATTGACAAAACAAATTTTGAAAAATTTCAATATTTAAACATTTTCTGGGTGGGGGGATCATTTTCTCATACAACGTTATAGTAAATCGAGCCTCCATTTTGAAACCAGTCGACGGTACGACATTAACGCCACCTGTAAATTTGTTCATTATAAATTTTTTGGACTTTTTTCAGTGCAATATTATCTTTTACAACTTAAACTTTACGAACAACTAAAAAAATTTGCAAAAAATGCCAATATTCAAACTCAAACAAGTTTTGGGGTGGTACGTTTTTCATGCAACCTTATAGTGGTTTGAAAAAGGAGGATCGATTTACTTTAACGTTGTATGAGAAACTGACTCCCCCCCCAACAAATTTGTTTAAATATTGTACTTTTTCAAATTTTTTTTTGAAAATCGGACAGTTTAAGGAACAATCGATAGAACTGCGCTTAAAAAAAGTAAAAAAACAACAAAAAAAAAACGAAAAACAAAGAACTTAAACAAACAAAGAAGCGAGTGATTTGAAAATGGAGGATCGAAAATTTATTAAACTGAGCCCCCGCTTAAAGTGGTTTAAATATTGTAATTTTTAATTTTTTTTTTATAATCGGAAAGTAAATATTTATAGGACTGACTGCACTGATGAAAAGTTAAAAAAAAAAAAATTAAACGTGGTGGTAGTCTGCTTCAGGTCCGCCAAGAAATTTGTCAGTCAAAATTTTCCTCAAATCTTATTGAAAGTGTCACTCATTCTTAAATTCATATGACTTTATTTAAAATTGCTGGGAAATAAATTCTTAAAAATGTGTTGTTGGTAACATTGTTGAACAACTTAAAAGTCTAAAAGAAAAATGAAATGTGTACGGAGCAAAACTTCATTTTCCTACTTTTACCTCATGATCATCCCATCCACTCCTTCACACTATCCCTCCTGAAAAAAAAAAAAGCAAACACGTGTAACATCAATTAATGTTCCAAGTAATGGACAAACTTTTTTTTTTCTTAAATATTTTTACCACAATTTGTTATCGGTGTGAGAAACAAAAACTCAGTATTTTCGCATCCAACGGCACACGACGGTCTGTCTGTTCAGTCCAACTCACCATTTTTTTTTTTTTTTCGAGTTAATTTAAATTAACTTAATCCTCTTCCATTTTCTTTCTCCTTCTCAGACGTACTTTTGTTTTGCATCCTCTTCCACCACAGACTACTTTTTCTAAATTCTTTTGCCATCACCGCCTCTTTCCGTGTACAGTCTCAGTTTGATTAAAAAAAAAAAGTCTTATTTTTTTCTTTTTTAAAGTAAAAGTTTTCGTTATTTGATCGTACGAAAAGTGTTTGTTTACATTTACTGTCACTGTACAATAATATCATTATCATCCCTCATTTGACTATTGGATTATCTCGTCTCCATCCCTAAGTGCTTTGTAATAATACCTATCAATTATTCTTCATATGCATTCCAAATGTAAAAAAGTTGAAGACGTGAAGGAAAGGAAAACAAAGATAAAGAAAAAAAATTGAAATGAATGAATGATATTGCATGTTTTTGATGGCTGATTTCAGTCTCTTTTCCTTTGACAGTTGTATTGATGGGAGTGTGTGTGTGTGTGTGTGTGTGTGTGTGTGTGTGTTTTTTTCTTTCTTTCTTTCTTTCATTGCTACTGCTAGTCGAAAAGTACAATGGGACAGTAGTTCTGTTAATGGTAGCAAAAAGAAAGGGGTGGCATTTATTTTTTATTTTAGTAAACTTTGTTTGGCTTTCTTTCTACTTTACTTTTTAATTTGCACGCATTTATTTTTTCGTCGGCATATACACCTTTTTCACTGTTTTTATTAACCTCAATTTATTTGTATTCTCCCATAGACATTTCATAGTTCCCTTTCAGTTTTCTTTTCAGATTGATGTAAACACTTATCACTGTTGGGTTTGGGGTGAAAAAATACTAAAATAAAGGAAGACGAACATTTCTCTCGATAGAAATAATTCTTACTGTAACCTTTAATTTTTCATTTTCCACTACGTACTCCATCGTTCATCTGTTTTACCGTGTGTGATCTGTAGAACTGAAATTCTATCTTTCTATTTTCATTACTTACATTCTTCATGTGCGTTGTGGTACAGTGGATATCGGCTCGGAACGAGAAACCGGGGAGCCGAGTTCGAATTCCAGCTGAATCCATTGTATTCACATCCGCGCAAATACCCTTAGGAAAGGTTAATCCGTCTCTTCCTTCCAGTTATGGGTTAAATAGCAGGACAGATTGGGTTCTATAGCCTTGGTTGGCAACCAGTCTACCGCAGAAAGTAATGGCAACCTACTGCGGGATAATCTTCTGCCCAGTCAGTCATGTCTCTTTAGAGACATGATCGCCCAAGCGTGTATCACGTATGGCACCTAAACTGACTGACATTCTTCATTAAAAGTTTTAAAACTTATTTCCGTTTTCAAATCAGAAATCATACAACTTCAAATCTGTTAGTTTTTCTACACGTTTTTTCATACTATTTACGATTCTTTTTCTCTCTCTGTGCCATTGCTACGTAGCTCGTCACGTTCTTCCTAGTACCAGCACGTCTCTTCTTTTTTTCTCGTTTTCTTTCTCTCATCTTATTTTTCTCTCTCTCTGGTATCTTATTTTCTCTCTCTCTGTATCTATTTCTCTCTGTATCTTATTTTCTCTCTGGTATCTTATTTCTCTCTCTCTGTATCTTATTTTCTCTCTCTGTATCTTGCTTTCTCTCTCTGTATCTATTTTCTCTCTCTCTCTCTCTCTCTGGTATCTTATTTTCTCTCTCTCTCTGTATCTGTTTCTCTCTCTCTCTCTCTCTCTGTATCTTATTTTCTCTCTCTCTCTCTCTGTATCTTATTTTCTCTCTCTGTATCTTTATTTTCTCTGTATCTATTTCTCTCTGGTATCTTATTTTCTCTCTCTCTGTATCTTATTTTCTCTCTCTCTCTGTGTCTATTTCTCTCTCTCGTGTCTTATTTTCTCTCTCTCTCTCTCTGTCTTATTTTCTCTCTCTCTCTGTATCTGGCTTTCTCTCTCTGTATCTGTTTTCTCTCTCTCTCTGTGTGTCTGTTTCTCTCTCTCTGTATCTTTATTTTCTCTCTCTCTCTCTGCCTTGTTTTCTCTCTCTCTGTCTTATTTTCTCTCTCTCTCTCTCTGTATCTTATTTTCTCTCTCTCTCTCTGTCTCTCTTTCTCTCTCTCTCTCTGTATCTTGCTTTCTCTCTCTCTGTATCTTGCTTTCTCTCTCTCTCTCTCTGTATCTTATTTTTCTCTCTCTCTATCTTATTTTCTCTCTCTCTCTTGGTATTCTGTCTTTCTCTCTGTATCTTGCTTTCTCTGTATCTTTATTTTCTCTCTCTCTGTATCTTATTTTCTTTCTCTGTATCTTTATTTTCTCTCTCTCTGTATCTTATTTTCTCTCTCTCTCTGTCTTATTTTCTCTCTCTCTCTGTATCTATTTCTTTCTCTGGTATCTTATTTTCTCTCTCTCTGTCTTATTTCTCTCTCTCTGGTATCTTTATTTTTCTCTCTCTCTGGGTATCTTATTTTCTCTGGTATCTTATTTTCTCTCTCTGTTTCTTTCTCTGTATCTTTCTCTCTCTGCACTTATTTTCTCTCTCTCTCTGGTATCTCTATTTTCTCTCTCTCTGTATCTTTATTTTCTCTCTCTGGTATCTTGCTTTCTGGTATCTTATTTTCTCTCTCTCTGGGTATCTTTATTTTTCTCTCTGGCATTCTGTTTTCTCTCTGTGTCTTATTTTTCTCTCTGGTATCTTATTTTTCTCTGTATCTGTCTTTCTCTCTCTCTCTGTCTTTATTTTCTCTCTCTGTGTCTTATTTTCTTCTCTCTCTCTGTATCTTTATTTTCTCTCTCTCTCTGGTATCTTATTTTCTCTCTCTCTCTCTGGGTATCTATTTTCTCTGTATCTTATTTTCTCTCTGTATCTTATTTTCTCTCTCTCTCTCTCTCTGTATCTGTCTTTCTCTCTCTCTCTCTGTATCTGTTTCTTTCTCTCTCTCTGTATCTTGTTTTTTCTCTCTCTCCTTGGTATCTTGCTTTCTCTCTCTCTCTCTGTATCTTGTTTTTCTCTCTCTCTGGTATCTGTTTTTCTCTCTCTCTCTGTATCTTGTTTTTCTCTCTCTGTTATCTTGTTTTTCTCTCTCTCTCTGGGTATCTTTGTTTTTTCTCTCTCTCTCTGTATCTTGTTTTCTCTCTCTCTCTCTGTATTTCCTTGTTTTTCTCTCTCTCTCTGTATCTGTTTTTTTCTCTCTCTCTGGTATCTTGTTTTTCTCACTCTCTCTCTGGTATCTTGTTTTTTCTCTCTCTCTGTATCTGTTTTTCTCTCTCTCTCTGTATCTTTTTTTTTTTTTTTTTTTTCTCTCTCTGTATCTTGTTTCTCTCTCTCTCTGTATCTTGTTTTTCTCTCTCTCTCTCTGTATCTTGCTTTCTTTCTCTCTCTCTCTCTCTGGGTATCTTTTGTTTTTTCTCTCTCTCTCTCTCTCTGGTATCTCTGTTTTTTTCTCTCTCTCTCTCTCTGTATCTGTTTTTCTCTCACTCTCTCTGTATCTGTTTCTTTCTCTCACTCTCTCTCTGTATCTTGTTTTTTCTCTCACTCCCTCTCTGGGTATCTGTTTTTTCTCTTACTCTCTCGATTTTTCTCTCACTCTCTCTCTGTATCTTGTTTTTCTCACTCTCTCTCTGTCTGTTTTTTCTCTCGATTTCTCTGGTATCTTGTTTTTTCTCACTCTCTCTGTATCTTGTTTTTTCTCTCACTCTCTCTCTGTATCTTTGTTTTCTCTCTGCCTCTCTCTCTGTATCTGTTTTTCTCTCTACCTCCCTCTCTGGTATCTTGTTTTTCTCACTCTCTGGTATCTTGTTTTTTCTCTCACTCTCTCTCTCTGTCTGTTTTTTCTCACTCTCTCTGTATCTTGTTTTTCTCTCTCACTCTCTCTCGATATCTTGTTTTTCTCTCTCTCTGTATCTGTTTTTTCTTACTCTCTGTATCTTGTTCTCTCTCTCTCTCTCTGTTTTCTTGTTTCTATCTCTCTCTGTCTTACTCTCTCTGTTTTTCTTGTTTTCTATCTCTCTCTGTTATCTTGTTTTCTCTCTCTCTCTGTTATCTTGCTTTCTCTCTCTGTTATCTTGCTTTCTCTCTCTGTTACTCTGTTTTCTCTCTGTTATCTTGTTTTCTCTCTCTCTCTCTGTCTTTTTCTCTCTCATATCTTGTTTTTCTCTATCTTTGTTTTCTCTCTCTCTCTGTTATCTTGCTTTCTCTCTCTCTCTGTTATCTTGTTTTCTCTCTCTCTGTTATCTTGTTTTCTCTCTCTCTCTCTCTCTGTTATCTTGTTTTCTCTCTGTTATCTTGTTTTCTCTCTCTCTCTCTGTTATCTGTTTTCTCTCTCTCTGTTATCTTGTTTTCTCTCTCTCTCTGTTATCTTGTTTTCTCTCTCTCTCTCTGTTATCTTGTTTTTTTTCTCTCTGTCTTACTCTCGATTTCTTTCAGTCTGTCTTGCTTTCGTGTCTTGTTCGTGCTTTCTTGTGTCTTGTCTTACTCTCGCTCTGTCTTATTTCTTTCCTGCCTTGTCTTGCTTTCAGGTTTTGGTTTGGTTTCTCTGTGTCTTGTCTTATTTCTCTGTGTCTTTTGTCTTATTTCTCTCTGTGTCTTGTCTTATTTCTCTCTTTGTGTCCTGTCTCCATTTCTGTGTCTTTTTTCTCTCTCTCTCGTGTCTTTTTCTCTCTCTGTCTTTTTCTTCTCTCTCTGTCTTTTTCTTTCTCTCTCTCTCGCTCTTTCTTTCTCTCCGTGTCTTTTTCTTTCTCTCTCCCCGTGTCTTTTTCTCTTTCTCTCTCTCGTGTCTTTCTCTCTCTCTCGGTCTTTCTCTCTCTCTGTCTTTCTTTTTCTCTCTCTCTCGCTCTTTCTTTCTCCCCGTGTCTTTCTTTTTCTTTCTCTCTCTGTCTTTTTTCTTTCTCCTTGTTTCTTTCTCTCTCTGTCTTTTTTCTTTCTCTCTCTCTGTCCCTTTTTCTTTCTCTCTCTCTTTCTTTTTCTCTCTCTCGCTCTTTCTCTGTCTTTTTTCTCTCTTTCGTGTCTTTTTCTCTCTCTCTCTCTCGTGTCTTTTTTCTTTCTCTCGGTCTTTTTCTTTCTCCTTCGTGTCTTTCTTTCTCTCTCGATTTCTTTTTCTTTCTCGATTTCTTTTTCTTGTCTTTTTCTTCCTGCCTTTCTTTCTCTCTCTCGGTCTTTCGTGCCTTTCTCCTTCGTGTCTTTCTCTCTCTGTGTGTCTTTTTCTCTCTCTCTCTCTCTTTTTCTCTTTCTCTCTCCCTGTCTTTTTCTCTCTCTCTCTCTTTTTCTCTCTCTCTGTGTCTTTTTCTTTCTCTCTCTTTCGTGTGTCTTTTTCTTTCTCTCTCTCTGTGTCTTTTTTCTTTCTCTCTGTGTCTTTTTTCTCCCCCCCCCCCCCCCCCCCCCCCCCCCCCCCCCCCCCCCCCCCCCCCCCCGTGTCTTTTTTTTCTCTCTCTCTGTCTTCATTATGTCTTTTTTTCTTCTCCCTCTGTCTCTCTTGTGTCTTTTTTCTTCTCTCCCTCTCTCTCTCTCTGTCTTTTTTCTCTCTCTCTCTCTTTGTGTCTTTTTTCTCTCTCTCTCTCTGTGTCTTTTTTCTCTCTCTCTCTTGTGTCTTTTTTCTTCTCTCTCTCTCCTTGTGTCTTTTTTCTCTTTCTCTCTCTCGGTGTCTTTTTTCTTCTCTCTTTGTGTCTTTTTTCTCTCTGTGTCTTTTTTTCTTTCTCTCTCTTTGTGTCTTTTTTCTTTCTCTCTCCTTCGTGTCTTTTTTCTCTTTCTCTTGTGTCTTTTTTCTCTTTCTCTCTCTCTTTGTGTCTTTTTTCTTCTCTCTCTTTGTGTCTGTTTCTCTCTCTCTCTCTGTGTCTTTTTCTTTCTCTCTCTCTTTCTCTTTGTGTCTTTTTCTCTCTCTCTCTGTGTCTTTTTTCTTCTCTCTCCTTCGTGTCTTTTTCTTTCTCTCTGTGTCTTTTTTCTCTCTCTCTCGTGTCTTTTTCTTTCTCTCTCTCTCTCTCCTTGTGTCTGCTTTCTCTTTCTCTCTCTCTTTGTGTCTTTTTCTCTCTCTCTCTCTCTCTCTTTTTCTCTTTCTCTCTCTGTGTCTTTTTTCTTCTCTCTCTCTCTCGTTGTGTCTTTTTTCTTCTCTCTCTCTCTCCCCGTGTCTTTCTCTCTCTTTCCTTGTGTCTTTTTTTCTTTCTCTCTCTTTGTGTCTTTTTTCTCTTTCTCTCTTGTGTCTCTTTTCTCTTTCTCTCTCTTTGTGTCTTTTTTCTTTCTCTCTGTCTCTCTGTCTTTTTCTTTCTCCCTTGTGTCTTTTTTCTTCTCTCTCTTGTGTCTTTTTTTTTTTTTTTTTTTTTTTTTTTTTTCTCTCTCTCTCTCTCTCTTTGTGTCTTTTTCTCTCTCTTTCTCTTTGTGTCTTTTTCTCTTTCTCTCTCTCTCTTGTGTCTTTTTTTTCTCTCTCTCTCTGTGTCTTTTTTTCTTCTCTCTCTCTCTTTCTCTTGTGTCTTTTTCTTTCTCTCTCTCTCTTTGTGTCTTTTTTCTTTCTCTCTCTCTCTTTGTGTCTTTTTTCTTCTCTCTCTCTGTGTCTTTTTTTTCTCTCTCTCTTTGTGTCTTTTTCTTCTCTCTCTCTCTGTGTCTTTTTTCTCTCCCTCTCGGTCTTTTTCTTCCTCTCTCTCTCTCGGTGTCTTTTTTCTTTCTCTCTCTCCCTCCTTGTATGTCTTTTTTCTCTTTCTCTCTTTGTCTTTTTTCTTTCTCTCTCTTTTGTCTTTTTTCTTTCTCTCTCGATTTCTTTTTTCTCTCTCTCTCTCTTTGTGTCTTTTTTCTACTCTCTCTCTGTGTCTTTTCTTCTCTCTCTCTGTCTTTTTTCTCTCTCTCTCTTTGTCTTTTTCTCTCTCTCTCTCTTTTTGTCTTTTTCTCTCTCTCTCTTTTTCTTTCTCTCTCTCTTTGTCTTTTTTTCTTTCTCTCTCTCTCTTTGTCTTTTTTCTTTCTCTCTCTCTTTTGTCTTTTTCTTTCTCTCTCTCTCTCTGTCTTTTTTCTCTCTCTCTCTCTTTGTCTTTCTCTCTCTCTCTTTCTTTTTCTCTCTCTCTCTCTGTCTTTTTTCTTTCTCTCTCTGTCTTTTTCTTCTCTCTCTCTCTTGGTGTCTTTTTCTTTCTCTTGTATGTCTTTTTCTTTCTCTCTCTTTCTTTTTTCTTTCTCTCTCTCTTTGTCTTTTTCTTACTCTCTCTCTGTCTTTTTCTTACTCTCTTTTTCTCGATTTCTTTTTCTTTCTCTCTGTCTTTTTCTTTCTTTTGTCTTTTTCTCACTCTCTCTCTGTCTTTTTTTCTTTCTCTCTCTTTGTCTTTTTCTCTCTCTCTCTCTTTTGTCTTTTTCTTCTCTCTCTCTTTGTCTTTTTCTCTTTCTCTCTCTCTCTCTTTGTGTCTTTTTTCTTTCTCTCTCTCTCTTGTGTCTTTTTCTTTCTCTCTTTGTGTCTTTTTCTCTCTCTCTATGTCTTTTTTCTCTCTCTCTCTCTCTGTGTCTTTTTCTTTCTCTCTCTGTGTCTTTTTCTTTCTCTGCCTTTTTTCTCTCTCTGTGTCTTTTTCTCTCTCTCTGTGTCTTTTTTCTTTCTCGTGTCTTTCTCTCTCTCTCTCGTGTCTTTTTCTCTCTCTCTCGGTGTCTTTTTCTTTCTCTCTCTCTTTGTCTTTCTTTTTTCTCTCTCTCTTTTGTCTTTTTCTCTCTGTGTCTTTTTCTCTTTCTCTATCTTTTTCTTACTCTCTCTCTCTGTCTTTTTCACTCTCTCGATTTCTTTCTTTCTTTTTCTTTCTCTCTCTGTCTTTTTCTCTCTCTCTCTGTCTTTTTCTCTCTCTCTTTGTCTTTTTTCTCTCTCTTTGTCTTTTTTCTTCTCTCTCTTTGTCTTTTTCTCTCTCTCTCTTTGTCTTTTTCTTTCTCTCTCTCTTTTGTCTTTTTCTTTCTTTGTCTTTTTTCTTTCTCTCTCTTTTGTCTTTTTCTTTCTCTTGTCTTTTTTCTTTCTCTCTCTCTCTTTGTCTTTTTCTTTCTCTCTCTCTTTGTGTCTTTTTTTCTCTCTCTCTTGTGTCTTTTTCTCTCTCTCTCTGTGTCTTTTTCTTTCTCTCTCTTGGTGTCTTTCTTTTTTCTCTTTCTCTGTCTTTTTTCTCTTACTCTCTCTCTGTCTTTTTCTTACTCTCTCTCTCTGTCTTTTTCTTACTCTCTCTTTTTCTTACTCTCTCTGTCTTTTTTCTCTTCTCTCTCTCTCTTTGTCTTTTTCTTCTCTCTCTCTTTGTCTTTTTCTTACTCTCTCTCTCTGTCTTTTTTCTTTCTCTCTCTCTCTCTTTTTTGTCTTTTTCTCTCTCTCTCTCTTTGTCTTTTTCTTTCTCTCTTTGTCTTTTTCTTTCTCTCTCTCTTTGTCTTTTTCTTCTCTCTCTCTTTGTCTTTTTTCTTTCTCTCTCTCTCTCTTTTGTCTTTCTCTCTCTTTTTTCTTTCTCTCTCTCTTTGTCTTTTTCTTTCTCTCTCTTTGTCTTTTTCTTTCTCTCTCTCTATTTTTGTCTTTTTTTCTTTCTCTCTCTCTTTGTCTTTTTTCTCTCTCTTTTGTCTTTTTCTTTCTCTCTCTTTTTTCTTTCTTTTGTCTTTTTCTTTCTCTCTCTCTTTTGTCTTTTTTCTCTCTCTTTTTGTCTTTTTTCTCTCTCTCTTTGTCTTTTTTCTCTCTCTTTTGTCTTTTTCTTTCTCTCTCTCTGTCTTTCTTTCTTGTGTCTTTTTCTTTCTCTCTGTGTCTTTTTCTCTCTCTCTCTCTGTGTCTTTTTCTTTCTCTCTCTCTCTGTGTCTTTCTCTCTGCCTTTTTTTCTCTCTCTCTGTGTCTTTTTCTCTCTCTCTGTGTCTTTTTCTTTCTCTCTTGTGTCTTTTTCTTTCTCTCTCTCTCTCTCTGTGTCTTTTTCTTTCTCTCTCTCTCTTTTTCTTTCTCTCTCTCTTTGTGTCTTTCTTTCTCTCTGTGTCTTTTTTCTTTCTCTGTGTCTTTTTCTTCTCTCTCTTGTGTCTTTTTCTCTCTCTCTCTGTGTCTTTTTCTTTCTCTGTGTCTTTCTCTCTCTGTGTCTTTTTTCTTTCTCTCTCTCTCTCTCTCTCTCTCTCTCTCTCTGTGTCTTTTTCTCTCTCTCTCTTTGTGTCTTTCTCTCTCTGTCTTTCTCTTTCTCTCTATCTTGTCTCTCTCTCTCCTCTGTCTCTCTCTATATCTTGTCTCTCTCTCCCTCTGTCTCTCTCATATCTTTCATTTCATTCTCAACTCTATCCTGTCTGCCTCTCTTTTGCTCTTTTTTGTCTGCCTCTCTTCTTGCTCTTTCTCTCTGACTTTTACCTTTTCTCAATTGCGCTTGTCTCTCTCTCTTTCACTTTCTGCTTTTTTCTCTCTCACACTTTTTATACGCTATACATCATTCCATAAGCAAGAATATGGAAGAGAGTTCCACAGGCGGAAAGTGCGAGAAAAGTGTTGTCATCTGCATTTGGTTGATCTAACTGTGAATGGGTGGGACCCAGTTGCCATATGATCCTGTTAATTAATTTCTGTCTGTCCACAAAGGTACATTTTAGATGAAAATGCGTGTACACATTCTGATAGATTTGGCAGTAACTCTTAAACATTTACAGTATTAATGACCTGAAATGAGAATCCTGAACACCTCCCATGATAATTGTTGTCAAAATAAATGTTTTAAAATTTAATAAAATCTTGACCTGATATTTTTGATCAAATCACACACTTCTGGGTTCTGAAAAGTTCTTCACTCAATGCACTTACCCAAATCAGTATTTCATTTAATCACCAAATATCAGAAAATGGCAATGAATGTTGAACAATCTTGTTACAAATGAAAAAGTCTTTAGGCAGCAAAAATGGAGTTCTGCAGAACAAAAAACATTAAAATGTCTAGGACAGGAAAATCTCATTGGTAAAAAAAGGTGGGTGCTGAACTACTATGTAATATAGGTTTTTCTGTATGGCATTAAATGTTGGACAATCTCTTCAGGGATGAAGGAGAGGCTCAAGGCAGCAGAAATGTGGTTCTACAGAAGGATGCTGAGGATACCATGAACTGAGTACGTAAACAATGATGAGTTGTTGGAGAGGATGCAAACGAGAAGAAAACTTATACTTAACATCAGACAACTGAAGCTCCTGGGACATGTAATGAGGAAGGAGGATTTGGAGAATCTGATACTCAAAGGATAATGAAAGAGACAGGGGAAAGCAGTGCAAAACATTTGATGGGTTTGAGCAAATGGATGGCAGAGCAGGGTTTTCAAGAGATATCAAGAGGAAAAATATTAAAGAGTGACAAGGGACAGGGGCAAGTGGAAGTTCATGATCGCCTACTTCCTGAAGAGACACGGAACATGAACAAGAAGACCGCAATATGAGGAAAGTTCGGAAAGTGACACATGAAGGCTAGAGGGACAGATGATAACATATTAATAAAATATATTGAAAATGTTTGGCAGAACAAGGAATCATTAGCATCAATAGTAAAAAGACAAACTGCTAAGCTCTGGAAAGAACAAGAAGTTGTGGAGAATTATGATCACCCACGTACATAAACGATGATTGGGGTGGTTAGGCCGAGAACTTTTCAGCACGTGTGTATGTGTGTGTTTTGGAGCCTATTTTTACGCTTTGTTTTTACCGTATTTAGTTGTAATTTTATAGAAACTCGTTTCAAGTTTATTTTTTGAGTTTGACTATACTGAATTTTTGTAGTCAAAGTGACACTTAAATCAGCAGAGGCTCTTCGAATCATATTCTACTTGAAGTCGTTCCCGGGCTTTGTACACAGTGAACGTCACTAAAAAACCGATAGTGTAAGACTTTAAGTAGTGTAGCCGTTTAGATTTTTTTTTTTTTAGGGTTGCAAAATTGGTGAGGAATAGAGAGCGAATTGGGGTACATTTTGAAAGCCCAGTGTTTCTAAGTTACTCCTTCTCATTAGTAGCCCTAATTAGTTCAGCTTACTTTTTTTTTTGTTTTTAAAATATCTCGAAAAATCGTAAGTAGCTGAAAACTTAAAATTTAGTTACTCAGAGCTTTTAAAATTAGCCCAAAATGGAACCCGTTAGACAGAGTATCATTGAAAGGATATATACCTTTTTTTGTAAACAAGGTATCCCTTAAAAATAGAAAATATCTGATTAGAGTTCATTTTCCGATTCGAATCAAGTTTGATAGTAACCTATATTTTGTGGAGAAAATTAGCAACGAACGATGAGAGGTGGCTTTGTATGACCTGCTCGCTGAACGCGGCTCTGCCAGAAACGTTTGTGTTACTGGAAGTTTGATCCTTAGCTCTTTTTAAATTTTTTTTTTTGTGATGGTACTTTTTGTTGACAGGTGTAGTCAATAACAAGCCGAAAGTTAAAAAATTAACCAATTATTTTAGTTTACTAGTTAGCATGGTTTTTTTCTTTTATTATTTATTTTTACCTGACATGTATTTTTTAATTTTGAACATTTATTTCCTCATTAAAACAAAAAAATTAAACCCTAAGTCACGACCGGTGTCCTGCATTTTTTTCTTAAAAGCAACAAAAAAAAAAAAAGCAGATGAGTAGAGAAATTCAAGATCACACGCATGCGCGCTTGTAAGAATTACTTTTTTCTTTTTAATGAGTGTAACAAAAATTGTATCCCCCCCTCAAATCACACACACACACACACACATACATACATAATGCTGTTGTTCTTGTTCCACTAAGCGGCAATTCCTTGTTGTAACCGATATTCCATTTTAACCAGAATCTCTATTGTAGTTTACAATTTATAGCAGGGTTTAAAAAAGGCCTAGAAAATTTAAGTAAAATTTGTTAGTTATTTGAAGGTTATCTGTCGCGCCCCCATACTAGAGAAAATTGCCTTTCCCATCACTATCTCCATCTCCTCCTCGATTTTTCCTTCTCTTTCCCAATTAGAGCATTTTTTGATTTTTCTGCTGTTATGTAGTCACTTCCTACCAACAGAAAAAAAAACGTTTTTAGAAATGGCCCTAACGTCCGTGTCATTAATTATACAGAATATTTTTTTTTTACTACTTAAAATTAAAATATATTTTATTTAAATATTTTAAAAACCTTCCATTCATAAAATAAAATATTAAAAATACAACGTTGTCATCATTACGCTTGCTTTTGAAATCTGCCTTTTTTTTTTTTTTTTTTTTTTTTTTTGTTACTAATATTTTTCTGTCTCTTTCCACGGGTACTCTTTTTTTCCGTATTTCCCAAGTAAAGTGGTTGTTTAAAAAAATTCGTCCGTGTTAAAGAGTTAGAGACTTATTTCCTTTTGAAAATAATCTGACAAAGATTATTAAATGTTTCATTTTTTTTGTTTAAATTGAATTTCGTATTTTCATTTTGATCTTTTTAATTAACTGGCTATCCTTTTTGAATTTTTCCAAGAGGAATACATCCGTAGATTGGTAGTACTGTGTTGCCTTCCAACTTAGTAGCAGTCCGGGTCGGTGTACGTTTTGACTTTATATATGTTCTCTCCTCAGCCCTCAACCTTGCTCTCCCTCACCCTCAATCTCTTCTTTTTCAAACTTGTCACTCCCTCGCTATAATTATTCCATCTTCACTGTTCCTCTATCAGCTACTCACTCTGACCATAGTCATGTTGATTCTCTCTTTGATACAACAGAATCGCGCATTTGCCCCATTGCTTTCTCGGTATATTTGTTCGCTTACTCACTCATTCATTCCTTCCGTCTATCACATTGCTCAAGATCTCTTTCTCTCTCTCGCGCGCGCTTTTTTCCGTCTTTCTTTTTTTCTCCCACAATTTCATGTTTGGGTTCGAATATTGAGAAAGTAAGCTGTGTGTTTGTGTGTTCGCCTCTCTCTCTTTCTCTCTTGGCTCCGTTTTGTGTGGTGCGCCCACTCTCTATTTGTTTTGCAGTTGCACCCCCTCTTTTGCCTTTTCTTCATCATCGTCGTCGGCGCTGTCTCTGCCTCTCTTGCACGCTGACTCACACTGATCATCATTAACATAGTCATCAGGATTGAAAGATGGCTGGCAGTAGCAGCAAGAAAAGGCACCTCGTGCACATCCATAGTTTGTAAAAGAGAAACTGCACAGCGCACATCACCTAGCTTTGAAGAAAGAGGAGAGATACAAAGAAGAGAGAGATAAAAAAGCAAAAAAAAAAAAAAAAGAAAAAACCCGCAGTAACAGTGACTTAGTGTGTGTGTGTGTATGTGTGTGTTTGAATGTGGTGGTGACGACGGCAGCTTTGGAAAAATATACAAATTCTTGTGTGTATGTGTGCGTGTGTATGTGTCCTGAACGGGGTGAAACGAACTCCCGTCTGCCAGCATCACTGCCTTGTCTCGTACACTATTTGGCTTCTTGAGTCGTTTATTTATATTAACCTTATTTCAACGCGACACGGTACGACATAAAAAAGTAAAGCGTTTTATATATATATACATCTTTCTTTACGTACGTATGCGTAGAATAAAAACTACATGCGTGTATATGGGCTATGACAGCTGGAAATTATAAAGAAATTGGCACACTTCTTCGGAGGCTAGTGATAAGCAATACTTTCATGCTATGAACAAGAACGCGATGTGTTTACTGGATAGCTTTAACATGCTTGCAAACAGCAGAAAAATAATGCCGGGGAGCACCATGTTAAAAATGATTGCTGCAGTGGTGAGTATTTCTTAGGTTCTTCTTTTCTGCAACTACCAATTTGTTCAAGAGCTGTAAACAATAATGTTTTTTTTTCTTTCTTCCTTCAGGTCATTATAATATTTAACATTGGTATAATCGTAAGATGTCTGAGGAAAAAAACAAAACAAAAAACAAACAAAAACGAAAAAAAAAAAACAGTTTTTATGCCACAGTTCGTAACGCAACATTAATTCGTTCATTACTAGACCGATATGGCCACTTCTGTGATGCAGTTAGCTTAAAATAACTGACATTATTCTGTGTTTGGTGTGAAGCTTGCCGCTTTTTTTCGTTTTTTTCATTTCCTTTTTTATGATATTAAACTAATAATCTGCGGTTTTTGTCTTTGTTTCTCATTTCCACATTTTATTACTTCTGTTATTTCCCCACCATGTTCTACTTCGTACATTCGCATTTCATCCTCGTTTATGCTACTATTATACTAAGCGAAAGCCAATATTTTGATTTAAATACAAAACTAAGAAGCCAGAAGATAATTTGGTCATTGGACTGGTTTAAATTTTTCTTCAATGCTACTAGGATTTTCTTCATGTTAAACCCCACCTTTGTCGTTCTTTTAAGTCTGAGATCATTCTTCTGCATTTATAGAGGTTTGACAAGAAGAGACTACTAACAAATGCGTTTCATGTTTTCAAAGGTGATATGGTTATGTTCCTCTTTAGTCTTTCTTTGCCATTATATTTGAATATTTAACCACGCGTTCACTCATTTCTTTGAACTTGATGGACTGACAACGTCATAGAATTGAATTAGGAGACTTTAAGTTTATAAATAGGTTCATTTTTCACTTGAGATCTCCTTTTGAAGCACCATTTTACCCCCTTTTTCTGACCAATAAGCTGTTATTTCTTTATTCTGACCTCCTAAATCCCATTTTGCCTTACCCGTCCACTCTTTTTCACTTTATTCTGCTCAGCTCTTCATTTTTGTTTCTACTTTTCTCTTTCCTTCCACCCAAGCATTCCCCCATTCTTCCACTCGACCTTTATTTTCTTCACTCTATCCCTTAACTAGGACTTTCTATTTTACATTTTTTTCTTAGTTTTATTTTTTCCCATTTATCTTTTTCTTTCCATTCAAGTCTTAGGCCATTATTTTTTTTTTTTAAATAAATAAGTTATTTCTATATTCTCTGTTCTTTTATTTAATTATATTTTTTGAATTTCCCACCCTTTCCTCTTTGCTTTACTTTTTAAATTCCCAACCATTATCATTTCTGTTTCCAATTTATTAGCCTCGAATCCATTTTCTCTCATGTCCTTACTCTCCTTTTATGATTACCTTCCTCTCCATTCCATTCACTGATGTCAGATGTCAATGTCCTAAATCCAACTTTCAACTTTCCACCCTTAAGACCTTCTCCCCAATGTTTTTTTTCTTTCTCAGACCCTTAAAAAAGCACACCAGGGCTTGAAGTGTTCTTTAAAACTCATTTGCGCATTCTTTTATCAGCTTAAAGTCTCTCTCTCTTTTGCCTGTGTACTAGCAGCATTACCAATAGCTCTCCCATTTTTACTTTCTCTTTCATAGAGCATATTTTTCCTTGCTTGCCATTCCAGCCTTTTCATTTTTCTTTTTAATCTTCTCTTCACTCTGCTTTCACTTTTGGTTTTGCCCACAAAGAAATATGAACACACACATGATTTTCACTCTCAATTCTGCATGTTTTTCTTCATCTTTTTCCTTTTTCTGAATCATTTTCTTAACCCCTACAAATCTATTGTTTTAACCTTAGAAAACCTCCCCCACATTTTTAAAACCCCACACTATTTTTCTTTAAAATCTTTTTCAGTTTTTCTTTTAAATTGATTATTAAAAACTAGCATGTTTCATAGGGTATTGAACAATTGTTTCAAACTTTAATGGAGCAATTTTAATTTGTCAAAAAATCTACTTACTTTAGAAAAAAAAAATTTGCTTTTGTAGTTTTCAGTACCAGAGACAAATGAATTTTACATGTTAAGATATCCTTATTTAAATTCTTGAGCTTCTTTTAATCTTACACACCTTCCAGTCTGTAATTTATTATTTTTCACTATTCTATGAAAGAGAATATCAAGAAACACTACATTTTGATAAAATTATTTATTGTTGATAAATTCAACATTAAAACGAAAATGAAACATCATGGTGAATTGATTCTTTGTTTTTTCATTATCACAACAATGTTTTTATTTTTAAGGTTTCAAGAAAGTAAAAGATTTTAAAAAAATGTGCTCACACACATCGAAGAAAATAAAAATTCAGTCACAATGAAGACAGTCCCTCAGATATTTTTTTTCATCGTGGAAAAAAGGAGTGTGTTGGACAATGTTATCACATTTTTGTTGAATAATCTGCCTATAAATGAAATGGAACAAGAAATTTTATTTATTTATGTGGTTAAATATTTTCTGATTTCATATAAATTGAATGTCATCTGGAATATAAGGCAAGGTAAAAACAGTTAATGGCTGTACTATGTTGTTTTCATCCTCAGTAAAGGGAAAAAAAAAGTCCCACAAAAAATATCATGATAAGAGCCAGGTACCCCAATGCTTTGTTTTGTCTATTCATTTTTTTTTAGTGGGGTGGCATAGTATTCACAATAAAAGTAGTCACTTTCTCCATGCACCACCAGAAACCTTTCTTTCCTCCTACCAACAGCACCAGGCACTTCCTCTTTTTGTAACAACTCAACCTCTCGTGACACTTTTAATATTGGCATGATTAGTGTACTTAGCTTAGTATGGCAAAAGGATATGAGTGTAGAGCATTCAATGAAGTTGAAAGTCATTTAAGTAGTGATAGTATATGGGACTAGCTTGCCAACCATTGCTCAAGGTTGCATCTTTATTGAATGTTCATACTCATGAGACCAATATATATTTTTCTTTTGTAATCTGATTTTTATCTTCTTACAGGCCGTTTACTTTTGTACCATTAGCTTTCACTGGCTTGACTGTTTTGTAGGTTAAAAAATAGAATATTAAAATGTTAAAAAATAGAATATTAGTAGCAATCAAATTTATGTGATGCTGATTAACTAAAGATTTAAAGAAATTAAAGAAACTAGCCTCTTTTTTATAAACATAGATAAAATTTACCTTATTAAAGACCTAACACCTTCAAAATCAGATCCTACAAACATCTAACACCCTAGATGCATGTGTACAATTTGTATCAATTACAGATACTCATCTTGTTACATTTTTGAGTTCTTCATATGATAAACATGCCATCACTTAGCTCAGCTGTAGTTAATGTATAAAATCATCTACTTTATACTTATTCGATGTGAAGAAATATGTTTTCTCTTTTAAAAAACATAAAATTTAATGTTACCTTGAGATTAATTTAAAAAATAATTATAATTTTTTTTTTATTTGTCCACTTTAAGATTTATAGAATCTTGGCATAGTGGAAATTCTTGAATAACTGATTTCTATTTATGAAATAACTCTGGCATGTTGGTCTGCTTTTGATATGCTGTAAGTTTGTTCATTGCAGGTGGATCTTGATTGACTAGCTGGCAGTGGCAGATATGATAGACTGAGAGATGAATAGGCATTTGTATTTGGAGTATAGATAGATCAATAGTTTATTTAATTTTTATCTTTCATTTGGAGTTTTCTTCCAACTAAAAATAACCTCTTTTGCAGATTGTATCTAAGAGGCTTACATGAACTGTACAAGACCCAATAATATTTTCTTTTTAAAATACCTAATTATTACCTAATTAATCGCGAATCCATGAATAAGTTAACTTATACTTTTGGGGAGAGAAAGGGTTTTTTTTCCAGTATTATCTCAAGTTTCTGTGTGGAATAAAGAAAAAATGCCTGAACGATAAGCATGAATGAGAATGTAGTAGAGAAATAATTTGGTCATTATTTTATGAAATGGATAAAAAAGATGAAGGATGTATGAAATATATTACATGTATCACAAGTGAGAAAAAATGAAGGCATACACTCATATTTAGGCAGACACCACACATGTAAGGAGATACAAATATGAACACACACACATACACACAGCGAGGGAGATAGATACGTAGAAGCATGAGCATATATATGAAGATATGTGTGCACATGCATATATCTAAAGATATTTAGAGGCAGGCACACACTCATATGTAAGGATGTACACAGGTGCACATAAACAAATATATAGATACACACACACACAAGATATACAGCTAGGCACACATATTTATGTAAAGATATGGCATATACATATGCATATACAGTTTCTTTGTTAAATGAAGAAAATCATTCTTTAACATAGAACAAAAGATAAGTAAATAATACATTTATTTTTCGCTCTTTCTTGCACTGCGGGGAAAATAAAAAAAACAAAGATATGTATATCTTTTAGGTTATTTGAAGAAGTTTTGATTATTTCATTTCAGGATTTACTGAAAATTGTTTTCTTTTTGTTGTGTTGTTGCCTTTTCAGTTGAATTCATTTTAATTAAAATTTAAATTAAACTATAAAAAACAAACAAAAACCATCTCCCCCCTCAAGCAGAGATAAAACAAATGCCTTCTAAATTAGAGGTATTTGTTTGCTTATGTGGGTGTTCAAATATTTTTTTTCCACTCTTAAGCAATTTGAGCAGAATTTGTTTTTATCTTTTTTTTATTTTGTACTGTGTATTTTTTGAATGATTCATTCTACTTATAAGAACAAACGGCTTCCTCTTTCTTTCATTATACACACAAGAAGATAGTACATTTTTTGTTGCAAGTTTTACATTATATGTAATGAAGTAATTACAACACAGATATAGGTTTTTGGTTTTGTATCTTATATTTTATTTTGTAAGCTTTGTACAGCACAGGCATTGTGAAGGTCCCAAAAGAAAAGTCTGAACCTTTTTTCTGTACTAATCTGATTACACACACACACACAATTCCTGTATACCTGTGCATCCATAATAGTAAAATCATCTTACAGATCAATTCTTAAGTGTAGTAAGTTTGATTCTCACTCACTGCACTACTTTTGTTGATTTGTGCTCGTTTTCATTCAATTGATTAAATCTCCATAAACTCCACACGTGCATTAATATAACTTGCATTTTATATACATATGCACACAAATTATCTCTCTATATGTGTGGAATTATGCATGCCAACCTCCATGTACAAAACAATTCCTTATTTATTTAATCCTATAAAAAAAAAGAAAAAAAAAAAGACTTATGAATATGAGCCACAATCAGGGAAAAATCTGCTCTGTTTAGTGAAAAAAATAAAGCAATCCAATTTAAAAAAGAAAATTGAGCCATTATTTCATTGTATCAAATTTGTTCTCATTTAATTTTCATCTACAATTGTATAAGCTTATGCTTTCAAATAGTCTTCATTTGGACATAGCAGTTTTCTGTATTTCTGGAATGTGTTTTGATATTATTTTGGGACTGTTGCTTTTAGTTTTGCTACTATTAACACATCTTTTGGTGAATATACTCTTCAGCCTTCTTTGTTTTCTGAAATTCTGAGTTTAAATCTTTTCATTATTCCATTTATTAGATCATTAACCTCATGATTAATATAATGTTATATTGTTTTCTAAACTTTTAAAATTAAGTCTTTTTTATTTTTTTTTAATTCCATATACTTTTTTGTATTTGCTATTATTGACACAATGTTTTGGTTGATATAATTTTCAGTTTTCCTATTTTTTCTGTAAGTCTGAGCTGAATTTTGAAAAATTATTTTAGGTACTATATAGAATGTTATCTTCAGTTTTGTTAGGTTAGCACTTCATTTCAACTGATAGTATGTATTTCTAAGAAATTTCTGAAGTTCCGAAATGAAGTATTTTCATGATTCACTTCATAATTCAGAGTACTGTCTTCATCATTCATATCTGCTGGAATTCTGAAAGTATTTTCAGCATTCTGTCTCATTTTTTGCTGTTATTAACAATGTTTCAGTTGATATATTCCTACTTGTGTTTTCTATAATTGTGAGATGAAGTCTAGTCATTATTCCATTTCATAATTTTTAGTTATGTTTATATTTTTGTCATTTTTAATGCAATATTTCAACCAATTTTATTATTCCATGTGTGTATTTTCTGTCATATTTTTTTTAGAATTCACTCATTTTTTTTGTTATTCAATTTCATCACTTAAATTAGAATTACAAGACTGAATGTTGATCTCTCAAGTTAATATCTCTTAAATGTTGCATTTTGTAAGACAAATATGACTACTTGTGTCGGAAAATTATAGAGAATAACAGCATTTTTTGATGGCTAAAATACACAAATATGCTGTGTGTCGGGAGAAGTCCTATCTTCTTTATCTAACCCAGACAACTCCAATTACTAATGCATTTAAAAAGGTGTAATTGTGTGCTCTTTGTCATTTGTGGTGAGGTGATGATATTATTTTGCAAATCCCACATGAAAATCAATGCTATGTAATGGTAGTATAGATTCCCATCCATGAACTAACCAAGCCTATGTTATCTATTGTGTCTCTGGAAGTAAGAAGTATATTTCTTTCATAGGGATATACTTTTAATTAACTATTTGACTGGATATAAATATAAAAAGAGGAACTTTGAATAAATCTTGAGAATTAGTTTCATTTAACAGTTAAACTTTGTAAGTAACTCAAATTCTTTACCTATTTAGTGTTGCTGTTTTATAAAGTTTTATAAACATTTACTAAACAACTTGGAAGTGATTTGTGGAGTTAAATGACCAAAAAAAACAAACAAACAAACTCAAAAAACCAATGATTTGATTACAATGAGATTCTTTTTCGATTATTATTGCTTAAAATATGAGGTACAGATAATTAATGAAAGGGAAAAACAAAAGGTTGATTATCCAGGAAAAGTGAATAAAAAAAAAAATGATACGTCAACATATTTAACCCTTACCATTTGTGCATGTAGTTTTAATATTACAAAAATGTGTTAAGTGTTCATTTTTAATTCAAAAATGCAAGTTTTAAAAATAAGTTCTTATGACAATTTTAAAATAAATTTAGGAAATTTAATTTTAATTTTGTAGTTTTAATTTTCTAACAAAATTTGTTAATGTGAAAATTGTTTTTATTTAAATCTATTGATTTGGGACTGTTATTATTATTCGGTGAATTAGTTTTCTCATCTTTTTTGCCTTTCTTGCAAGCTTTCATCTACTGTGCCCTCTTGTCAAATTTCTATCAGAATTTTTGAAATGAAGTGTTGTTACTATTATACAAGGATTATTTTTAATCAATTTTCTCATTTTTGTTTTCTTTATCACAAAGTTTGGTAGTTGCCTCCTCAGATGAAAGGTATTTGGGAATAGAGCAGTAGAAACATTGTATTCAATTGCTATTCCTCTAAAAATATTCAACAGTGTTTTTTTTTTCTTTTGTATGTATGTATATTATTGGGGACAACATAAACCTTTTCTACCTATTGTAACCTTGACATGAGATAGCTTGTGTATGTTTGTTTAAATCTTCTTAATGCTTTAAAAATAACAGTGGTATCTTCAACAAATCCTTCATGAGATAGTGACCATAATTTGGGACTAAACATTGATATTATTTGAAAGTTCCTTAGAAATACTTCACTATATTACCAGACTTTATTTTTACAGTGTGAGAATATCAAATCTGTGAAGAAGTAGCCTATTGAAATCTCAGTATATTTCCTTTTTTGTGTTGCAACACACACACACACACACAAACACTCTTATGTGACCCACGTTTCTACCTTTTGGAATCTTTGGGCAATTTACAATAACTGAAAGGTAAAAACTTGGGTCGTGTAATAACTTGTTTACAAATGAAAAATATTCAAAAGTTCTACAATATAATTGTACTGAACACTTAAATACCAATTATTTTTTTCAAAGTTGTACAAATATTTTTGGTATCATTGTGAACTTTTTCTAAATTACTCCTACTTGCTGTTTCATTTCTCTTGAAACAAATTATTGCTAGCTTTGAATATATTCCTTCACTCCTCTTGTCTTTTTCTGTCTTTTTTGTTTTAAGTATATTTCTAATGCTTTTAACTCAGGTATTATCACAGACATCTTAACTTATTATTTCAAGTCCTTACTTCAGTCTCTATAATTAAGTCTTCCCTATAACACTTCATTGCATAAAAAGCAACTGCTTGTTATTGTCACCATCTTTCACTCCCTGTTGTGGTCATTATCATCATTATCTGTCACCTGTACTTGGAAGCCAAGCATATTATTTTATGAATTGCTATGTTAGGTGAAATTATATTTGATTATTGTTCATCATCCAAATTCCTTTCTTTGGAATAACATCTCTTATGAGATTGTTCAACAGAGAGACAGTATTTCTCTCGTATTGTTGTCTTCATTCCAAACAAAAATGGAATCTTTTAATGCTGATGAATGTATTGTAAATTAGCAATCAGTAAATACCTTCAGAGATAACCATTTATGATATTTCTTTTTTTACTGGCTTTTTGAATTTTATAACTTTTTAAAATCTTCTGTATTTTATGTACTTTTATTATCATATAACATGTCAGAAGTTGACTTGGTATCTGGCAAACTGCATTCTATACTAATTTTTGAGTAGGGATAATTCTTTAGTTATCTGATCAACAATAAAAGAATTCTCAATAATTCTGTTGTGCTGCAAAAGCACATGGCTAAGAATTAACATGTTTCTAATATCAAATCTGAAAAGGGATTAAAAAATAGTGTATGTATGTATGTGTGTGTGTGTGTGTGTGTAGGAAGACCATAATAATATAGCAAGATACAAAATGATGACAGATGTTGTTGTTTACAGGAGTTAGTTGCAGCAGTTGTAAACTTTTGTGTACAGAAATTTTTATATGACTGAATTAGTCAGATTAGTTTGTAAAGAGACACCATACACTATTGTTTTGATTGCATTTGTTGTGTATTATTGATGTTATTGATTTTTTTCCCCCTTAAAAAATGCTTCTTTGAAACCAACAGTGAATCTTTCATTTCAAAATTGTACATGTTCAATTTATGTCATCATTTTAAGTAAATAAGAATTTCTGTGTTGTCTGTGTTTGTCAGTACTTTTTCACCTTTTTTTTCCCAAGTGCTTTCTTTTGGAAGCTTTTGTAGTTTACATCAAACTTAATATCTCTTCAATCTAATTGAAAGGATAAAAAGTAGATGGTCCATGTAGTTGTTCATGTTCCACAATTTTCTATTTTGACTAAAAATGAATTAGAGAAATAATGCTTTATGGAGCATTAATAATGAAAATAACTCGAGAAAACATTTGATCTCAGAATTTCAGAAAACTCAAAGTAAACTGAAAAAGTTTTCAAAATATAAAAAAATGTCAAGACGAGAATAGTAGTCTATGGCTATCTTTCAGAATAAAGAGGTGACTTATAAAATTTCAGACAATATCTCAAAATCAACTCATTGACTTCACCTATAAACAGTAGTTGCATTTTGTTAAAAAGGTTTTTACTTATTTAGATTTTATCATAAAAGTTTTAGAATCAGTTCAGATGCAGGGAAATCGGTTATTTTCCAAGTGGAACAAATTGTAGCTATATGTTTAAGTATGTAAACTTATTTGAATAATTCTTCAATGAAATTTAATAATTTTATTTTGATTTTCAATAAAATATACAATTAAATTTCAAAAATATAATTTTAAACCTGATTATGTTTATCATTTAATCCTGACTCTTCTGTGCTTAAAAAAAAAAAATCTTAGATTTTCTAATAATGACTTTACTATTCTGGGCACAAGATAGGCTTCAATTTTTGATATTTAAAAAATCTGGACTAATTTGACTTAAAAAATCTATCCAATGATGATAATGATATAATTTTTGTACTTTTTTCTGTTTGTTACTACAATACAGCAAAAGTGGCACATTTTAGTTCAAATTTTGTATTGTACTATTAAAATGCTCTGATTTGAAGAATAAAGCAATTACCAGACTAATCATGCCACTAGTTTCTAAGTAATTTTTAAACATAAACTGGCGGAAAGAAAGTAAGTTTTCCTAGGGGAAATAACTCAGTATTTATTAATTGCTAATTAAAGTGTTATTTATTTTACTTTTTTGAGTAACAAAAGGAAAAAAAAAAGAGAGAATAAGTAAGGAAGATTCATTGACTTGTCTATATTTTGTCAGTCACAATAGCACACAAAGATGATAATTTCATAATTAGATTTACAGATAGTTATTATATAAATTCTGCCAAGAAAATGTGACTTGATATCAAGTAGAGGCCACCAAAAGCAGTGTTTAGGTTAGTAAGTAATCTTATAGAATACTCATAATAACAATGGCATTTATAAAGAAATACCTATACCCTTTTTTTTCCTTGTTTAAAGATTTCATAACTTTTAGATATCAGAAGCATCAAGGTTTCCATGTAATTTTCTCACTTTATTTACATTGTATTCTCTGTATTTCTCTTTTTTTCTCTACTTTTCACTGTGTGCATTTATGTGTACACAGATTTTTTGTATAAGAATAGATATAGAATGACATAGGAAGGAAGCCAGTAAACATGCTCAATGAAATGTAATAAAAATAAGATAAGGATATGAATCAGAATAAAAACCTTGATAATTTACATTTTCACTATACATTTTTAAATCTATGTATTATCATTTCAACTAATCCTGCCTTCAAAGTTAAAGCAATTGACAAGATTTGAAGGCGAGTATGGTCTAATGGTTAATGGCATGGGGAATGGAATTGAGGAACCAAGTTCACTGTGAATGACATACTTTGCATTCACTTCACACTGTTCTTGAGGAAGGCAAGAATCCACTTCTCCTTTGGCTATGGTAAAATAGCAGAACAGCAGAAGCTCTTTAGTTTTTTTTGGTCAAAGATTATACATTGGTGCTGGTACCATTTAACTTATTATAACTGGCCACATGTTATTCAGAGAGAAGACAAGCAACCTTCCACTAACCTTAGAAATGAAGGAGAATTACATGGCATGCCACCATGAAAATGCAAGAAGTCATTAGAAACATTAATTTATATACTTATGGTTTTTAGGTTCAGATCTTTAGAATCTCTATTGTGATAGTGTTAACTGTTAGAAAATTATTACTTATATATGTTTCATGTAAGGATTTTCTAGCTTTTAATATTTAAGAAAAAAGTTTTTGATGATGCATTTGTTAACATAAAAGAAAGTGATCCTTTATTGTAGTGTTCATTTGTTTCTTTTTTTACTTTTGAAAATTTGATGAATCCCTCTTCGTTTTCTCAGGATTTTGTTATGGTTCATTAAAATTTGCAGCAGGCTTATTGTTTATGATGGGGATTTTTGAATATTGATTTTAAGTAAAAAGAATAAATGTGGAAATTAAGAAATTGAAGTAAACAATAAGAAATTGTCAGTTGATTCATCAAAATCTATTCTTTACCTGACTGCCTTGGGGTTATATTGATAGATTTTTATTTGTTTAACCCCATTAGACATTTTAAATTCATGGATTTTACACAGTTATGCATACAAAAACAGGTATATGAAGTATGAGAATTTTTTTTCTTTTTCTGGGATTACTTCTTAAAGCAATTTTCTGTTTTCCTTCACCTGCTGCCACTTTTCTGAGGTGGATAAAAAAAGAATATATTTATAATATATCTTAATGGCAATCCTCTTACACTACTTCTGAGTAGTTTTTTTGTCTCTGTACAACTTGGTGTTTTGTTGCATTAAGTAACTTCTGCATCTTTACCATCTATTTTTGTCTTTATTTTGCCATCCATTCATTTAAACACATTAAATAACTTTTTTATTAATTGATAACGCTTTTTCTTCTGCTTCTTCAATAGGTCCTGTGAATGTAAAATTCTTCAAGCACTCTTTTCTCATTATATGACCTAGTAATTTCTGCTGTATCTATCTGGTTGTTAGCAGCAGTTTCTTTTCAGTTTTTACTTCCTAATTATTAACATGTTTTGTCCATGGTGTTCTTAGCATTCAATAAGAAAATCAAATCTCTGTTATTTCAAGTTGTTTCTTTATCTATGAAGATTAAATATTACATAGCAGTTCAGTGTTCCTTTCTTGAGCACTAGTGATTAATTATACAATCTTGACATCTGGGAACAGAGAATTGCAAAAAAAAAAAAACAGATAATTGTACTACACCTTTATTAGGTAAAAGTTAAACAAGTATGGCCTGTTGATTCAGGAGAGAACGTGACAAATGACATTTCTTCTCTTGACCATTTTATATATTTCATTCATAATGATTTGCTTGTAGTGTTCTTTGATTTGTACTCAGTGGATGCATTATAATTGCTCTGGTCAGAAGGTAAACAGTTTATATAATCAGAGATCAACTATAATCAAGAATATCAAATTTGATCAAGTCTCTCACATTTTTCCCCACTGTGGTAGTTATAATAATTGTCCATTCTTGTAATATTCTAGGTACAAATACAGTAATCTAAAAAAACACAATCATGAGTTTTACTTAAGAGTCTGTAGCAAAGAATTGGGTCAACCAGATAAGAGGCTCAGAGTTGGTTGTGTGTGGTGCTGTAAGCACCAGGAGTTATATCCTCTTCTACAATGGGCTGTTGAGAGAAGGCATTCTACTTATGATAGGTAGTGCTGATAATTTGCGTATGAATGATACTGGACAGGTATTAGCCAATAGTCAGCAAGGGTCTGTGAATGGGAGACCTATATAAAACCAGTTTTTTTCTGTCAAGGAGAGCACTTTCAATGTGCAGATGTGTGGAAAGCCAGAGTAGACAAACATGCTATTTTGGCAACTGATGGACACTGGTATGGGACTAATGCTTTGCTGCAAATGACACTGATGACTCATCCACAAGTGATGGGAAGTTGGAAGTAGATTCTGCTGTAGTGGAGACAGATAGTGATAACAAAGAAGATGAAGTACCTCCCCTGCATGGTGAAAGCAATGAGGATGATGTACCACCCCTGTGAAGGAGCAGCAGAATGAAACGCTTGTCCCCTGTATGTTGGTGTTATGATCAGGGGATTAAGGGGAGTGTAACAGATAATTGGGTCAACTCACTAAGACACTCAGAGTTGGTTGTGTGTGGTGCTGTAAGCACCAAGAGTTATATCCTCTTCCACAATGGATTGTTGAAAGCAGACAGTGTCCTGAAGTGCAAGTTGTGGATTTCTGGTCTTTTTGATATGTCAAAGAGAAGTTAAAAGTGCATGCTAAATGAAAAGTTAAATAAATAAGAAAAAAAAATTGTATTTTAAATTTGCTACAGTAGGAGTGAATTTTCTATAATCTTCTATTAGTGTATACACACTGAAATGCTGCATTCAGCAGCATATAAGCACAATAAAAAGGCACTTAAAATTTATAGACTCATAATTATTTGCAAATACGGATTATTGTTGAGCTTCAACTATTCTTTCCCATTTATATGAATTTAAAAAAGAACAAACTTTGTAATTAAGTTAATATAACTGGGGTTATATTTCTTAGACATTTGTGTTTTAGTTAAATTTAATGAATTAAACTTGGAAACTGATAGCTTCATTAGACTGTAACTTGCTTTCTTTTTCAAGTTAAAGGTTTTTATAGTATTGTGTCCCCCAAAATTTTAAAAATAGTTATTTGATAAAAAAACAGATCAGATCATTATTATATGGGCTATTCTAAATGTTTTATTATTAGTTATTGTTGTTAAACTTTTGTGCCGAATATATAATATAAACTATTACAGTGTGTGTGTGTGTGTATGTATATATATATATATATATATATATATATGAGTCAGTATTATGTGCAGTTGTAGGCACATATATCTTGTAGATAAACAGGTACTTAGTTAATTGTTGCATGTAATGCAGACTTCAGCAATCATGTCTTTTTTGAGACATGACTATCTAGGCAGAAGGTTTTCCTGCAGTGGATTGCCATTACTTTCTGTGCTAGACTGGTTGCCAACCAAAGCTATAGAACCCAATCTGTTCTGCTATTCAACACATAGCTGGAGGGAGAAGAGATAGATTAATACATTTCCCAAGGATATTTGTGTTTAAGTAAATGAAATGAATTCACCAGGAATTCAAACTTGGTTCTCTGATTTTTCATTCAGAGCCAATATCCAATGCACCACAATGTGCATCCTGCACCAAATTGGGATCTTATGCTACTAAATTTTATTTTTAACTTGTTTTTCAAATATTTTTCGGTTATCTTCAAGTATTTGGTCATATATAAATAATAAGATAAATTGTTTGGAAAGAAAAATAACTTCATGATTTATTTTCAGATGACCTTTTTAAAAGTGAGAAAATATAAACACAATGTTTCAAATGATACTTTTATAACATAATATGAAACATGTCTCATCTGATACTCTTTCGTAAAATCTTTCCTGGTCTTAAAAAAAGAAAAAAAGAGCATTCCAAGATTGGTTTGAGTGTATAACTGTATTTTTGATGTTGTTATACCATTTTGATCTTCAAGAAAGGAGACTGTACTGCTTTTGCTTACATATGAAGAAGGCTGTAGAAAGGTTTAGTTGAAATATAGTGGTAACATTCTAAAATACAAAGATGTATTGAATTTTCTAAATGAATCCTTGCACTTTAGTCTTGTTTTTGACTGACTAACATATTGACCAAGTTTCTTCAAGTAAGTCATACTTGCCGAATTTTCTCTCTAAATTGCCATAATAATGGCTAGTTTCCATTATTGCTTCTGAATGAAGTGGCTATTTTAATAATTGATAAAATATTTAGGTTTAATACTTCTACAAATATATTATAATATGTATCTCAATTAATATATCAATAAATAATAGCAAGTCATTATAGTGAAATCAATTTGGTTTGGTGAAAGCTTTTGGTTATGACTTCAGAGCTTTATGTTCTGGGTACATCTGTTAAATCTCTATCTCCACATGATACTTGACTTACATTACTCAATGAATAGTCTTAATTAAAAGCAAATTACTTCTTACATTTTCTTGGTTGCCAATCATTTTTTTTTTTAAATGACACATTTTTTGTTAAAACAAATGCTAAAAGGCTTATTTTTTAAGTGTTTTTGAAATATAAGCTTGCATATTTTAAGATTTTCTATTGGATTTTTCATTTCATATCATTTGTAAATATTTTTGTTTCATGTTTTAATGACTGAAATATGTGAAGGTTAATCTCAAGAATTCCAGTTTTAAACCTCTGCTTTATTGAAAGAAAAGTTTATAAAAATACATTGGTTCTATATTTTCGAAAAATGTATATACATATAAGATGTTATATTGATAAGAATCTCTCTTGCCACATCCCTATCTCTTCCTCCTTCCCCTCTGGGATATCACCTAAATTGAAGCAGTCAGAATCAGCATATAGTTAGAAAATCTGAAACTGCCATGCAGAAATTTTTTTTTTTCTGAATTAATTTTTTTACCTGAGGTCTAAAGGCACACATTTAATGTCTTTCAAGACACCACATTCATAAATTTGACCAAGATATGTATTGGAGCTGCATTGCTTAATTTTGAACTGTTGATTCAATTTCCTCAACACCAGTCAATTGCATTATCTGCATCTTCCTTAAGAAGTGCCAAGAACAGGCTAATCAAAACTAAACAGACCATAACCAGTGCCAACCAGGAAGCTTTGTTGGGTTCTTGTGAAGCCATGTACCATATTTTATACATGCAAAAATGATTTCTTGTAACAAATGTGTTCATTCTTAGCCAGTGAGTTTCGGTTTATCATTGATATTTTTTTATTTATTTATTGGAATATCTATTTTCGTAGGTAAACTCTATTTGTCTTTAGAGTGTTCATCACATATAATGCTTGGTCATGTTAACTTAAATTTTTGACCATATAAAATCAGCACTAATTACTTTCAGACATGTTCATATATATTCTTAAGTAGATCATTTATGTAAATCAGAAAGAGGGCTTGTCCAAGAAGTGATGTCTGGAGGATGTCTGTTGACTGCCAGATACTCAAAGAATTGGCCGTTAATAACTATCTTTAGGGATGTACCTGTTAGGAAGAATTTTATAATAGCGAAAACCATTCCAGTTATTCTATAGCTGGAGAACTTGTGTAGCAGACCTTTGTGCCACGCTCTGTTGAAGGCTTTCGAGGTATGTAATGCTATGGTCCTTGCAAGATGTGTGTTGTCAAGGACCTTGCTAATTCTGTGTGTCATGGTAGTTAGGACATCAGCAGTGAATTGAGCTGATTGAGACCCATACTGCTTGTTGTACAAGAGGTTATTCCTGTCCAGGTGCTCAACAACCTCAGTAAACTTACTGATGATACTAAGGAGACTAATTGGTCAGAATTGGAAGGGAGGAAGACTGGACATACATTTGCCACCTATCGGGTCATCCCATAAGTTCTGTCCAATTTTTGGATAAAGAAAATAAGTGACCAAAATGTATTTAATCAAAATTTAATCATCCATGTACATTCCTGATTATCTCTGACTTCCTTCCATCTATTTTTAAGCTGATTAATCCTATTAAGGTAAAACCCTTTTGGTTTTGAAGTAAAGAACTCTGCAATGTCAGTTTCAATCGTTTCCTGGTTTGTGAAAGTTATTACTTGCAAATAATTTTGTAAACTATGAAACAAATAGTAGTCTGAAGGAGTAAGGTCAGGAGAGTAAGGTGGATTAGGTATGTATTTTTTCCCAACCAAGCTCTTCAATCTTCTGTGATGTGATTTTTTGCAGTGTGAGGTCCTGCATTGTCCTGATGTAACATCACTCCTTTTCAATTCACTAAAGCAGGTCTTTTTTTCTTTAAAACTTGGTTCAAATGCTCTAATTGCTGACAGTAGACTTGAGCATTGATTGTTGCATTAGGTGGTAACAATTCAAAGTGAATTACTCCTTTGCAATCCTACCAGATAGAGAGAAGAACCTTTTTCTCATGAAGTTCCTTTCTCGGTTGTGGTTGGGCCTTTTCCCCTTTACCAAACCACTGTTTATGACTGCCAACATTATGATAGAAGATCTATTTTTCATCACCAGTTACAAGTCTATCCAAAAAGGGTAAAATGAGTTTGTGAGAATGGAGTGAAGAGCAGATGTCAACTCAGGGTTTGTGGTTGCTTTCAGACAATTCATGAGGTATCCATTTTTCAAGTTTAGGAGCCTTTCCAAGTTGCTGAAGATGATGATGATGAACAGTTGTATGGTCTGAACTAAGCTTTATTGCCAATTCTTCAATTGATAATGCAGGATTTTCTTCAAATACTGCCTCTAGAAGCTTATCATCGAACTCAACTGGATGACCTGTTCGATCTTCATCTTCAAGGCTGAAATCTCCACTTCTGTATTTTGTGAACCATCATCTGCAAGTTCTTTCATTCAAGCACTCATTTCCATAAGCTGAGTGAATGTTTCAAGCTGCTTCTGTTGCAGAGTTTCCTTTTTTGTATTCATAAAGCATTACATGCCTTAAATGCTCTTTGGATGCCTCCATGTTAGAAGGAATTTAATCAAAGTATTATTTATTTCTATTAATCTGTAAAATAAAATTTAGTTAGTTTAAATGTATTCAAATACATAAAAATGGTTTTTAATTTCATTTGACATTCTAAAACACTATTAAATTTTATTCAAATCGAGGCTTTTGATAAGTCTAGAAATTTTTCTTAACAAAATGAGTATATTACTGAGATTGTGCTCATTGAGATGTGGGAAGTTGGGGAGGAGATGGCCTTTTTTATCTCATGTTGAATTTGATGCAAATATTGAGTTGAAGAGCTTTGCCTTGTCTGTTGAGGAGGATATTCCCTCAGGGCCATTTATAAAAGAAGGGCACATCTGCTTTGCTTTTCATAATTTGGTTGGCAATTTTCAGAATTCGTGAGATCCAATTTGTTTATTTCAACCTTGGCCTGGACAGCTTGTGCATAGCTACTTTTTGCATTTTCCAGAACTCTCTTACAGTGATTGCAGGTGTTTCTGAAAGAAGTAATGACCAGACGATACTGTTCCTTGTGATAAATTTTGTTGTAGTGGTTCTGGTGAGCTATGGTTACATTCAGGGGTAAACCAGGACTGACTGTTTGGTTTTTCTTTATTTTTTTTTTAGAATGGGGGTTGTATAAAAGAGATGATCTATTTGGATATTAGGGCAGCAGTTTTAGGGCATCATGTTTGAATAAGGTTGGGAGAGGATCTTCCATCATAAAGGGCCAAAAGCTGTTCCAGTCTGCCTTTGCATAGCAAAAAATACTTCTATGAAATGCTAAATCAGAGATGTCATTGGTTTGAAATCAATCTGAACACTGACTAGGAAATGATCTGATGTGCCAAGAGTGGGTAAAACTTTTGGCAAGCATTTGTCAGGGATGTTAGGAAAAGGTTAGAGAGGTTTGTCTGCTGTCCTGTCACATTGAGGATTTGTGTGGGTTCATCAGTGATCCGGGTTAGTTTGTAAGCAATGGAGAAGTCTCTGCACTATCTGCCTTCCTTATTGGATTTTTTAGAGTGGACTAATGACTTTTTGTAGTTTCTCTGATATTCAATCAAAGATTATGAACCCTTCATCCTGAGGATGATACACAGCAAAGATGAATGTGGTATGGTCATTTAGGTGGCTGTATTTTGTTATGAGTGAGTAGCCTGGCATTTTGAGCCTCTGCAGTGGGATTGAGACATGGATATACATTTCAGACAGAGGTCAGGTTTAGGCTCAAGAAGGTGGAGTTCCGTTTCTGGAAAGTTGGAATGTAGATCTCTAACTTTGGTGTAAGAGGTAGTATACCTAGGGTCTATATACTTTTTTTTGTTTTGTTTTTTTGTACTTATTGCTCAATGTCAATGTTAACAGCATTTTGCTGTGGTTTTCCTGAGCAGGTAAGAGATAGGAGACACTAATTTGAACAGTTGTTCATGCACTTCATCTCTTCATCATGGCATGATGCAACTCTTGCTGGTGACCATTATGCTGCCTAGTACTTTTATGTATCTGTCTGTACACAATTTAGTCAGAGCAAATAACCTCTTTGTAATCATCTAGAGTCTAAAGAGAGCCATGAAAAGACTTTTTTTTCTTGTTTAGAATTCATAGTACTGGTTAACCAGTACAAAACTCTGACATTTAATCACCATAAAGAATTGTCTAGGCTAACTTATAAGTAGAATAAGGCTGTTCATATAAACAACTTTGAACTTTGTTACACAGAGATTTCTGAAGTAATGAAATTTACACAAATATCCTGGGTGAGTAATGCAAATGGTCAAATCTCAAGTTTTTTATTAGTGAAGTGAAAATGTAGAATTTTACTGATATTTTAATTATTTAAAGAAATATGGAGATAGTGTTTGTTTTTCAGTGGGTTATTGTTTTCTTGTGAAAATTATAGTTCCAGAGTAGTTTAATATTAAGAAAATGAAAAATAAAATGTTGTTTACTCTGAGGCTTTCAGTAAAACTCAGTATTTGGTCATGTGACCAGGTTGTTGTCATCTGTTTGTCACAACAGAGGAAATTGATTTTTTCAGGCAATTTTCAGAAGACATTTTCTGCCTTTATTATTACAATTAATCTTGGCCTTTTTTTTCTATATTTGTTTTGTCTTTCTTAACAATCTTCAAAAGAATGATTTCTTTTAAATCTGAAATATTTTATGCAAGACAATTTTTATTGTTTTTCAATGACTGAAAATTAGGCTTTGAATTCACCATTATTGTGCATACCTGTATTCAGTGAAATTTTTTTTTTACAGTCATATTCAGAGAGTGTCATGAAAATTAAAAGCTTGAATACTCTTAATAGTTTACCCATGCTGCTAAAGATAATAATTGTTACTATGAGTAAGTTCTCAGTTCAATTATTCAAGAAGAAAATGAGCTGAAGTTAGAAAATGTTTATGCTATTCCATGTGTACATCCTGCAGCTCAACATACTTGATAGCTCATTTTTCAGGTTTCTTGAGCCCTTTCTAAAAAAATTTTGATGTTTGGTCATTGAAATACTGCTCTGTTGCTACTATAATTCCCAATTCATTCAAAAATTTCTTCCCTTTCAGACTCTTAAGGTTTAGAAATAGAAAATGATAAAATGAAGCAAGATTTTGAGTGTATAGTCTATGCACTCACTCCTAATTCTTTAAAACAAGGTGCACTGACATGTAAAAAGAGAAAGCCTTTTGTAGCTTATCTCATCATTTTTCTTTCACCCTCATCTTTAATTGGCACCATAAATCAGTAGTATTCTGCATTAACTGTTTGGTTTCCTTCAGAAGACAGTCATCAAAATCACCTTATCGAAAAAGAATGTTTGGAGGTGCATATCTTTTCCTGTTGATTTGGGTCTTGAATTTCCTTGGCTGTGAAGAACCTGAGTGCTCTCAATATAGGAACTGTTGCTCCTTCTCTGGATCATAGTGGTGTAATAGTCCCAGCAGCAGTAACAAAACATTCTGAAACCTGAGCACTAACTTGCTGAAAATGCTGCAAACTTAATTTGGAACTGTCCATATGATATTGTTTTTCTGCATTATGACACTTTGGCAACCACCTGATTGACAGCTTCTACATATTTAACTGCTCATAAACTAAAAGGCAGTTTATTCTTCAGCTATCACTCATATCTCAACATTGTTTTGGTCAGAGATTCATTGATTGGCCCAAATAAGGTCATGAATATCAAACATTTAACATTTAAAAGGTGTACCAAATGATGTATCTTGGGTCTCAAATTTCTATGCTAAAAGTTGACACACCAATCATTTACAGTCAAGCATGATGGGCTCTGGTTGTTCAGTTTTTGTAATATGCATGAATGGATTTCCTTTGGAGTTTTCATTTACAGGAATATCCTAATAGCCTGGAGTTCAACACTTGAATATTCCACAACTTTGACTGACAGGCTTCAGTCAATGAGTTGAAATAAATGCAAAAACAAACACAAGATAGCATCAAATTTGACACTTAAAGAGATAAAGGAAAACATTTTTTACCTTTTGTAACAAAATAACTCAGATTTTGGGAAGAGGCTTTGGTTAAAAAATTTTCAACACTTGATGTAATTTCATGTGAGTTTCTTAAATATATCAGTTAAGTGCCATACATGATACGCACTTGGGTAATCATGTCTCGAAATAGACATGACTCACTGGGCAGAAGATTATCCTGTAGTCGGTTGCGGTAGAGTGGTTGCCAGCCAAGGTTATAGAACCCAGTCTGTTTTGTTATTTAACCCATAACAGGATGTGCATTGTGGTGCAGAGGATATCGGCTTGGAACAAGAAAAAATATCCTTGGGAAAGGTATTAATCCATCTCTTCCCTCCAGTTATGGGTTAAATAACAGGGCAGATTGGGTTCTATAGCCTTGGCTAGCAACCTTTCTACCGCAGAAAGTAATGGCAACCTACTGTGGGATACTCTTCTGCCTAGGCAATCATATCTCGAAAGAGACATGATTGCCCAAGTTTGTATCATGTGTGGCACTTAACTGACTGACTTAAATGTCTAAGTATATTAATAGATTACCACTATAAGAGAGATAACTCTCATACAGCAAAGTGCTAGTAATTACAGACAACAGGCCAATTAGCATATTATATCGTAAGATGCTGAAGTAGATTAATATATAAGATATTAAGAGAAGTTACTTACAGTATGATTTGCTTGTATTTCTGATTAGAGAAAAAGTGTTTTCAAGAATTTTCTTATATATTAAATAATGTGGGAGTAGCAGAATAGTTAACAAAATAAATAATGAATTAGTAAAAATTCAAATTTTAGCTGAAACCGATTGTATTCACGTCATACTAATGGCCTTTCGAATGGCATAAACTTATTTCTCTTCTCCAGCTCTAAGTAAACAGTAGTCAGAGCCCTTTGGCTCTGTAAGACTGTTTAACTTAGGTGGTGGAGAAGCAACCTGGTCTGATAATTCACTTGGGACTGAAAATGCATCATCACCTAATGT
Source organism: Ascarosepion bandense (assembly GCA_037127315.1). Lineage (NCBI taxonomy): Eukaryota > Metazoa > Mollusca > Cephalopoda > Sepiida > Sepiidae > Ascarosepion > Ascarosepion bandense. Next base: position 139,369 of record JBBBDQ010028979.1, read on the forward strand.
TATATATCGCCGTACGACGACAAACAACAAACACGCATATATAAAAATATAAGGTTATATTTTTATTAATGACGACGAACTGTGTGGAATAGAGAACGGAAGGGTGAGAGGCACATAGAATGGGTTGACGGGAGTGTAGTCTTGCCGTGGTGTTTCTCTGCTTCCACTGGCCGTTCTCTGCTGGCGAATCCATGTGTCGAGGTCTTTATATAGTCTTCTAGAACCGGGACTTTCCTTCCGGTTTTGCCTCGCCCACGCAACGCCCACGTAATTCTAAGAGACACCTGATCTGTTTGCCTCTGTAGCCATTTCCGCCGCTGTCGGAAATAAGGTCAAATGACATCCGCTCCGGCCTCGACAGGATGTATTTCACAAACACCTGTCTTGTCGCTTCGCTGCCCCCTTCACCGACGGGAAACACCATCGCTTGCATCACTTCCTCGGGTGGGGCCAGATTGTTATATTACACTAATTGTAGCTCTGTGCTCTGTAGGAATAAACAGTTATATATGTTAGTACAATTTTCAAGAGGTACCATTACCTTTCAACATTAATGTAATTTTTTATTTTAATTTTAAATTTTAAACGAATAGCATTTTAAAAAATTTAATAAAAAAACATTGATATATGAGTGGAAATTCCTTATTAGTGGAATATAAATAGAATAAGGATGATGTGATTCTGTGTAAATAATATTTTGAGTCCTGGCTGTAAAGGTCTGAACTTGTAGAACTAAGGAATGTAGCTTGTCTGAATATTCGTCTTGAAACTAGTGATTGGCTTGTGATGTTTCATTTAAGGGAAAGGGTTTGTAGGGTTGAAAATAATTGCCCACAAGGCTGTGTAAATGCTTTTGAACTCTGTCGAGGCTGAAAAGTGAAGATTGGGCAGAAATACTTTTATTTTTGGCCTGATCTGACTCTTGTGAAGATGAGATTAGAGGAGTTAGCTACTTTTTGGAGAGGCACAAAGAGCCAACCATATGTTTGTTTATATTTGTATAAACCATGCCTGTCTAAAGTATAATATGAGTACTGACAAATGAAAATAAACATAGGAAATTACTGTAGCTGGAAAAAATTATTTTGCAAGTATACTGGGAAAATTGAACATTTCTCTTAGTTTCTCTCACTCTCAAAACTTTCCAGCACCTTTTGATTCTTGAACTATCACATATTTTTCTGTTTGCTGGACCAATGCACAATAATTTAATCTCCCCTTGACTCATTAATATCTGAAGCATTAGGAGTGCAAGTTGAAAAGAAATATTTTGATGTCTCAGTAGACTTACCAGAATTTATTACATCTAACATATTTTGTGAAAAATGATATTTAGCTTTCACAGTATAAAATTGATTTTTGTCTTTATAGATATGAAACTGAAAAAAAAAAATGTTTGAAGACCAATACTTTCTAGAGCACTTTGCTATTTATTGTATTGCTCTCTTAAAAATAAAATAAGACCAGACATTACCTGATGCATGTGACTTGATTGGAAAGTCTTGAGATTTTTATAAATGCACATCTATAAATGACCTTTTATCAAATTTTCTATGAAGTAATAATGCAGAATAAATATTTTCTGTTATTTAATTTGCCTTCTTCAATAAAATTCACTTTGCATATATATTTTTAATATTGTTCTTTAAATCAAAAATACTTTTCTTCCTAATTAATGACATACAATAAAAAAAATGCAGTTATTAAAGTGCTAAATGATTTTTAAAACAGCCTGACCAATTATTTTATTTTTCTTGGTAACTCAGAATTTATAACAAAGTAATGAGTGGTTTCTTTAACTGTAAATAAGTTATAATGTCAGAAAATGACCAGCTTGGTGCAAACTGAGAAGGGAGACAACTGATCAGGGTTATTTCAATCTGTATTATTTGAACTATTTAAAAATATTCATCTAACATGTTATAAGGCTTAGCACCTACTACAGTGTTATCAAGTTATTAAAAATATCTGCGCTACAAAAACAGTCATTTTTCTTCAAATTTTTCTCATATACCAGTCATATTGGAGTTCATATAAAAATAATTATTAATCCATGAATTGTTTAAGCTAATATTCACCACCTTAATTTTAGTGCTATATTTTGGCAGTTGCATTCTTCAGCCTTCTTCAGGTGTAGAAAATTTTAAGCATTCTTTAAATATATTTAGAGCAATAATTTCTATCTAACTACCAAATTTCGCTCGAAAAAATTCAAATACTTAGTTCATTTTCATAACTAACTAACTAACCAACAAACAGTATTGTTTGTATTAAGTTAATCACCTTATTATAAATCACCTTTGTAGTTTAACTTTGAACATATAGAGCTGTAGTATGAAGGAACCCAATGAAGATTGAATTAGCATGATGCGTAATGATCTGTTAGACAGTGCTTGGCATTATTGATATTACTAAGTTAATAGTATATCAGACAAATTTACTAATTATTATTCTATAACAGACACACAATATTCACTAAGTTCTGCTTTGTCTGACACATGGCAACAACCCTTGAGCACTTAATCTGACACAATGAAGATTGAACATCGTCATGAAGATTTATTTGCTGAATATGCTTGGTAGCCAAAGAATAATTATTGATGCTACATGACCCATGTAGATGTCAATGTATGTTGTTGTGGGGAGATGTTTGAATGTATTTATGGGTTGACAGGTTTTGAACTATAAAACTTCTGCCTATTACCTGAATGCTCTGTTTAGCTAACTATTCTCTGGTCTGAATATCTGACTGGAATGTTTCATAGGTATTGCAGATATGTGAAGAATGCATATTGATGCACTTGGAAAATGCCTGGAAATATCTTGGCAATAAACTGTTAGCCATCATTTCTTTGTGTGTTGTTATTTCTTGTTTTTATGGATGGAGAAGAAAAATGTATGCAATTTCCTCTTGCTTCTACCTCTTTCCTCCTCTTCCTTATTTCTTACCTAGCCTCATATTACAAGTACTAATCAAAACTTATTGTCTTCAGTAACAATGAATCTGAAAAAAAAAATCTTTATTTTTTTTGTTAAAAGAATATGAATTTTGACTTTAACAAGATATTTTTGTGCAAACCTAAACTCAATTTTTTAGCATCTTTATTTAACCAACTTCTTTTTTATTTTAAATTTTAGTATTTTTCAGTAATAATTATAAGGATTCAAATAATTAGGGGAAAAGGAAAATTTAATAATTATGCAACATTTCCTAGATCTGAGTGTGGAGAGACAGACAGGGAGAGATGTGTTTGGAGAATGGACAGTATTTTTGTTAATTGTACTTGCAAGCTGACAAGGAAAAGCAATTTACAAATTAATTTTTCTAAGGCATTTTTTACTTTTCATTCAATGACATATTTTTTTCTGACTTTGAAAAGTGATAATCAGTTATAAACTTGCAAACATTGTCTTCATCTATTAATATTAGCAATTGTGTTCTTTTTCTGTTTTCAAGGTGGGGACAATAAAATGTAGGTGAGGCTTTTGTGGAGTAACTTAATTAAAAAGTGTATTTTTAAAATATTTTCAATCTAAACCATTTTTTTTTGTTTTAAGTCAAATTTTTATATTACACTTGTAGCGCAGAGAATTTTCTTTTCTGACATTAATATTCCGATGAAATTTTTCTAAATAAAATGATGTAAACTAATAAATGTTGTCCATTCAAGGATTTTTTTTGCTAATTTTTGAATGCCTCCCCACACACATTGTTTTTGACTAAACTTTTGCTTTGAATTATGTATTCTGTATTATGATGGGAAACTATTACATTGCAAACTTTCAGTGAAATATTTTATGTGTTTGATTCAACTATAAACGTATAAAGTATTTTCTATTTTAGTATTGCATTTTAAAGATATGATTTTAGGATGTTATAAGATGTATATCTTATTTGTTGAACACTGATGGACTCTCATTTACATTGTAACATTGGAAAAACTTAATAGAAATATTTCTGATTTTGTTTAACCTTGTGTAAGATTTTCCTTGTAATTGAGAATGCTGAAATAATTGCAGAAAATGGTTTGACTTTATTTTTGAAAGGGCATGCAAGATTAGGGTAGATTTATAGAATGTTTTGAATGCATAAAAGAATTACATGATAGAAAAATAAGAGGACTAAGAAGTCAAGTAAACTTTTATATTTCAAAATTTCTACAGCAGACTAGAAATGTTGATCTTTATCAAGGCAAGTGATGATGAAAGATTGTAATTTTGTGTCTGGAAAAACTTAAATTATATATATATATATTAGGAGGGTAGTGAACAACCATCATCAAAGGCACTAAGCAACAAAAAGTGCTCAATACTATTTGGAGAAAGTAGAGCTGAAATGAACTTAGAAATTTTATATATATATATATATATATATATATATATAGTCATCCGCAGACAGATCTGTTTCGCTGTATCACAGCTCATCAGTACGGTTAGATTTTGATTGCTTTTTACCCAGGTTTAGAACTTGACCGAATTGGCATCAGTCAGTGATTCTACCTCTGAGCTATATATATGTCTGTGTGTTTGTGTGTCTTCATTCTAATGAACCCTACTCCTCTGAAACCCATGGTCTGATTTCAAACAAAATTGGGTCACTTGTTGATCATGACATGATTCTTTGATGTATGCAAAAATTTTTCAAATTGATTTACAGAGTATGGCAAAAATCACCAAAATGCTTAGAATTTATGAACTCTTCTCCTCAGAGACGCCTTATGTGAATTCAGCCAAAATTAGGTAACTTGTAAATCAAGATGTGAACCTTTGATGTACACAAAAATGTTTGGAATCTATGTACAGGGTTCATCAAAAATCAATGATAAACATAATTTTAAGTGGTTTTTTGTGTACTCATGCATTTCTCAAAGATGCTACACCCAAACTAAACCAAAATTAAGTCACTGGTAGATCAAGGCCTGATGCCTTGATATATGAACAAAAATTTCAGTTAACATGCAGTGTGCAACGAAAATTAGTGGAAAATATTGCTTTTTTATTTCCCTGAAATGCTTAGTTGTATTCATTTATTTCCCTGAAATGCTTAGTTGTATTCCAACCAAAATTGGGTCTTTTTTGTAACTTCTATCTCATCATAACAATTTCATATTTTCTACAAGGTGCCAACCCCTCCAACATTTCAGGGACAATGCATTCACTTCTTCTGTATCACAATGTCATCACATCACATTACAAGTTCCCGTAATGTCTGTCGCTGCTCTTCCAATTGTATATACATCATTCCCACTTATTGGCAGAATTGACCAAACATGAATCCTGTTTTACAAATACAATAAAAACGAATACTTACTTCGAATTATTTTAACTTAGGCATCATGGCAATCTCATACTGGAGCTTTTTGAGTAATCACTTGACTTTGCCTTATCATTTCAATATAACCACTAAAAAACCCCAAGCAACGCCAGGTTCTACAGCTTGTGTGTGTGTAATAAATATATATATGTCATCTGCAGACAGAGCTGTGATACAGTGAAATAGATCACAGCTCATCAGTACGGTTAGACTCTGATTGCTTTTAACCCAGGATCGAAACCCGACCGAATTGGCATCAGTCACCGATTCTATCTCTGGGCTATGGGCGCTTGGTAGAAGAAGGCAGATTTTATTGTGTATATTATCATTATACATGCCTAATAGCCAGAGTGCTCTAATTCATTACTGAATGAGTGATGCATACATGCCAGAGCAGTTACTGTTTTTCAAAGTCTACCATTCTTCCAGAGTGCTCAATCAGGGTGTGAGAGCATAAATAGTAAAGAAACAGTTACCATACATACATATATAGTAACTGTTTCTTTACTTTTGGGTAGCATTGAAAACTTGTACTAATAAAATTTATTTTAAAGCAAATTGGTATAAAATTAATCATAATTAAAGTTGAGTATACTTGTCTATAAAAGCAATGAACCTTGAAACACTTTGTGATTAGTAACCCAAATCTGCTATTCTATCTTCCCTAGTTTAATCTAAGAAATTACCTCTTTATCAATTCTAAAATTGACTTCAGTTTGGGTTGAGGCAGAGAATTACTTAAAAAATGTAACATTTCAAAATGTATTATAGATTATAATATAAATGTATCTATTCATGGCACACATGAGAACATGTCAAAATATTTTGGTGCATATTCTACATAAGCCTTGCATGACCAACTCCAAAACTGAGTATATTACACTGCAGACACTCAGTTCAGACTATCTTCATGAATTTGTTACTCACTTTTCACCGTAAATGGAACCAAATGTCTTCTGCTGTTGTAGCTGGCAGTTATATGTGTACTTTGCAGTGAGTTTCAGTGGATGTGTGTTGTGGTGGAATGGATATCGGTTCAAAATGAGAAATTGGAGAGTCAAGTTTGAATTCTTGTTGAATTCACTTATGCAGAAATAGCCTTGGGAAAGGTATTAATCTATCTCTTCTCTTTTCAGCTGTTGGGTAAATTACAGGGCAGATTGGGTTCTATAGCCCCAGATAGAGAGTAGGGTCAACACTGGTACCTGCAAAAAAAAAGACAAGTTACAAAAGCATTGATGACCCCCTCATTGATGGCTTATGCTCTATTGGGAGTGATGGGGGTTTAGGACAGTGAATTTCAGTATGTATTTTTCACATTTCGAAATATGATTTTACTCTTTCATGGCATATATCATTTGATGTTGAGCACTCCAGTGAGTTGCAGCAATTGATTTTGAAAACACTTATGTGAGTACATCAAAAAGTTTGTTGCCTAATGATGAAAAGTATTTATCTTACACAATATTTATTTTTTAATGTAGGTGACAAACAAATAAATAAATTTATTCAATAAAAATTTCAGATCAAAATTCACTTAATGTTGGGTTATAGGTTTACAGATCTAATTTAAAATGCTCATTTAATTACCAAAATAATAATTACTCTAAATTTGCTTTAATTTCAAGTATGTCAAACTTATTAGTTGAAACATTATTTAAATTTACATCATTTGGACTATTGTCCTCATCTTCATTGCCATTTTAGCTGGGATCAGTATTGTAACTTCTTTTTCCTCAGCCATTTTCTTGTCTTCAAGTGACACATGGTTAAAAAAAAAAAAAAAAAAAAAAAAAAAAAATGAAGCAAGCCTGGTCCTTGGGATTTTGACCACCTCATTGTACAAAAGTGGACAGTCAGAGTATGCTAATGCTTTTCTGATACTAATCACAGGCATTGAGCAATTTTTGTCCTTGACTGCACATACATATCTGGATCTTTGTCACCTTCTGCTCTTGTCTAGGACATAGTTAAATATTGTATGTTGTTGCTTTTGGTAATGTAGAAATCATAATTATCTAATGCTGAATAGAATGCCATGTCTACAGTTTAATATTCAGCAATTTCTTAATATAAATTCAGAAATTTAATTTTTTAAATTTTTTTTAGGATATTGCAACTGTATATTAAATAAATCTACTTAAAATGAAATATGTGTATTCCTGTAATTTTTTTATGTCATGGGTAAACTAATAGAGGATAAAGTTTGTCAACACTAACATGTACTCATAAATACATGAGTATATATATACACACACACACACACACACACACACACGTGTGTATGAGGTCACCATTTTATATTTTTAATTTTGCATATGCCTGTTTGTTTTAGATTTTGTCAATTGCACAGTATAGTAGGGTCAGTTAGGTACTATCTCTGAGAAAAATAACATCATAATGCAATTCCCTCTGAGAGAAATTTGGAAACCATATACTGTGCTGCTTGGCATTTGTGCCAATCTGAGGAGAGTGTGGAGGATTTGGAATAAGTTGGAAGAGTGATGGTGATTACAAAGGTGTTTGGAGTGATCACTAGTGATGGTGACATTATGCCTCTATCTTCTCAAAAGGCTTCACTCAATATGGAGGCCTCCATCAAGTGCCTTGAGGAGGTAGTGCTGCCCTGGATCAAGAAGATGGCTGCTGCAAGACTCTGTCTGGTAACAGGCCTCTGTACCATGCCACACAAGCAGAAGCATCATAGACAATTTCACCTACCTCCCATTAGCATGGAACAGGCTTGCCTCCCTGAGAGTAAAACACTATGCCTCCTTGGCCTTACACTCTTGGCGGACCTCAAATGGAATGACTATATCAAATCCATTGCTAAGTCCGCTGCTAAGAAGGTCGGTTCTCTGTGCAGGGCCCGGAAATTTTTCCCGTCTGAATCTATCCTGCACATCTACAAATTTACAATCTGCCTGTGCATTGAATACTGCTGCCACATCTGGTCGGGTGCCCCTTCTACTCTCCTCGGGCTTCTTGACAAAATACAACGGAGAATCTGTAACGTGATCGATCCTGTCTTAGCGGACCGGCTGCAACCACTCTCTCACCGACGTGACGTGGCTTCCCTGTGCCTCTTCTACAAGTACTTTCACGGCCTTTGCTCCGATGACCTTAAGTCATTGATTCCGCCTAGTTACGAATTTACACGAGATACTAGATTGGCAACTAGGTCCCACCCTTTTATAGTGAAACCAATAAAATGTAACCACAATTTCTACTCCAACAGCTTCTTTTCTCGCACTTCATGCCTGTGGAATTCCCTTCCACATGCCTGCTTCCCCGACGGCTACAATCTCCAGGAGTTTAAATGTAAGGTCAATAGACACCTCCTAACACGCTAACTTGCATCTATTCTCTCAAACACTCTCACCATCTAACCAACCCTCATTCTCGGTACCCCCACCTGTCTATCACACTCCTTATGACGTTTCCTATATCTAACCATCCTTTCCCATCACTCCTCTGACCCTATATAACCCCCTGCACTACAGTGGCAGTGGAATGCCTTGCTCGGGATGAAACGATTTAAAAAAAAAAAGACAATTTCTGCAACTACATTATCTCTTATATCTGGCCACCTAACTTCCCAGGCTGCAATCCCCCTGATTATTATCTGCAGAGCACAGTTGAATGAGAGACCAAAAACTCTTTTTAATACCAAAGATGAACTGAAGGCAAGGATTATGGTAGCATTCACCAACTTAAACAAAGAACAGTTCAGAACAGTTACAGGAGATTCTGAAGTCATCTGGAGGCTGTAGTTGAAACCAGTGATGATTTCATTTAATAAATTTATCCTTTATTTAGTATTTCAATATATTTTTGTGTAATTTTGGTAACTATATCTGTTAAATGAAATGTCAGTGTTATTTTCATTTTTGTATAATTTAGACAATTTATTCATTGCACCTTGTATGTACACCCAAAAACCTTACATGCATGTTTGCATGTACATATTTCTATTTAGAAGATAGAAATTGTTTTACTTATCAGCTTATTGTTTATTCAACCTAATCAATCAATATATTTAGCAGTTGAGTTCAATATATTCTCTAACCTGTCCATTACTGTCATGCTGCAAGATTATTCAGCTTGAATTTGAATGGTTCATGTTACTTTATATTGTCGTAAATGTCAACATATATTGGAGCAAAAAGGATGTGTGTCCTAGGAGGTTGCAGAATCTGTGTCAGGTGAACTCACTTAGTCTCACTTTGTACTTGTCTTTCATGTCGCATTGATTTTTTTTTTTTCCATCACTCATTATTAACAGGATTTCTTTAAAAGTTTTGACAGTGTGAGGAAAGATATGAAAAAAATTAAATTATCTCTTATTTTTTATACCTTTGTTTTGATAAGTCATATTTAGAAAGATGAATGTATTCTGCTGTAATATGCTGTATGTTTGTCGTCTTTTTATTTGTAATCCATGAAACGTTTGTTATATCCCCTGCACTATATTCATATATTTAAAGACTCGCATGTTAAAAGAAAAAAAAAATAAACTTTCTCATACTAGAAAGGGCTTAAAAAAAAAATTTAACTGTCACTATAGATTGCTTAGTTTTATTTCATAATTTTGACTCCTACTCAGTTATGATTTTAGTAACAATTTGTTGGATACTGATAACTTATTCTGTTGCTTAAGAAAATATTTAAGTGAAAACTGAAATCATTGCTTACTATAAACCCAAATATAATTTTTTCTTTTTTTTTATCAAGCATTTTTTAAGGAGATGTTTAAAGAAAAGCAGTCAAGAATGAATTTGATATTTATAAATTTATTATCTTTACTTGTTGGCCTGCCATAAAGTCTTTCTGAATATAAGTGAAAAAGAAAAAAGAAATCACTGATAGAAACTTGAAATTATAGTTTGTTAGCTTTTCATATACTACAGGAATTTGATTAATTCACAGAGATACCTGATTAATTAAATTGGTCCTTATTAAAATCAAGATCATAACTGTATGAAGTGTGTGCTGTGAAGGTTTTAGTATAACTAAGAAGACCCCCCTCTCTCCCAAATAGAAATTACAGATGTTTGATCATCAGGTCTGACATTGAGAAGGGGAGATCAGGCTACATAACCTATATATATATATATATATATATATATATATATATATATATATATGCAGCAAATTTTCTTTTAGATATGAGAGATTAAATAATTTGCAAACATTGTAATCCGTTCATGCTCATGAATAATCTTTCGCATATTATAATTGAAAGATTTAAGAAATGAGCTGTAACATTGACAGATGATTTTATTATTCATTCCTCGACATTTCCAAGTACTTTCAATCTCCTTCCAAGATCATCTTCAGGAGTGTGAGTTGTGGTAACAAAAATATCCTCAAAACTGTGTTGCTAAAAATTACTGTAAATTTTTTTTCTTGCTTCAAATACAATGTTTGACAAATTGCTTAGCGTTCATTAGAATGTGAAAATTATCTGTAAGCTTGCATTCATTATGCACCAAGTCAGTTCAATTAAGGTTTTTTTTTAAATAAAAAATATGGCATCTTTTTTTTTCTTTTGGGTGATAATGCATCTCATTGCATCTATATATATATATATATATATATATATATATATATATATATTAATTTGGAAATGAGTTATTTCTGCAAACTAGGCTTCAAACTTTTGGTATATTAGGTGATTTATGACAACTGATTTTTCCAATGTTTTTCAAATATACAACAGGGATTTTTATGAACATGCAACTGGAATTTTTTAACAACCGAAACTTTTCAAATTAGGGAGGAGTTACTTAAGGATCTTAAAACACTTTCATTCGGGCTTGTCAGATCTTAAGATGTATTTATAAGTGTGATTACATCTGGGCATTATTTCTGCTCTTTCATTTAGTAACTTTTTTGTTTCTGAAGCAATATTATGGCTAACTTTTCTTCTTGGCACAATCTACTGACATTGTATGGTTTACTATACTCTATGTGATATCAGGGCCTTTTCCATTTTTGTGTTCCCTGTTGTAAAAAAATTGAAAAATGTTTAAAAATCAGTTTTTATAAATTGCCTGAAGATACCAAAAGGTTGAAACCTATGTTGTGGAAATAACTCATTTTTAAATGAAAAATATTTAAACATTCTACAATATAAATGTATTGAGCAATTTTTAATACAACTGGGTACTGGTCTAATCTAATTATGAACTTTTTGTGATAATCCATGTTACCTAAGTTTTAAAATGAATTTTTGATAAATGGAAAAGCTTTTTTGGAGCTTTTATTTTAACTTTAATTGAAAGCTAAAGAATTAAATTTATTATTTCTATTAAGCAAAGTATTCTGTAGTGTATTTTTCAAACAGAAATTACATTGATTAGAATTTATTTTTTACTGAAATAGTTGATTAGCACCCTTTTTAGTCATCTTTCATTGTAATGTAATTTTCTTTATTAAAAATCTTCCTAAAACAAATAAGCTTTTCTGAAACTTTGTTTGAGGAATATTAGTTGATTTAAAGTACAAGGTAACCAAAAAAGTTCTGTCTGTTTTTTTTTATTAGACATTGAATGAAGTTGAAATATATACGAAATGCGTGTAGCAGTTCTTTTCAAATTCAGGCAGCTGGAAGTAGGAACATCAGATGTTATAAAAAACACATGCACCATGCCCAGCCATCAGTTATAAGCCGGGCAGCTGTGCAAAGGATGGAAGTGTCTAGAGATCTTGTTCAGTGCGGTTTGCTTTACAACTTCAAAATGGGCTTATCAGCGACTGTATCAAGTCGCCATATATGTCAAGTGTATGGGGATAGTGCTGTAGATGAACGTACTGCAAGGCATTGGTTGTGAAAATTCAAGTCGGGAGGTTTGTTTCTCCATGATAAGCCTCACGGTGGACGACCACAGGTCTTGAATGATGGAGTCCTGAAGGCGGCCATTGAAGATGACAGTAGTCTAATGTGTGGTGAACTTGCAAGACAGTTCAGTGTTTCTGATGAAACAGACTTCACCTGCACCACCTAGGTAAGATGAACAAACTGAGCAAGTGGGTTCTGCAAATGCTGTTGGAGGTCCACAAGGGACAGTGAGTGGCAGCCTGCGTATTGCTTCTTTCTTGCCACCGTACCGCATTTTTTTTCAATCAAGTGTTTACCAGTGATGAAAAGTGGGTTCTGTACGAAACTCCCAAGCATTCTAGACATTGGTTGTCTCCTCAAAATGCTGTCCTTCACACCGCAAGGCTGCCTATGCACCCACACAAGATTATGCTTTGTGTCTGGTGGACATGTTGTCAAGTGGTTCATTATGAACTGCTACCAACGGGCCAAACGGTCACTGGAGACCTATACTTGCAGCAAGTGAAATGTATGCAACTGGCATTGTGCCAGAAGATGCCAGCACTGGTGAATCGCAAAAGTGTGTTTTTCCTCCATGACAACGGCAGGCCACATATCATGCTTGTGGTCAGCGATACCATACAGCAACTTGGGTGGGAGATTTTGTGCCATCCACCTTATTCACCTGACCTTGCACCATCCGATTACCACCTTTTCCACTCCCTGGATAATCGTCTTCGTGGGAAATCCTTAAGCAGACTTGCACAAATCCCTCACAGACTTCTTTGTGTCAATAACCCCCCCCCCCCCCACTCCCCCCCGAGTTCTATCGCAAGGGCATTGAACAGCTGGAGACACATTGGCAGAAGGTGCTGGATGCCGATGGCGATTACTTCAAAGACTAAATTTAAGTTTTATATACTGTGAAGCTTTTTCTTTTTTTTTCCTTTAAAAACAGACAGAACTTTTTTGGTTACCTTGTATAATCAATTTGATTTGAAATATTTACTTTAATTTAAAAAAAAAAAAGGTAGAAAAACAGATTTTAAAATGAACAGTACTAGTGATTTACGTATCTTTCAACACCTGACAAGCACTCATCATGCACTTGTAAGCTATTTACATGTTTGTTGGTGTTTCTAGAGATTATCTGTTAAAACAATTTTAAAAAATGACAGGTGAATGCTTTCTTATATAATTTTGAAGTCATCAATAATCTTACAAATGTTGGAAATATTCTCCGTAATCTAATTTTAGAAATATTGACTTTGAATTTACTGCAGTCAGTGATCTTATTTTCTGATAATGTCATGTATGGTCATACATGCTTTCAAAATGTGAATGTTTTATATGCATAAAAAAAATTTAATTATTTTAAAAATCTTGCAGCATGATGATTTGTATTAAGCATTTAAATTTTTGTTTAGTAAATTTAGTTTTCAATTAATAACTTAATAGCCTAATGCAGACAAATTTTTTAAAAATTATAAAAGATTTTTTAATTTCAAGAAGGAAAATAATATTTGTAAAAATTCATTATTCATTGTAAAAATTGTTTTTTCTTCAAACAATGTCATTTATTAAAGCAATTAAAAGGTTATCTAATTGAATAATGTCATAGTTTTATTGTGTGTGTGTGAGACTAAAAGTTTGTCACTTAGCTGATTGATGTGACCTTCAGCATTCTGACTCCAGAATTTTGTCGATGGACTTGTCTGTCCACTATTCAGGGTATGTCAGTAACATATATGCATGTTGTAGATCATTAATGCTGGAATATTGTTGGATTTGTTTCTACTTTTCAGTCAATAAGGTGATTGATGGAATAAAAAAAATCCATTAATAGTTATATCTCTAAAATGTATGGCTATATTGAGTATATTTGTTAATGTAATGAGATCTTTTTAAAAATTTACATTTAATTTTTTTATAATCAAACTTTCCCACATGATGATGAAATGTATTTAATGCAAATAATACTTTTCTCTGTAAATTTGATATATTTTTTTAAAAGTATATTAAGAATTTTATTTTTGTATATGTGCATGTAAGATATATAGTGATGCTGATAACTTATTAATTTAATGAGTCATGGGACCCACGCATTTAATTTGAATGGGCCCCCAGGAAATCCTATTGGTTCAAACAAGAGTTTCTTAATAAATTGCAATGTTTCCAGACTTTTTTTTATCCATATCCTGAAAAACTTAATCCTTCTGAATCACTTAAATTGGCAGAACAAAAGTTTTTTTCTAAATTAAATTCTTACATTTAAAACTAAAACAGTATTTACATTGAACCACATTTCAATTAAGTTGTTTTGTTTTTGTAAATTATGTTAATAAACTGGCTGTGTTCACTCTTATAAAAAAACAAATTAGATTAGGTGAACTTGCCTCTAGAAATTGTAAGTAATCTCCCTTGAATCAGCTTATAAATATGGGGCTAAAATTAATCTATGATGCTCTCAACTTTCAGTAGGATACAAAATTCAAAGGAAATATTTTTCTGTAGTAATGTAAATTATAAAATAGAATAGGTGAGTATATGTTATGTGATAAAATGTTGCATAAATTCAAATAAAAACAAAATTGAACAGGTGAAGAGGCTCATCCCTTATTTCCTGTTTAGGATGCGCTTTCCGGTTTTCTCTTTTCAAATCTTCTCACTTTTTTTTTTTTTTCAATTGGAGTAGATAGACTAAACTATCGCCTGGTTCACACTCCACCCACGTCTATTGAACAGGTGAAGAGGCTCAACAATGTGGTTTCCGGCTTTCTCTTTTCCAATCTTTTCACTCCTATGTAGCCCCCTGCACATCAGTGGCTTTACCACCTTGCTTGGGGTGATATGATTGAAAAAAAAAGAGTACTAATTTTAGTACATGAACAAAACATTCTCATCACCTTGACAGTCTACAAACTGTCACCAAGATCTTTTAGTCTGAAAATAATCAATTAAATCAAATTTGATTATAATTGATAAGAAAATTAACCAAGTCAATCACTATGAAAAATTAGCAAAACAATGAAACTTAACGAAAATAGTGGAAAGTATGTTGAAAAATATCAAATGATGCAGGTATACTTGTGGTGTATTCTGAGCAGATTAATGTGAAGAGCATTTGTCAATGATTACTTGTAATCCATAGTGTACAGCTTTCTCTGCTTTACCCCTTTTCATTTGGCTAGTGCATCTTGAAAAGGGAACTGACCTTTTGGGTCCCAGGTTGACCCTAAGAAGAAATTAGAATTTCCAACTTCTTTCCATAGACTTTTAGCTCATCCTAACTCATGAAGCAGGTGAGATGGAGACTTAACACACCAAATGCACACAACAGGGAGGTGTTTGGAAATCTGGAGTACATGTTATTTATTAAGTTATTAATAATTGTGATGCACAGTTGTTTCAGTTTGAATCTGGCATTTGTGATCTGATGCTTACCCTTGTACATATTGCCTTGGATGTCTCTGGCTAATACTGTCAGGTTGGGAGATGTCATTTCCTTGATCTTTTCCAGATCCTTTATAGCAATATCTAATTTCACTTTTATTAAAGCCACATCCACATTTTCTGTTGGCAGGAACTTGGATAAGATTGTAACCAAGGCCATGATATCCATCATGAGAGCAGTGATGCTGATGAACTTCTCTGTTGCAATATTCTTTTTTTATTTTTATTTTTTAGGCCATTTAACTTTAGGTCTTTGCTGAAATTTTGTGACACGTCAGTGAAGGCTATCAATTGTCCTATGCACAGCCTGAAGAACATTATAGTATCATAATCATCAGATGGAATGCAGCTCTTTGTAAGTGAGCATTGGGTCTTCCAGAAGTTTCTGTATGTGTCTTATTTTGACTGCTTGTTTGCGATTTGCACAGAAGTAGTAAAACAGATCAGTTAGTATGTGCTGATGCCCTTTGAGATCTGCTATTAACTCTGCTGCTTGAAATGTGCACAAAGCTAGGGAGTTGAACCTAAGCAGTATGCCTGTGCACCCTTTGTTTTTTCCAGTCATTATGGCAGCTCCATCTGATCCCATGCTCTTCACTTTTGTTAATGGGATTTCTAGTTTTAATGACTTCCTGGATGGATTTTGCAATTCATAGCGCTTGTTGTATCAACACACTTTTTATTTGGAACAAAATGAGTGCTTGGTTGAAAGGTTACAGGGTCAATAATTTGGACATACAACAAGGCGTATATGTGGTTTATATCTGTAGATTCATCAACAATCGCAGTAATCAATGGGGTTTTAGTCACCTTTGTTTTTAGAGCTGCCTGGATTGTGTCTGATTTCCTAGATAGCAATTCCTCACCAGCATATTGTGATCTGTATGCTACTGCTATTTGCTGTAGAGATAGAAGATCTGGGATTCACAACTCTGTCAGAAAGTTGTGTACAGACTCAAACTTTGACAGGGGCACTCCCTCCTGGGCCATCCAGTGAGTAGTTTTTAACAGTACCAGCCCTGCACTATCCTGTTGACTATCAAACCTCACCTTACTTAGTTCTAAGTCTTTTTGTAGAACAGTAACATTAAGGCAGGACTGATTCTCTTTGTATAAAACATGGCGTGTGAGGGTGGAATGTTGAAAGTTGGTGCATTTATTTGATTTGTGCAGAGATGTCCATGTCTGATTATGTATAGTACATATTTCACAGTACATGAATTTTTCTTTTGAAAAGCAAAGCTATTTGTATCTTGTGAGCCACTGCTTAATTAATTTTTTTTTTTTTTTTTTTTTTTTTTTTTTAAGGTGAAGTTGATTCATCAGGCCTGAGCCTGATGAATCAACTTCAAAAGAGGAGACAAATATCTGTGCTGAGTTACTTGGAGGACTCAGCAGTCTCTGGAAGGGGTTTAGTGGTGGAAAACAAAAAATGCAGTGGCAATAGTCTGATGGCCAGCAATAGGTTTCATTTTTTTAATTTTTTTGTGGCATTCTTGTAATTTTTCATTTACACTGTTCACTCGGAGAATACAGGGTCTTGTATCTCAGAATTGTGGTGTCATTCAAAGAAATTTTATCAAAGCTAAATTTAAAATGTGTAGCTTGGGATGAAAGAGTCAAATATTTTCTAGTGTATGTCTGTAAAACAAAAGGATTTAACTTATATTAGGGAAACTAACCCATCACCACCATGTTTTCCCATCTTATTCCTCTCCAATTAGAGAAAGGAGAAATAGAAAGAATACACTTTTATTACCCCCTCCCCAAAGATAGTCAAACATTTCTATTGATGGGATCAACTTTGAAATTTACATTTAAATTAGGTACCTCTACTCATTTTTGGTAACTAACTTTGAAATTGAATTTTTAAAAATAAAAATGTTTTCTTGAAACATTTATCTTAGTTTTAATTGAAAGCTAAATGATTAAATTTACTATGTCCAGTAACCAAAATGCTCTGGTGTATTTCATATGGAAGTTATACTGATTGGAATCTAAAATTTTGAGATTTAAAAAATATTTTTTCAATTTTTCAGTCATTTTTAAGTGATTGACACATTTATAAAGAAATGTTAATTCTCAGTTTTAAAAATCTTGTAAAAATGAAATATACATCTGTGAAACCTTATTTTTGGAAAATTAGCAAATTTAACATTAAGTTAATCTGATTTACACAAATATTACTTATTTATAGACTAAAACTATTTCTTAATCATGGAATGTTGTTCTTTCTGACCTACCCCTCTCCTATATGTTTTGACATGTGATGACTTCCAGATGCGAGATGAACTAAGTGTCTCTGGTGCTTACAAGTGACATAATTATCCAAATTTTTTTTCTTGTAATGGGAAGAAACTGTGAAACATATCATTTTAATGTACACACAGAAATTACAATATGAAAAAAAGAACTTCAAGTACACAAAAACAAAAAATTATTTTAAAAATATGAAGCCATCATGATTTGCATTAAAGTTTTTGATTTTCCATTAGTAAATATAGTCTTCACTTACTGACTAATGCTAACAAATCTTTGAAATATTTCTAAATGTTTTTGAAATTTATAAATTATTATAATTAAACAAAAAAACAACTCTTTTAAAATTTCATTGTTAATTGAAAAATTTATTCAAACTATAATGTCCTTAATTTATATTATTTATTAAAGCAATTAAAAGCTTATCTAATTAAATGTCATAGTTTTATTGAATTTTTTTATTTTACTATTGGAAGCATATTTCTGACAATAAAGGTGGAATGTTTTGAAAAAAAAAAAATAGATGATTTACATTTCCCAATGAGTCTTGCGTTTAACTAATAAAACCAATTTTGCCTACAAAATTTAATTTCTTGAAATTTCATGAATTTACGTGGCAGTTGGGTAACAGATGTAATATATATATATATATATATATATATGTTTTTACCAAGAATTTTTAAAAATAATTTAAAAAAAAAATGATTTCATTCATTTTTTAATAAATCTTGTAAGTTTTGTTAAAATCCGGCAGTTATCTGATTTTTACAAGTATTCATAAATTGAGTTTTTCACCCCCCCCAAAAAAACTAAATCATTTAATATAACATTTTCTTTTTAAACTCTTGTAATGATCTGGCTATCTGCTAACTAAAATCAAAAACAGATTTTTTACCAAAATTTTGAATGTGTTAAAAAGAATTAAAAAAATTTTAAAAGTTGGGTATTAGTTTAAAGTAACTTATATTTTTCTTCTTAACAACTCATAATTTGTGATTATGAATTGGGGAAGGGGATGGAGAAAGCTTTCTTTGATGATGCAACTCAAGCCTTGTACACCACTAGTGTAATTTATTTCATATCATTGAACTTTTCACAAATTTAAATTGTTCAGTTTCCAAGAAAGCAAACAACAGCTTGAAATGTTGGGAGGAAGGAAAAAGAAAACATAAAAAAAGAGAGGTAAATTCTCTTATATTTTTGGTAGAAATTTCCAGTTCCAAATAAAACAAAACTTCTTTTTGCCACCTAGCTAACAACCCACATATATTGATATTTTACTATAGAAAAAAATTGAGGTGTGTCTCTGGGATGCAAACATATGATTTTCTTGTATCCTTTTATATATTTATGTCTCCTGGACACATGATGCGTACTTCTCAGCATCTCTGAATATGCTTAGTATACACCAATTTACTTGGACTAGTGTCTTTCTTGATAGTTACTTACAACAAACTCAGTTACTTTTTTTAATTTTACTTAATTTTATATTCTTTTTTATTTTACTTTTGTTTTTTATTTTTGAAGAATTAATAAATGTCCAAAATGTGATGAAATTAGAAGATTCAGGCAAAAAGAGCTTCATTCATGGTTTAATAAGCACAACCATGGTTTAGAATACATGATCCATGTACATATCAGTAGCATAGGATCATTTCTCATAATCGTGGATATGTACTCTGGTTGGCCAGAAGTAATCAAGATTAAAGACTGGAGAGCGTCCATAGTCAAACAGATTTTTGAGAGATGTATTTTCAAGGATGTGCGTTGTGGTGCAGTGGCTATTGGCTTGGAATGAGAAATCAGAGAGCTGAGTTCAAATTCCTGTTGAATATGTTGCATTTGCGTATGTGCAAATACCCTTGGGAAAGGTATCCGTATGAATTTGTCAATTCTCCCTTCTGTTATGGGTTAAATAGCAGGACAGACTGGGTTCTATAGCCTTAGCTGGCAATCAGTCTACCGCAGAAAGTACTGGCATCATACTGTGGGAAAATATTCTACCTAGTCATTCATGTCTCTTCGAGACATGATCGCCCAAGTGTGTATCACGTATGGCACTTAACTGAATGACTGATTTGCAAGGAATGGAGTACTGTAAACATAAGTGTCAGATAACGCTCTTGAATTGTGGGATGAAAATTTGTGCGGATAGGCTGTGTGCCGTCTAAAACTCCTTTGTGCCATTTTCAATCCAAGGGAATTGCAGAGCAGATGGTACAAACAGTTAAAATGACATTGAAGGCATTCTCACCTGTGACTGAAAACATTGAGGCATTTCTAGCAAAAATGCTCCTCAGTTATAGGTTGATAGCACATGTAAAGAGGAAGTTGAGCCCATCGGCCCACATAGGATGACAGATTAGAGATCCTATTACCATGTCTTTTGAGGGAGAGAGTATGGTACAAGAAAGACATAAGTGCAAATCCCGAAGAAGCAAACTTTGTTTTGCAGAGCGGCAATAATTTGCCTTTGATTGAGAAGAAGCGGCAGTATGTTTTAGCTCATGCAAATCAATTTAGAACAAGGATTGTCTCAGACAATGTGAAGATGGAAGACCAAAATCAGGAGAAGGGAGGTAACTCCAGTGAAGTGGCAGAGCAGAGAACAGAAATGCAGGAGCTAGAAGGAAGGGAAAACTGCAGTGATGAGGATGAACAAGAAATGGACGTAAGTGGAGAAGAAAAAACTCATAAAGAAGAGGATGAAGAAAGGCCAAGGTTGCTAATAAAAAGTAGAGAGGAACAAAAACGAGAGAACTATAAATCAAGAGTAGTTAAATGTATCGAAAGGAAAAACAAGGGTATATAAACACTCTGATTTAGGGAAGGTTTGGCATCCTATGTAAATTAGCTTTTGTAACTTTGTGATGCTATAATAGTAATGAGCATTCAATAGTTATCAGATTTCGTGTTTGTATTTTTGTAGGGTGAGCTGTCCAATATTTTTACCACCACTGAGATAAAGTATCTACACTGTTTCCAGTTTCACTATCAATTATGAACCTTAACATTTCAGTGTTTAACTTTGTATCATATTGTATTTTGAAAGCTCTTCACTGTCTGCTGAACACATAAGTGTCTGTAGTGAAAAGAAAAAAGCTACTTGGAGAAAGAACTCATTTTTAACTGGGGATTTATTTTGCTGTGATGGGCTTATCAGAATGTAAACCTCATTACATAGTGACCCAATAGATTCTGCAAATGGCAGTCATGGAATAATGACTTGTATTCTGGTACCAATTGCATTAGAAAGCAGTGTACTTTGAGTTGGGATCAGCTTAGCATCTGTTTCTCTCAGTTGTTTACATCTTTAGGCAGGATGCAATAAAATAAAAACTAGTTAAACCTGGTCATGACACAAAAGTGAAAGTTTAGAATATTCTTACACATTTAAGGTTGGTTAATTTTTATCCTTAATTTTACATTAAAACTAACTTTGTTGGATTCTACTAAAAATCTCTCTCTCTCACACACACACACACACATATATATATTTAAGTTTTAAACTTATAAAGTAATTTATATTAAGATACATAAAAAGAAAAAACATTTTGAAAATTATTAATCACTTTTGTGAATTATGTAACATTATTGGTAGCTTTATTCAGAAAAGTAATCTTTGAATAATTAATATTTTTTTCTATCATGCTCAATCAGAAATCTGTCTATTTTTCTATATGGTTAGTAAGCAAATCAAATATATCTGGAATCTGTTATGTCATTGTTTATCTATGTTTGCGTATTTCCACTTCGGTTTGAACAAGAATTCACCAGCTTTGTTTTATATTTTCTTTTGATTATCATAATTATGAGTAATTTAATGTATAGATTTGATGTAATGAAAATTTTGTAAACGAAGTGTTTTATGTATCATTGTTGGAAGAAAATGCTAATTAGTTTACAAAATTGATTATTATTTATGAATGGTAAAATTTATTCCAACAATGTTCATATCAGTAATGAATGCTGAATAAATAAACAAAGGGATATTTCAGTGTTGATTTCCATTATCTTCAATGCAGTCTTGGTTTAACCATTTCTGTACTTTGATTTATAGACAGCTGATCCCATTACTGTCCACTGTCCCAAAAATTTGAAGGTGAGCATTAATATATTATAAGCCAAAACCTATAATTAATACCATGTATTTCATTTTTTTTAATTCTAATTAATGCCAGATTTTATGGTGGTAATTAATGGGCTAATATCCTGTTTTCTGATATGTATAAAGGCTCACATATTTTATCAGCAAGGCAACATGCTTTGTTTGTGTATATGCACACAAGATGTCAACCAAAAATAAAATCTGAAAGCTCATTTAGTCAGATTTTAGGAAGTGGGATGAGTTGAGTGGGATGAGTTGAGAACGTTTATAAGGTGTTTTATAATAAAATAATTCCAATGAGATTTCAGTTTTTTGAGGCACATTTGTAAAATAAAAATTAGTAAACGGATAAAAACATATCAACCAGGAAGGGCAACACACTCAATATTTATATTTGAAAAGTATTAATGACTGGATAAAACAAGAAATACAAATGATGGTAAAAAGCAATTAAAAAAATAATAGTAAGGAGGAAAGAAAAAAAATCAGAAATTTCTTAGTTATTTTTTTTTCTCTTGGCTAACCTTTTGCTATTTGAGATTAAAATATTTTCAGACAAATAGATTAAATTGAAAGATTTTTTTCTAGAAATCAGGACAAAGTCTAGACAAAGTAAGTTTGCCATTTATTTTCTAGTGAATTGACGAAAACAATTGTATGGTTCTGGTTCTCAATGATTAAACTCAAAATTATCATAAAATAAACCAGTTTAAGTATGTCATGTTAAATAATTGATATATTTTGAAAATATTTTATATTCAATTGGTACCTGAAAATACATTTAACTTCTATTATTTGTGAATATTTTATATCGAAAGCCAATCTAGGGTAAACAGTTTTTTTTCCTATTTTTGTTTTTAAAAAGAGACACAGATATTGCCTAATCCTCAGGCTACCATCTTTTAGCAAGAGACACCATTTTCTTCAGCTATCATTTCAATATGACAAGAAGACTTCCCTGAAACTAATGCAGTGCTTATGCCACTACATTCATTTTATCTTTTTCTGACTGCTAGAGAAAACCTACTCAAAGGGAGATAATTTAGTTATTGAGAAATATTTATCCTGTTCACTGGCAGGCTATATTAAAGCTAGTAGATTGTTATTTATTCTCTTTTTCTCTGTTTGTGTTCACATGATAACTCAAGAATCATTGATAGAAAATGATGGTTGACAGGTTGGTTCTCAAGGTGAATATTTAGATGTGATTTGATTCTGGAATGTCTAGATGTTTTCCATTTTTACAGATGTAGTCTTTGTTCACAGTGAATGGATCATGTTTGTCTTTTTTTACTTAATGAGAAGCAGGAGATTTGTAGTGCAGAGAAGTATTTTGCTGCTTGTTAAGTTTTTCATATTATGTTTTGGTTTATACATTGTTTCTTGTGATTATAAAAGCCAATAAAAATATGTCCTTGGCTAGTTCTTATAATAATCCTTAACCATAATTTTAATTTAATAATCTTAGTGTACACATATACAATAATAAAAAAAGAAAATGTTTTGATTATGCTTTAATTCATTCCACTTTTATATTTACCCATAGAACTTAAAACTGAAAGAATGATTTCAAACCTTATCTAATAATTTTCTGCACAATTTTTTATTTAACCATAATTTATAATTTATTATAATTTTCTACTTTCATTTATTATTTAACCATATTTTGGGTCTTCTCATTTTATCTCAACTTACAAAAATTATATTTTAATTTCTGAAAGAATAATTTTTAGTAATATCTGGTGTTGAAATTAATCTGATAGATTTATTTTATTCAGAGAGTTTTCAGTTTTAAACTAAGAACTCGCATGGTATCCTTAAAAAATGATAGGATGATTTAAATTGGGATTTGTATTTTTGCCCTGGAGCAAAATGTTCTTTTGACTTCTTCCTCAGATTAGAATGTAACATCTGTGCACTCTACTCAGTGTTACTATCTCTTTCTTTCTCTCTGAGAAATGGTTAAGCATATATTTCTGGAAATCTGTTTTGTTTTGGCTAATTCAAACTTGTCATTATTTTTAACATGTTTCTGTTTTCCTTATACTGTATTTTGTAATCTTTGGGTGTCATCTACTATGTTTACCTCATCTTTTCTCAATAGAAATAATTTACTGACTTACGCTGACACCAAAAAAGAAGATAAAACTGCACTTTTTTTTTTTTTTTTTTTTTTTTTTTAATCGTATCACCCCGAGCAAGGTGGTAACGCCACTGATGTGCAGGGGGCTACGTAATAGTGAAAAGAGAAAGCCGGAAACCACATCCCAAACAGGGAACAAGGGATGAGCCTCCCAACCTGTTCAATAAACGTGGGTGGGGTGTGAACCAGGCGATAGATCTATCTACTCCAATTAGATAGATCTATCTACTCCAATTGGAGATTACTGGTTGTTGCTTACACCTGAGTAATGTTAAGGAACTAACCTTCATAGAAACAGTGATTTAAAACAGTAAAGATGAAGTCATGAGTGGAATCATTATGAGTGTCGCATAAACCATTCTAGAATTTCAAATTTTGTTCATTTTATTTATATGTTTATTTTTTTTCAAGTTTAAATAAAATTCTAAATATAAAAAAAGAATTATTTTTAGGTGATTGAAAAATACAATTTCTATGGAAATAAAATTTGTTTCTTTTTTCATATTTTTTAAATTAAGTGATATTCAGAAATATTTGGGTAAATATTTTGTCAATGGGTAGAATTTTCTATACATGCTTAAAAATGAATATTCAGAATTCTAAAATTTTGATAAAATAATAGAAATAAAATTAATAAAAGAATATTGAGCAATGGTTAACCATTGGACTAAATTTGATCCTCACTAGGTACCTAGGACTTTGGTTTCATGCTTTATTGAGCTAAGCTCAGTAAATATAATTTAGATTGTGGTTAACAACCCTGTCTTGTAGATTGTTATTACTGAAATGAGTTTGATCATTACTGTCTGTTGTATACCTACCTGTATACAGGAATGGAATGTTCCTATTCTCTTATATATGTGGGCACTATTGTGAGATAGAGTAATTATACTGACTAGCAGTTGCTAGCAGTGTATCTACTTCATGCAGCATGTGAGTTTTGTATTTGTGATATACTATTATTCCAACCTATGTTTTGGTGATTATTCATGCAGTAACCTTTGGAGTCACAACAGTGGCGATGAAGATCATTGACTAAAATATAACATTGGCAATGAAGAATGTGCTGTTGGCAAAAATACAACATTTTGACATCAAAGATTACGGCTTTGGTCAAATACAGCATTTCAGTAATGAGGTTTGTGATGTGAACTAATACAGTGTTTTGGTGACAAGATTTTTGGTGGTGAAAATTTGGGCTGACCTAAAAAAATCATCAATGCAACATTTTTTGTGATGAAGTTTTTGGGCTGTACTCAACTCAACTAAACGTCCATACCATGAACATAGTATTGGCATGAAATTGCACAGAAAAGTTACCAAGTCAAAGGTTTTCATGCAAAATAAAAGATCAAAAGCACACACACACAAAAACAAACAAACAGAAAAACAAATATAAAGCATTTTCTTGTTTACAAAAGATTTTCAAGAATTATGTGATATAAACCAGTTGTGCAAAACACAGCAGTAAAAAAAGAAAAATATTTAAAAGTATATATACTTCTGAAAAAATTGAGGTGTTTAAAAAAGAGTTCTTAGAAATTGTAAAGGAACAATAAAAACAGCTTGAAGAAATGCTTAAAAAATTAAAGGAATTGTTTATGAAAGCGTGGAAAATGTTTTCAAGTAACATAAATGACGCTTTGAGTGTTTTTTTTCTCAAGAAGTTATCTTGAAAGTGATAAAAGAGTTTAATTAAAGGCCTGAAGTAAATGTAAGTTTTACATTGTATTACCACAAATATGAAGGCATTTACAAGGTGCCTTCAGTAAGTTTCTGGACCTTTTTGGTATAGCTACTTTTTTTCATTGGACACATATTTAACTCTAGTTTTCTTCAAAGTACTCTCCTCTGGCTGCAATGCGCTTGTACCATTCCACCAACTTCTGGAAGCCCCATGGAAGTCCTCCAGTGTGAATGTGTTCATGACCCTCATCACAGCCTCTTTCATCTCCTCAATTGTCTCAAAACGACTGCCTCTGAGGTTTTCCTTGAGCTTAGGGAACAACCAAAAGTCACAGGGAGCAAGGTCTGAACTGTAGGGAGGGTGAGGAACTGTCTTGATGCCCATCTTGGTCAAATAGTTAGAAACACGGATGGAGTTGTGGACTGGTGCATTGTCCTAGTGGAAATGCCACCGACCAGATGTGAAGAGTGCTGGCCTCTTTCGACAGAATATTTTCCTGAACTCTCTTAAAACCTCAAGATAGTATTCTTTGTTGACTGTCTGTCCAGAGGGAACCCAGTGCAAGTAGATCATGCCTTTGCTATCAAAAAAGGGATCATCATAAGTTTCTGGGTAGACTTGCTCTGTCTAGCATTTTTGGGTCTGAGGGAGCCAGCTTGCTTCCACTGGAAACTCTCTTGCTTTCTAGTTTATAGCAGTAGATTCAGCTTTTATCACAGGTCACCAGGCCATCAAGAACTTTGGAATCTGACTCAATAAGCTCGACTATCTTCCTGCTTCTATTATATCTTTCCTTCTGTTCTTCACTGAGCATCCTTGGGACAAACTTCATGCAAATCTTTTGCAGCTTCAGTTGCTCACGAATGATTGTGTGTACAGTTCCCACACTGACATCAAACTTTGTACTTATTGTCTCTATAGACACACAACAGTCCTCATCCAAAAAATTACAGATTTGCTCCACCAACTCCGGTATTCTGACTTTTCTACTCCTCCCACACCTCTCATCGTCCCTCACAGACTCTCTGCCTTCCTTGAATCTCTTGTGCCACTCAAAAATCGATGATCGGCCTATGTTTTTGTTGTGAAAAAAAAAAAAAAAAGACAAAAAATCTCACTGTAAGATGAAAATTAAAAGCAAGTTAAAAATAATTTGTTATAGTGACTAGCTATAATGTATCTTCAAGTCAGAATACCAGAAAATTTGTACAGATGAAAGTCTTGAACAAAAATGTCAAGTTACAACTAGACAGTAGTTCTGAGTTAAGCATAATAAATGTTTATACTTAGAGGAAAATAGGAAAACCAACATGAATTGTTTAAAAAAAATTGCTCATTCTCTCATAGGTGAGAAAATTAAATTTGTAGGTGATGTTAAAATTAAAAATATTCATAATGAAAAATATGAATGATCTTTTTGGAACAGATCGGATAGAAAAATTCAAATTAACTGACCAATCAATACATTTTATACCAACAAAACAGAAATTCTAAAAAAAATAAATAAAAAATAAATTCCCAGAGTTATTTTCTGGTAAGCTTGGCAGATGTAACAAGTTAAAAGTCAAAGTAAAATTAGAGCTAAAAGAAAAGAACTGTACCATTTGCTTCAATAAAACAAATGATGCGCTTAAAGAACTTGAAAAAATTTGTTTTATTAAAAGTTGAGCATAGCGACTGGGCTTTGCTGACAGTGTATATTGAAAATATTCAAAGAAGATACACATCTGCACAGTTTTTTCAATGAGCTTAAACAATACTCTCAAAGATTATAACTACCCACTTTTGGGGCTGGAAGAGATTTTTGAGCAGGTTAGCAGAGGTAAGATTTTTTCCAAAATAGACCATAGTGATGCACATCTTCAAATTCAAGTAGATAAAGAATATTCAATATTTTTTACCATAAATATGCACAGAGGATTATATAAGTTGTTTGTCGTTTGGCATTAATATTGCTCCAGCTATCTTCCAGCAAGTCATGGACACAATTTTAAGTGGTCTTGACTTCACAGTCACATACCTTGATGATATTTTGCTGAGAAGTAAAGACACAGAAGTGCATAAGAAACATGTTTTCAAAGTGTTTAAAAGAATTCAGGATTATGAATTCAAGCTAAGGGCTGAAAAGTGTCACTTCTTTTTGGACAAGATTAAGTACTTGGAGCATATTATTAACAAGTATAGCAGAAGACCAGATCCAGTGCATGCTAGTGCTATTAAGTACTTGCCTGCTCCTGAAAATGTCAGCTCCCTGCAGATTTTCCTGGGATTGGCTAGCTACTACAATGTTTCTGTGAAAAATATGCATTGAGAGCCCCACCAGATAAACTTTTGAAGAAATACTCAAAATGGGTCTGGATGGCTGAGTGCCAGGAAGCATTTAAAAAAATAGAAAGTATCCTAACTTTAGATTTAAAAAAAAAAGAAATTGATCATGGCAAGTGATGCGTGTGTGAATGGTATTTGAGCTTGTATTATGTATAAATTCGATGATGGCTCTGTGAAACTGATTGCACATGCAATAGGACACTTTTTCCAGTGGAAAAAATTACTTAGTGATAGAAAAGGAAAGTTTAAGGATTATCTTTGCCCTTAAATGTTCCATAGATTTATTCATGGGAGAAAATTTACATTGCAGATGGATTATAAACTGTTATTACTCATATACAGGTAAAAAAAAAAAGGATTACCAACTCTTATGGCTAACAGATTGCAACAATGGGGAACCATTCTTCTAAATTATGACTTTAGAATGGAGTTTTTGCTGTCAACAAAGTTAAATCATGTGAACTGATTGTCCACACTGATCCCAAGGAATAATGAGGTAAAGATTAAAAATATTTTGTGCAATACTGTTGAGGAACTACCGGTAACATTAGCAGATATAAAAAAGCATTGAATGACATTCATGATGGAAATGAAAAATAAATGAAAAAACAAAAATAAAAAAAGACTCTGCAGTTTATTCAGTAAGTGACAATGTTCTCATGAACAACGATAGATACCTCGAGCAATACGAAAAAGGATTTTTACTGGTGTAGCATGAATAGAGACGTTGAAACTTTGGTAAAGTCATACAAAAGCTGTGCTTTGGTGGCTAAGGCACCACCAATTAAGTTTAATCTTTGGCCAGAAATTGACTACCCATAGTCACATTTTCATATTGATTTTGTTGATCCAATGAATGGATCATATTATCTTATCGTCGTAGACAGCTTTTCGAAATGGCCAGAGATTATCAGATGTAAGTGTCTAACCACACAAGTAGTAATAGAATTTTTACACAAACTGTTTGCAAGGTTCGGAGTTCTTGATTCGATTGTTTCTGATAATGGTATGCAGTTTACTTAGAGAGTTCAAGGAATTTTGCAAGATGTTTTTGTTAAATTACATTACAATTGCTCCTTACCAGCCTTTGAGATTTGAAAAAGAAATTACTCGATTGGCGGTCGAGAGCAAGGAAAAATTTACTCGCTTTAAAATCATTTTACTTGACCGAATCCATTTTCTTAATAGTTGCCTTATGTAAACATAGTGTGAATTGCTGATGGAGAACAAAAAATGCAATTTTAATTAAATTTCAAATGTGTTAGAAAAGATTTCAAAATTAAAAAAAAATAACAAAATTTGATCTTTTCTCTTAATAATAGCATAAACATTTTGATGATAAAACTTTGTTTTTATTAAGTTTTTTTTTATTTTATGGCAATTGAATGGAGGTACCTAAATTCATAGTTTCTTTCTTTTGCTTGACTACAACCTCCATCTCAGATGATAAAAAAATAACAAATCTGATTTTATCAATGATTTTCTATAAAAAAAATTACTTACCTGTATAATTTGTTTTTTGGTGTGTGGTTGAAAAAAATATTTTTTCTTTCTTTCAAATGTTCGGTTTTACTTTTTGTAAGTGGGGAGCTAATATAGATGTTGCATCAAGGATAGTATTTTTTCAAATGAGTTTCTAAAAATCTGTGAGTGTCTTTAATTTGGGCGACAGAGACATTTTGACTCCACTCTGGAACCATTAATTAAATGAATGTTTTCAATGACCGGGACGATGAAAGCGAGACAGAAGCTTGTCAATCTAAATTTTATTTATCAGATCTTACTTTCATGATTGCGGGATGTCACTGTCTTTTGTTTAACCACACATTTCGACGTAAATCAGGTGCCATGCATAAGACCAAAGAGTTCAATAATGTCATTGTAGATCATTCTAAGTAACTTCTGAATCTTCAATGGCATACTTTTAGGTTGTAAAAGGAATCAGATTTCCTTTTTCTATATTTGAAGGGACACGTTTCATTGTGAGATTTTTAATCAACTGTGGGCGAGTAAAGCAATAAACTTTAATTGCCAAATTAAGTTTTTAATCGACTGAGTTGATCAGGTGAGTGAAATCTCAGAGGCTGCTCCTTACCATTCAAGAAGCAACAGCTAGGTAGAGCGTTTTGTGGATGCCTTTAAAAGAGCTTTAAAAAATGCTAACAGTTGATCCACAGATGCAGCAGTACTGTTAAACTCTAGTAAGGGTACTCTCCCTTTGATCTTCTCCCTGTGTTGTGATTGTACCTAGTGTGTGAGGGTTTATGTTATTATCCATGGCTTGCGCGTAACCGACAGTAGGAAAATGGCCATTACGGGTGTATTGACATGTGATGTAAGGTGATCCCTTTTACAAATAAATATCTGTCGAATCCATTGAATCCTGTTCATCTATTTCTTTCATGGTAGCAGAGCGTTAAGACAATGGCTTCAAACTACAAAAATCCACCCAAATTTGATGAGCAAAGTTATGAAGAATGGAAGAACGAGCTATCTATCTGGCAACTAATGACAGACATTGACAAGCGGAAACAAGCCTTAGTGGTAATGTTGTCTCTAACCGGAAAAGCAAGAAAGGCAGCTTTAAACTGTAATAGAGAAGATTTACACCAAGAAGATAGTATGGAAACATTAATTACTGCACTGGATCGGTTATTTTTGCGTGAAACCATCGACACAGCCTATGAAGCACACAGGAACTTTGATGGATTCCAGAGACCTGAACACATGTCAATTTCAGACTATATGGTAGAATTCGACCAGCAATATCAGAGAAGTGAATAATATAAAATGAGTCTGCTGGATGCTGTGATAGCATGCAAGCTTCTGGATAATGCTAATTTATCTGACCAACAAAAACAATTAATCCTGACAGCATGTGCATCAAGTGAGCTATGTTATGATACAATGAAGTCCACATTGAAAAGAATTTTCGAGGACATTCTAAATAAACAAAACCAATCAGAAGAGACTAACATTACATTAATCAAGCAAGAAACTGCATTATTCACCAATCAAGGTAAGAAGCGAAATCCACGTCTCTCTTTTCTAAAACCTAATGATAAAGTTAAAGAAACCAATCCGCTTAACAGAGATGGTAAAGCAAGTAGTGGTGGAAAGAATGTCCACATAGAAATGATTCAGTTAAGATTGTGGAAGATTATCATTCTGATAAGTGATTCACTGGTAGAAGAATGTAATATCACACTTATTATGCAGAATAACGTCTCCAAAAATGAAATTTTTGTTGTAGAATCTCTAAATTCAGCAGTCATCGACACAGCTTGTACCAGGACAGTCTGTGGGCAAAAATGGCTAAGACACTACGTAAAAACTATAAATAGTGATGTTACATCTGGAAAAAGTTATAATCCTTTTCGTTTTGGTGACGGAAAAATTATAAATTAATTCCAAAAAGTTATTTTACCAGTCAAAATAGGCAACACAAGATGTAAAATAGAGGCTGAAGTGGTTGATGCAGACATTCCACTTCTGTTAAGCAAGACTTCATTGAAAAAGGCAGGAACTATTCTGGACTTGAATTCCGACAAGGCTGTGATGTTTGGAAAACCCATAGAATTACAGTTTACATCTACTGGCTGCTACTGCATTGATATTACTGACACTTCTAACTCGGAAGTACTGGTAGTAAATGAAAATATTGATGACAGTGATAAAGTTAAGATGCTGACTAAACTGCATAAATAATTTGGGCATGCATCTGCAGAGAAGCTAAAACGACTTCTGAAATCTGCAGGTACAGCTAACTCAGATATTCTCAGCAAAGTGGAAGACGTCATTCTAAAATGCAGCACATGCAGAAAACATGCAAAACCATCACCTAAACCCGGTGACAAGGTCTATTATAAGAGACCAGATAATAAAGAATGGAGAGGACCTGGCATGGTAATTAGCCAGGATGGGCCCGTTGTATTTGTTTGACATGGAGTGATGCTAGTGAGAGTGCATAAGTATAGACTGCGTTTAGCGCATCCATCAAATGAAAAAGGAAACCCCGGTCTATTATCTGATACACCAAACAACCACAGGGCTGAGAAGCAACTAGACCCTATCAAAAATATGGAATTATCTGAAAATTCTGATGATGATCAATCTCTACAAACCTCACAGACTCTATGCTATAACAATAAAACACCAAATGACAAAATCCACATAAAACCAGGCCACATCATAAGTTATACACACAAGGAAAGCCAACAACAAATCCAGGCTGAGGTAATTAAGCCAAGCAGGAAAGGCTAACGGAAAAATTAAAAACTGGTACAACATCAAAATTATGGCACCAGCTAACTTGGCAAGTGAGGAACTATCTGTAGACCTGGGCCAAGTCAGTGACCTTAATAAAAATGAAATCACCAGAGTGTCTGCTGATGATGACAGTGACATGATTGTGGATAATACGCAATTCTACGAAGCAAAAATGAAAGAGCTTGACAGCTGGAGACAGAACAATGTCTACACGGTGGTAAATGATACTGGACAGAAATGCATATCCACTCACTGGGTTTGAAGCTGGAAATCAACTACGGATGGCATTACACCTAAAGCGAGACTTGTTGCTAGAGGATTTGAAGAAATACAGGATATCCAAAAAGATTCCCCCACTTGTGCCCATGAGTCTCTGAGACTGATAATGGCAGTATCAGCTTAACATCAATGGAAGCTCCATTCCATGGATATTAAGACTGCATTTCTCCAGGGACAAAAGATGGATAGACCACCTTAGGAAGCGAAATGTGATGAAATATGGCAGCTGAACAAATGTGTCTATGGGCTGAGTGATGCATCTCTTCACTGGTATAATAAAGTGAAATCGGTCATGACTGAGAATGGTGGGATTATGTCAAAAATGAACCCCACAGTTTTCTATTGGATCTCTAAGGCTGGCAGTTTGATAGGCATACTAGCTTGCCATGTCGGTGACTTCATTTGGTCAGGAGACCAACAATTTGTTCACTTTATCAAAAACATACGTAAGGCATTTAAAGTGGGAAAAGAGGACAGTAAAATCTTCAAGTATTGTGGAATTGATCTAGTCTGTATCAATGATGCAATACAACTCGACCAGGATAAATACACTGATGAAATATCACCAGTTGTGGACCCTACGAGGGCTATACAAAAAGACTCACAACTCTCAAAAAATGAAAAGCAGTCATTGAGATTGAAGGTGGGACAATTATTATGGTTAGCACATCAGTCGTCCAGATTTACTATTTGATGCCTGTGTATTAGTGACAAGCATTAAAAATTGTACAGTGTAGGATCTACTACAGGTAAACAAAGTTATTGCCAGGACCAATTCATCTAAGCTGTCATTGAAATTTCAACACCTTGGAAAAGATCAGGAACTACACCTGATGGTATTTAGTAATGTTTCTATGGGAAATCTTCCTGATGGTTGTAGTCAGAGAGGCTATATAATCCTACCTGTGGGTGAATCTGGTAGATTCTCTCTGATTTGGTGGAGCTCAAAGATCCGGCGCATTCTGCATAGCACTTTGGCTGCTGAAACTATCTCAATGTCTGAAGCAATTGACATAGCAGTTTTCATTTCCACACTGTTCTCTAAACTCACAACAGGTAAGCCAAATCCACATAAACTACCTATTATATATGTCACAGACTGCAAATCTCTCTTTGAGGCTGTAAAATCATCCAAACCGGTTAAATAAAAACGGCTTAGAATTGAAATCAGTGGAATTAAGGAGCTAATGGATGATGGACAGATAAAGGAGTTCTGGTGGTGTTGAGATAAAATACAATCAGCAGACTGCCTAACTAAGAGAGGTACATCACCCCTATTTTTAAGAAGTATACTCCAACAAGGCATAATCAATGAACAATTACTTATTTTCTTGCTTCTTCATTTTCATTGACTTTGGTATACACACGATATATATATATATATATATATATATATATAAAAAGTAAATTTTTGAGATTGTTAAACTCTAGTAAGGGTACTCTCCCTTTGACCTTCTCCCTGTGTTGTGATTGTACCCAGCGTGCGAGGGTTCATATTGTTATCCGTGGCTTGCGTGTGACTGACAGTAGGAAAACGGCCATTACAGGTGTATTGACACGTGAAGTAAGGTGATCCCTTTTACAAATAAATATCTGTCGAATCCATTGAATCCTGTTCATCTATATCTTTCAGTACAGTATTTTCTGCAGGTGTAGAGAGTTACACTGAATAAAAATGTGCCTTCAGCCATGACTCTGGCAGAGATTGTTTGTATCTAAGATATGATCATTGTTTGATGAACTGATTCCCATAAAAAAATGTAAGCATACAGGACGGGGGGGGATGAGAAGGACCTTTACAATATTGGTTAGAAGGTTTTTTACCGCATATATCTGGTAAATTAAACCTATTAGGAAGTCATTACTATTGTGCGAAGTATTGGAAGAATGATATAGCTGGTTATGGAATCAGAATTCATGTATAAAAAACATTACAACCAAATAAAAATGAGGCATAAATTTCAAGAGAGGTGGAATCTATGGATGTTCTCTGATACATTTGATATGCACATCCCACAAAAGGCTCCAGAAATAGAGGTCCAGAAAAGGTGTAGTAAGAGGAAAAGAAAAGATACAGAAAGGATTGACATCAACCCTCAAAAACATTGACTCAGGAAAGAGCCAATCTAAAATGAAGATTGTTGTATACCTATCTATATACAGGAATGGAATATTCCTATTCTTTTATATATGTGGACATTATTGTGAGAGTAGGGTAATTATACTGACTAGCAGTTACTAGCAGTGTATCTACTTCACACAGCGTGTGAGTCTTGTATTTGTGATATACTAATATTCTAACCTCTGTTTTGGTAATTATTTTAGGATTACAACACTGTTATATTTGTGGTATTGTACTATCAATGCCTGCTATATTTCAGTGGTTAGTAAACTGATATTGCAGGAAAAAAAATCTTGCTCATTTGCTGAGGGTCACTTATTACTAGGTACTCTACATGTGTGGCCTTGTACTATACTCAGCTGTAACACTTCTGTTGTTGTGGACATGTGTCTTTATGAAACATACATTGTCTGCTCTCAAAACACACATTTACATACATCTGACTGAAATCAAATTGTGGCACCCATGAAAAATGGCTATCAGAATCTTTATAGTCATTTATTTTTAGTAAATAGTAATTTCCTATTTTCCAAAAATTGGCCCGTACAGCCAGGTAACAATGCAGTAATGAAAGTGTTAAGAAATATTTTAAAAAAGTAGAAAATTAGTCATTTGTAGTATTATGCATATTTAGTATTGTACTTAGGAAGAATTAATAAAAGAACAAATTTTATTTTTGGTTGAGAAATTAATGAAGATTATCAGTTAAATAATTGGGCATGTACTTTTTGAGGACTGAAATCTTTTATGAGAAAAAAAATCATGAAAAATGTGTTAGAATTTCTATTTGATCATTTATCCTTTTCTTCTTTGTGTGTTCTTCCCCCATTTTGCTTAAGTATTTTACTTTATTTGCATTATATTTATAAAAAAAATGATGTGATTATTTATGAGTCTGCATTTATATCGAGGATTAAAGTATTGGTGCATCTTGCTTAAGCTCACAGTTATTCCCTGTAGTATCTGTGCACTCTACCTTGTATCAAAATGTTGCTCCTTAGTTCTCTGCCAAAGATTCATGTTGTGAGAAGTGTACACACACACACACACACACACACACACACACACACACACACACACAATGTGAAAACTGAGTTTTATTCATGATATATATATATATATATATATAGTAATAGTTGTTACAATGGTTTATAAATTCATAGTATCACTACACAAAAATTTTCGCGTTTCGAAGCTAGACATGTGTCTAGGCTGCTTCTTCTTTAGGTGATTTTGTTGATATCGAGAATTTTTGTGTAGTGATACTATGAATTTATAAACCATTGTAACATCTATTACAAGATAACGCTCTACATTTGTATTGAGCACTCTTTATAAAAGTAAATGCATAAACAACAGGTGAAAAAACCTACAAGTTCTACAACTTGGTTACAATATATATATATATATATATATATATATATATATATATATATTATAAATTATGTTTTAGAACATGTACATAATTTCTTCTATATATGTCCTCTTCTCGATAATCATATGGCTGTTTCAGTGTTTGGAACCCAAACACGTTTTTTTCTCCCGATGATGTGTTTGGGTTCCAAACACTGAAACAGCCATACGATTGTAGAGAAGAGGACATATATAGAAGAAATTATGTACATGTTCTAAAACATAATTTATAATAAATATTCACAGCTCTATACATCATATATCGAGCACTGTTTTAAATTAATGTTTTGGACGGAAAAAAAATTTTTCTTTTTTTCTCTCCTCATTCTATACTCACTCGGATATATATATATATATATATATATATATATACATATACTACATTTCTCATTTAGACTTTTGTTTTTAGGTCGGATATAAAATGGTAGGTCTTATATGCTATCCATTATAGTAATTAAAATAAATCTTAAGATCTTTGTGTGTATACATATGCATGCACATGATCATTTTGCATACCTGAAGGTAATAATCTATTCTTTTTGATAAACCACAGTTTTAGTTCTTGCTTGATATAACTTATCATAATGTGAAATGAATAGTCTCTTATTTGATCAGTCTGAAAAGTTATTAGATCTCTCAAACTATTGAGGATTTCATGAAACATTTTTAAAAACTTATTTCTGTTGTTCTTTCTGCAAACTGTCTTTTCACATTTGTAATGGAGTAAAATCAATCAAGCTTGTAATTACTAAGGCAGTCTAACAAGACATCAAAAGCAGCATTTAAGTTATTACTTTAGTTGCATTCTTTCTGGGCCTTTAGTTATTATTTTATATATTATCATTGTTACTTTTTAATTGGCACTGACCAATATTTTGTTCAATGTTGGAAAATTATTGTTTTTTTTCTGTGGAGAGTGAAAAAAAAAATGACTGACACTGAACAAAATCATTTTTATTAATCTGTTGACTGGAGATTAATTAAGGCTTTGCTATTTTGTAATCTTTGTAAAAACCATTATGATCAATTTTTCCTCCATTCTTACACTTGATTTGTCAAACGTGTAAGAATGCAGTGAAATAAGCCAAAGCCTTTTTTAAATTGTCTGCATAAATTTGCTTTGAAGGGAAATTTTCTTTTGTACATTTAACTTTAACTGTGTTTCCTGAAATGTAAAATTGTTTTTTTGTTACAACTTTTGTAAATTCCTTTATTTGGTAGCTCACTTATTTGTTGTATCTCATAAACATAACATTTTCAAATTGTTAAATTCATTTTTGTAACCTGCTTTGGTTTGTGAATGACTAATATATTAATCTAGGAACCTACTGTTTTTGCAAGTAATTCATGCTTGTCATTAACCTGCAATGGTTTGTGCTTGAATTTATTAATGAACTATATTAAATTTATTGAAAAATTCTTAAATCTTCTGAGGATTGTCTTAAAAGAGTAACTTGGCATGTTTGTTTGCATTTTTAATCGCTGTAGATTAAATTGTAACTTGCTTTTAAAGTGTTTATATTTAATACTAATTTTTATCTTCATAGAATATAAACTGCTGTGCCTCCTATCTCCCCATTTTGTTTAGTACCTAAGCTGATCAACAGATAGTGTGGGTAGTTCAATAGAAGAAAAAGAAATGTCTCTCAAAGAGTTAAACCTTATCTCTATGATAGATTATTGACCTGTAAAAAATCTACAGTGTATTTGCATTAAAATGACTAACAATTGGTTGTTCGTTAAATGATCTATTTCTGCTTTTTGTTACTATCATTCTATTATTAAGCTAATTTATTCATCAATTTACTATGCAACTTGCAGGAAGGAAACAAAAGGACCATTTTGTAACATGATAATTTCACTTTATAGTCCGCTAAATTTAATATTAACATTGTTTTTCAATCTACCGAAGTAAAAGAAAATGTTTTGTCACTATAATAATAATAATAACTGTGGATATCAATATATGAGGAAATTATTTTCTGAATACTCATATAACTTACATAATTTTTATTTTATTTATTTATTTGTTTATTTTTTTTATATAGCAATGTTTAGTTATTGGTTAGGCCAGCAATTTAGATTCTCAGACAACTAATCATTGGCCAATAATACTCTTCATTTATAAAAGATGTTTTCTTTTCCTCTCTCCTTAGAGACTCTACACAAGTATCCATCTTAATTAGACCTAATCAATTCATTAAAAATCTAATGCTCATACAAATGTATGTGTCTTTCTTTGTCTCAAATATAATATGCAAGTGGGTGGGTCAATAAGACTGTAGCTATGTATGCAGTTAAAAGTTGAATTTCGGTCTTAAAATTTAAGTGTATACTGTTTAATCTATGTAATTACTAGAAAAAAGGATTGTGTTGGGGAAAAAATATTTTACAGTTTTTATCATTAGGCTACATACTATATCTAGCTACATAAAGATTTTCTATTACAGTATTTTGGGGAGATGTTTTTAAGGCAGTTATTCTTCATAATTATATTGCTCAATATCAAAAGATAGCATTAATAATAAATAGATAAAATTAATAAATTAGTAAACATTTAATTTTCTATGTAGGAGCTTAATCATTCTGTCAAAACTGAATGCATATATGAAATGGGTATTGTTTGAGATCATTTGATCTTACTAGCTTTTCACATGTATCTTTATATGTAATTTTTTCCATTATTATTCTTGTACTCTGCATTTTCACAGAAGCTGGGTTTTTATCACCTTGGATTTGTAAACATATTGGTAACTGATTGTCATTGTGGTCGCTAATAAAAGGGAAGTAACTCTAATACAAAAACAGGACAATTTTTCTCTTTCTATATCTAAACTTATTTATAAATGAAACTTTGTCTGTGTGTGTCTGTGTCTGTTACCTTTAAACTATGAAACGGCTGAACCGATTTTCTTGATAATTTACACAGTTGTACTGTAAGCGTCTGCGAGTTTTCTTAGCTAGGTTTTGTGTCGAGGTACCCCCTGATAAATATCGAAAATTGATAATTGAAAAAAATCGGGTTATAGAAGGAGTGGTCCGATTTTAATCAAATTTGATACACTCATAGAAAGACATAAGAAATGATATTCAGAAATTTCAAGGTTGCACTTCTTACAACAGTGCAGAAAATCAATTATATATATATATATTGAAAAAAAAAATATATATATATATATATACTCTGGAAAAATAGTAGACTTTGATAAACAGTAGCTACTCTGGCATGTACGCATCGCTCATTCAGTGAAATGTATTAGAGCGCTCTAGCTATTGGGCGCGTATAATGATATGTGCTAAAAAGTCTGCCTACTTCACTGAATGCCCATAGCCCAGGGGTAGAGTCGCCGACTGATACCATTTCGGTCAGGTTTCAATCCTGGGTAAAAAAGCAATCGGAGTCTAACCGTACTGATGAGCTGTGATATGGCGAAACGGATCTGTCTGCGGATGACAATATATATATATATATATATATATATATATATATATGGCAAGATGTTTGTGTGTGTGTGTGTGTGTGTGTGTCTGTTTATTTGCCTGTATGTCTGTATATTTTTCAGCCCTCTTATTTTAGTTTTTGCTTCAGGTTTGGCTCTAATTAGGTATAATTGTAATTCTTAGTCTCAGCCATGATACTATTTACTCAGAACTTATTTAGCCTTCAAAATTCAGTTTACGACGAAAAAAACTTATTTGATATCAATACCAGGAATCAAAATTTGATTTACATCCATTCATTTTTCTTTCAGTCTACGGTTTTGCTTTAACTGGAAACAACTATTGCTTTTTAGTCTTTCGTGCCAATGTCCAAAAAGTCTGAGCTCCACGACCATGGATTAGTTTTAAAGCTTTCATTATACCCGAGCAACGCCAGGCTATACTGCTAGTATATATATAAATATATACACACACGTGGTTATTTGCTATGTGTAATAAAGTTGGTATCTCCACTCAATTTCAATACTTAAGTTTTTACATTGAATTTTTAGAAATAAAAACAGGTTATCTTATTATTTTTAGAAATAAAAACAGGTTATATTGTAGCTTTAATTGAAAACTAAATTATGAAATTTACTATTTTCAGTAAGCAAAATACTCTGGCGTATTTCAAATAGAAATTATATTAATTGCAATCTCAATTTTTTTAGTTTTCAAAAGTTATAAATTTTTTGTCCATTTTGACAGCTTATCAAGTTTGTAAACAAAAGTTAATTCTCAGTTTTAAAAATCTTGCAAAAGTAAAATATACATCTGTGTCATTCAATTTTTGGAAAATTGGCAAATGTAAAGTTAATCAGCTTTATACATGTATTGTTTAGAGCATGAAATTTAGAATAAAAGTATTTCTTAATCATAACTGTTAAGTGAGTGATGAAAGTCAGATGTGGTAAAAAGCTGAGTATGGTTAACCAGAACTGACATAATTGTTCAAACATGTTTCCTTTAATGGGGAAGAAACCATGAAACATGGGACTTTTTAATGTAACACACACAAT
Organism: Ascarosepion bandense; assembly: GCA_037127315.1. Classification (NCBI taxonomy): domain Eukaryota; kingdom Metazoa; phylum Mollusca; class Cephalopoda; order Sepiida; family Sepiidae; genus Ascarosepion; species Ascarosepion bandense. The sequence continues at coordinate 180,066 of JBBBDQ010028979.1, forward strand.
ATCATACCTAAGAAAAAAAACAAAAAAACTTCAATAACACAAAAGAAAAAAAATTATTTAAATCTTTTGGCTTAATGATTTGTATTAGGTTTTTCAATTTTTCATTAGTAAATATAGTTTTTTCTTAATAACATAACCACCACAAGGCTTTGAAGAATTTTAAAAAATATTTTTTAAACTTTATAAATCTTAATTAAAAATGAAAACAGTTCTTATAATTTTTTAGTGAAAAAATGTTTTTTCTTTAGACAATAATGCTCTTTATTAATATATTTATTAAAGGATATCTACTTCAATGATGTCATAGTTTTATTTCATTTTTTATTTTACTATTTGAAGCAGATTTTAAGGAGAAAGGCTAATTGCTTGAGAAACAAAAATCGATGATTTACATTCCCTGAGGAGTTCTGCATTTAACTAATAAAACAAATTTTCAAAAATTTTTTAAAAATTTCATGAAATTACATGGAGGAGGGGTGATGTAAAAGAAAAAAAATTTACCGAGTTTTAAAAAAATAATAATTTAAATTTCATTCATTTGTGACTAAGTCCTAAAAGTTTCATTTCGAATGTGTTAGAAAGGATTAAAAATAATTAAAAAATATTTTGATCTTTCCTCTTAATAATAAATAATACCAAACCTTTTGATGATTAAAACTTTATTAAGTTTATGACTTTTTTTTTTTTCATCATGCAATACTGTTTTCAGAGAATTAGTGGAGGTACCTAGAATAAAGTTTCACAATGTTGAGGTACCTAGTGAAGATCTAATGTGCAACATAAATGAATTGACTATTTCACCAGCCATTGTGCTACTGTACACATTCAATACATACATGGGTATAGATATATGCATAAACAAAATTACATTCTTGCTGAAGTTATTTATACCCTTCCCCCGACCCCAGCTACATACAAAACACATTTATAGAAATTTCTTTTCTTATTAAACATATACAATCTCCATTCACTCACATTCAAAGGTTTGCATATCTCCAGATAAATATATGTATATGAGAGGATGTTGAAAAATTCTTAGCCTGTCCAAATGACCTTTATAAAAAAAAACACTTCAAATATATGTTTGTATAATGGGTTGTCCTTGAGAACTTTTTAGCATTCTTTTCTAAATACACTAGTGTATATATATATATATATATATATATATATATATATATATATGCAAATAAAAATGTATACAAGTATACTTTGCTTACTTACTGACATATGTACACATATGTGAATGGCATTCTCTTCATCAGTGATCTTAAATATTATGAAAAATACAACTATTTGTTTGAGTCTGTATGTGGGTAAAGACAACAGAAGTAAGTGTAGTGAAAAAAAGGATATAATAATAATTTTAATTACACCACTGAGCCCTCTGGCTGGATCAATTTTAATATTTAATTTTTAATAATATTAATAAGATCTCTGTTAGGATTTTACCATTAAGCCACATTCTTTTGGATATATATATATATATATATATATATATATATATATATATATATATGAGAGAGAAAGTCTTTATTAAGATGGAAATCAACACTGAATGGGGGCTCAAAAGATAGTGTGAAACTGGCAGTCACAAAACAGTTGATTTCTATGCCCCCACTGTATATATCAGTAGTTCCAAAACTTTACTTATCATACTCTAAAACCTCTAAAAATATTTTTGGTCTATTTTAATATTTGTCCATAAACCTCATATAGCCAACTAAAAAAATTGAGGGACCATTACACTGCAGATAGAACCAAGCATTTTCTCAGGTTATATCAGGTGTGTGTGTGTGTGTTTGTAATAGACTTCTACAAATTTCAGTTAGTATTTTTTCACATCTAATTTTATCTTGTGGCACATTGATGTTCCTGCCATAGGGCATTGTTTGGGAAAAACTGATTTATATTTACGCATACTCTATCTTCAGTATTAAGCACTTTTCCTTATAAATATTGCAGATTTGAAACATACAGTATTCCTATTTTTTTTTTTTTTTTTCAATAAACTGCTATATTTTTCCACACAGTAGAAGAGAAAATGTTTAGTTTGCTTATTATTCTCACCCACTACAAAAATGTTTGTTTTGCATCTTTGTTTTTGTAAACAAATGAAAAGCTTTTTTAAACAAGGCAAAAAGCTTCACTGACAAGCTGACAAAAATCTATAAGCTTAGATCAATATTGGTACAATTCCTGTCAGTTCAAATAAAACCTTCTCTGGAGAGAATACTTCTTGCTTCTCTTTGCTCTTTCTTCTCTACAATAAAAATACTCACTTATATTAAACTGTCAAAACAAGCTTAATCTCCTTATTAAACCCACAATTGGCATGATTTGTTCAGATCAAAATTACACTTAACCAATTTGAGTAAAGATCTACCTCATCACTTCATTGGTGACCATGAGAAAAATTTTAATCCTTTTTGTTAAAGATTGAAAAAGATAATATTAGTATTTTCTTTATCAAGATATTTTTGATTACATACTGTCATTTTGAGAAGTATCAGAGTACAAAACATATTTGGACAATTGAACTTCTCATCATAATGTTTTTAGTTAATATCTTCTACAATCACCTTCAGGTGTACAAAAATATTTTCTATAATTTTTGGAAGAATCATTACCAATCTCAGATTTATTTAGGCTATTGAATTATATATTTTGAATGTTCTGGTTAATCTGTTCTACGTTTTTTTTTTCAGATTTATACTTTATTAAAATTTGTGTTATATGGATTACTGAGAATGAAATTGCCTTTGTGGTGCTTATGTTTGAGATAGAGCTGGTTGGTATATTTGCTATGATTTAAAGAAAAGAGACCTTTTTCTTTTTTTTATAGTGTAAACTTGAAGATAGCTGCAGATTAGAGTGACCAACACATGGTAACAGCAAAAGCAATGTTAAAATGTGTTCAGTAGTTCAAATATCTCTCTTTTCTTTTTATGAGTTTTTGCTGGGCTTACTTCTGACCTTCATAAGGTGTTTATTTGAATTTCAGAAGCTTTGACTGAAATGCTTTGTGTCATTCATGGGAAAGAAGACTTTCTCTATACATGTTAAAGTTACATGAAATAATTTGAAGATTGTGCCAGATATCATCTTGGAAAAAACAAATTCGAATAATATACTTTAATTGGTATAGATTGTTCCATTAAAAATTTTTCTTGAGCTGAAGATATTACACATTTGAATTTTAGGGAGTACTCCATCTTGTTATATGAGGTGGACAATAAGAATGCTATGTTCCAATGTTACTGAATTAAAAAAACAAAAAGGAAACTATTTTTCTTTATTTCAAATTGAGTTTAAGAATCATTTTCACTGTCAATATTTTGTATTTTATTAATTTTATGCTAGAATTATTATTACTTTGACCTGTAATTGAAATCTTAGTGTAAAAACTTTATTTTTGAGTCATTATTAAAATATCAAAATACAGTAAAACCAATGAAAATAACAAAACTATTCTTTTTTAATGTTAGATTTGAAAAAAGAAAAATCATATGTTATCTTGTTTTTGTTGAAAATATTGTTACTATTTGTTAAACTTGGATAAATTTGATTGTGGTCAAAAAACGGAATTACAGGTTTTAGTCATTTTTCTCGACTTCTTTCTTGTCTGAATAATACCAAAATCTAGTTTTGAATAACGAATGTAAGATATTGCTTTTTAATTCCAATTTTGTGTACAGTGGTCTATTAAGAGCAAAATGAATCACCTGCTTTTTGCAAAAAATACAAAATATACATGCGTTATGGGATGCCGATTTTAATATGCTGTATAAAAAAAACAAAACAAAAAAAACTCAACTAAATAGATTAATTCTGATACCAAACAAAACATTCGCAAAGAACAGCATTAAACATTTCTTTTCATGTTAGGCATAAAAATTTGAGTTGATCTTTCTTGACAGTAAAAAGAAGAAAAAAAATTAATATTTTACTTTTTTTCCTCATAGATGCTTAATACTCTGAGGGAATAGCTTTGCACTTTCTTCAGTAGTCTATTTGTTCAAATGTTTGTTGTATTAATGCTGTAACTTTTAATTTCTAGTAAGGAATTTCTAAATTGGTTGTCTCAGTCCTGTAAGGATTTTGAAGAAAAAGCCTGTTTTATTATAAACTCCTTTATACCAGTATGTTGTACAAGTAGACAATGTCTTATCAGAAACCCTTGAAACTAAAAAGCTTTTAGAATTCAGAATGATTGTACTGATACTCTTTGTTGGTTTAACTTTTAAGTTGATTGTTATTTATTAAGAAATTTGCAGCTTTTTACATTTCCATAATATTTAAAGAAAAAAAGGTTCTGAGGTGCAGAGGAGCATTTCAAAACAAGTGCGTAGCATAGGTTATGCTACAGCTATCTTGAAATGCTAACTTTGAGGTAAATATCACATTGTTTGGATTGTCTGGTGCTAAACCTGAACTTTCGTGTGAATTGTACATAAAATAGTTATGTCAGTAAAATTATGTCAGTAAAATTTGTATTATCAATCACTGACAATGCACTTAAGTTTTGATGCATTTCTATGGTAAAATCAGATGCAATGCATTACTTATATTTCTCATAGCACTGTTTTGCTTGTAAGGTTAAATTTGCATGCCACTGATTGAAAATATTTTATATTAAAATATATATTAACATTGGTTGTGAAAGTAAGAATATTACAATTTTTAAAACATCACACCATTGGTGAGAATTTACTCCTTGCATAACGTGAGTAAAGTAAAAAAAATTCCCAGTGACAAGATCGCAGTCACACTGGTTATCCAATTTACTTGAGATGCCAGATCCAATTTTGAATTTATCTCTAGCCGTCGCTGATTGGTCTATTGTAGGCATGGGAGAAAACGTCTGTGAACATGTTCTGACAAGGTTCCCACCCAACATTATGATATGTTTCAGAGCCGACCCTAACTACATAAAAGGAAGAAACTTTTGATGAGAAATCTCCTTTTGAACAACTCTCAGCAGAAGACTCTATCATTCAATACTGAACGTTTATTAAGTTAAGTCTCCAGCTATGGGTCAAATAAAAGGACAAATTGGGTTCTGTAGCCTGGATTGGGAACCAGTCTACTGCAGAAAGTAATGGCAACCTATTGCAGGAAGATCTTCTGCCCAGTCAGTCGTGTCTCTTTTGAGACATGATCGCCCAAGCGTGTATCATGTATGGCACTTGACTGAATGTACTTAACATATATTTGTTCAACTAACTCACTCACTCTTTTAATATATATTGCTTGTTCAATACTCACTCACCACATAATATCAAAGAAATATTCATTTATTTAACAAATTAAATAACTTCTGTATCATTCAAACTGTTTCTAAAACAAAGCACACCACATGGAAGGTTTATTGTGAAAGACATACATCCTTAATGTTTATAAACATACAATTTTACAACTTCCTTTCATAGGCTTATCACCACTACAGTTATTGTGTATATTATTATATAAATGTTATATAATTTGGATGCCTTACAGAATTTTGTATTTCTTTTGTTTCATCATTGTAAAAAGTATAAATGTTTGTGGATTGGATTATGAACAACCTTGTCTTGAAATTCAATTTTTTTATGATAATATATCTTTAAAAGAAGTTGGAATTTTGATTTGACTTCATTTGCAACTCTACAACATCCAGAATAATACTTCTGGAGTATCCACTTTAAAGAAACACACTATCATATTGGGATTATTCTAAAGTATAAATCTTTCCTGTTTTGATCCTTTTCTTCACTGTAATGTAGAACAGTTTTTTTTTGTTTTTTTTTTTTATTTATATCCTGTCAAATTTGACACCTGATGTGAAGAGTTTTAAAATTTGGTCAGAAGAGTGTGCATTTATTTAGGGATTAGATATGAAACTGTTTATTCAGATGTAAGTGGTATTGTGTGTAGGGTAGGTAAATATTTCTTGTTTCACTAAAAGAAGCACTTCTCTGTCACATCCTTTTTTTTAGTCATGGGCATAAAAGGAAGTGCTGGGAATAATAATGAGATGGCTTTATAGCAGAAGTTGTAGTTAATTGCAATTGTGGTAGGTAAAAGGATTTAAATATAAGTAGTAAAATTAGTAATGTTAAATTAGAGCTGTGAATGTAAGTAGTTAGTAGTAGTATTCACAGAAACAGTGATAATGGTTAGTGGTAGTGAATAGCTAGTAAGTTGTAATAGTAGCTGTGATGGTTAGCTCTTGATAATTATAACAATTGTTGACTTTATATGAATAGGTTCAGTTTAAATCTGATGGAATAAAACAGATTTCTTTCTTTCTTTCTTTCTTTCTTTCTTTCTTTTTATATGGCAATACTGTGGAAAAAGTTGCCAAAACCTCTCTTGACACTTATCCTTTTGGGAACGCCACAGGCGCCGGGCAATAAATTCATTCCCCTTTTGAAGGAAAGGTACTGCCTGGGGGAAGGCTCCTGTGATTTAAGCTTTTGAAACTTCCCTGCATTTTGAGTGATTTATTATGCAAGACATAAACTAAAATTGGATAAGTCCTCTGAATTGTTCTTCATATGTTAGAAATTATGAATAAAAAATTAAATAAAGTTAAATTCATTTTTTAAATTAAGAAAGGATGCCACAGATTTTGTTGGTTAAAAGCAAACTTTATGCTGAAAAATAATAGTGAATTATGAATGCTTGTTTAATTTTTTTTGTTCTTTACTTTATGAAAGGAAAGAAAAACAGTGTGTGTGTCTGAGTGAGAGAGTTAGTTTTTCTTTTTACTTTCGGATTTATGCTTTTGCATTTATTTATAATTTTGTATTTTTAAAAATTTAGAATTAAAAGTAAAACTACCCATTTTTCTATTGTATTTTACAAACTGGTGTCAATTGTGTACTTGTTTTTGTTTGATTCATAAGACAGAAAATAGCATTGTATCCCAATTTCTCCCCACTTCTCTTTTCAAATGGCCAAATAAGCTTGGAAACATGTTTCAGTGTTTTCTGATTAATCAGTGATTGTCTTGTTTGTTATCTGGGAGCAATGCATGCATGGTGTTGATAATATGCAAAATTAATGTATCCTTTGTAATCTCTTGATGAGTTTGGCAGGCAGTCTGCAACTGACATAATATCATGATGGATTAGCTCCCCTACGCATTTAAAATTTTGACAATGAAAATAGAAGTTAACCGGAATAAAAGACCTTGTCTTTAGGCACATGGACAAAACAGAATTTTTATTTATTTATTTATTTTGCTTCAATTCTCTGTTTTTGGTAAATTTTCGTTTTAGGTCCCGAAGGCTTTTATCCCTTCAGATTTTTCCAAAATAACCTTATTTCCGTGCAAATTTATATGCTGAATTCTAATCAACAATTAGATATTGAAGAAACCTACCTTTTTTGATGTTAACGACCAGAAAAAAAAAAAAATCAAGCTTCTTCTTGCTCTTTTTGTCCCCTACAACAATCTCAATCAGAAGACATTTGGTGCTGAATCACTTTAGGTATAGAAAGCTTATTTCGGCCTTTTTACTTCCTTTACTGTAAATTACTATGCTACTTTTTTTTTTTTTTTTTTTTTTTTTTTTTTGGTACTTAATTTCAGAAGAAAGTTGTGTGTACTTTTCAAATGTATGTGATAAGTGTAGTTTAATTAACCTTCAAATATATTGCGTGTATTTGCGTGTTTTTTTTTTTTTGGTACTAAATTTCAGAAGAAAGTTAACTTTCAAATATATGAAAAAAAGTGATAAGTGTAGTTGTATTTAACCTTCAAATATATAAAAATACGTAAATTATAAATAACAAAAAGAACAAAATAAGTAGTATGGTAAAGCATTTTTTTATACTTAATGAAAACAAACTTTTTACATCAAAATGTTTATATTATTATTTAGAGGAAAGATTAAAGTATTTTTAATCATTTAAAAAAAAGTTTTTAATCCCTTCTAACATGTTCAAAACTTTGGTAAAAAATCTTGTTTTGATTTTAGTTAGCAGGTAACCAATTCGTTACATGAGTTTACAATGGAAAATGTGAAATATTATATAACTCAGTTTTTTTTTCTGGTGATAAACACATTAATTTGGAAATTCTTGCAGAAATCAAATAATGGTTGGATTTTAATTAAACTTTCAGGACTTATTAACAAATGAATGAAATTATTTTTTAAATTATTATTTTAAAAAAATCTTCGGAAATATATAAATATTTTTTTTTATAACTTTTACCCCCCCCCCCCCCTCCCCCCACGTAAATTCATGAAATTTTAAGAAATTAAATTTTGTAGGCAAAATGCAGGACTCATTGGGAATATAAATCATCTGTTATTTTTTTTTTTGAAAAAATTTGCCTTTATTTTCGAAAATCAACTATAAATAATAAAATAAAAAATGCAATATAACTATGATATTTAATTGGATAAGCTTTTAATTGCTTGAATAAATAATATAAATTAAGGATGTTATAGTCTGAAGAAAAAATTTTTTTTCCATTGATAATGAAATTTTAAAAGAATTGTTTTCATTTTTTTATAATTACAATAATTTATAAAGTTTCAAAAATATTTTAAAAAATACTTCAAGATTTGTTGGAGTTAGTTTAAAAACTTATTCAGCGAAGATTATATTTACTAATTTAAAAATTTAATTCAATTTGTTGTGCCTTCCTATTTTTAAAATAATTTAAAATTTTTTGTGTATTTGAATTTTTTTTTTGTATGGTAATTTCTATGTAAATTAAAAAGGTCATGTGTTTCAGGCTTTCTTTTTCTTACAGGAAAAAAATTTGTACAATGATGTTGCTTGTGATTACCATACACTTATCTTGCATCTGTCAACACATATGGTGGAAAGCTCAGAAAGTTGAACTCTGTGTTTGAGAAATAGCTTTGTTCTAAGTTTCATGCTATAAATAAGTAATACTTGTGTAAATCAGATTAATTTAGCATTAAATTTGTTAATTTTTCAAAAATAATGTGTCACAGATGTATATTTTATTTTTGCAAGATTTTTAAAACTGAGAATTAATTTGTTTACAAATGTGTCAATCACTGAAATATAGTCGAAAAATTGAAAGATTAAAAAAAAAAATTGGAAAATTTTAGATTCCAATCAATATAATTTCTCTTTGAAATACACCAGAGTATTTTGCTTACTGGAAATAGTAAATTTAATCATTTAGTTTTCAATTATAACTAAAATAAAAGTTTCAAGAAAACTTTATTTTTAAAAATCCAATTTAAAATTTAGATATTGAAAATTAGTGGAGATACCTATTTTTAGATTATAATAACTCGGGTTAATGATAGAATTAACAATTTTTCACCTCCAAAACTCCTGAAAATCACCTTATGATGATTGGATAACACATAAACATGCCTGTTTGATACTTATCTTCTGACCTCAGTTTGATATATAACAAAGATAAATTATAAATCAAAATGACACAAAAAGTGTTATTATTACAGTTCTTTTTTCTTAAGTATTTGTTGCTAAATTTATCAGTGCATACTGAATAGTTGGAAAATGCCGTATATAAATTCTTATTTTATTTATATATATATATATATATATATATATACACACACACACACACACACACAATTAAAAAGACATGATAAATATTGAAAATTATTCATTATCAATGCTGAGATGAGTTATTTGTATATTTTTCATATTCAGTTGTTAGATAATATCCTTAGGGAAAAGTTTAGTTATACTCTTAAAAATTTGAGTTAAAAAAGCCATTATCAAGCATAAAAGAAAGTTTGAAAGACTAATAGATTAATCAACATGCCCATAAGTGCCCCAAAATAATTACTTTAATGTCTATATAGAAAAATATATTTCCAAGACTCAATTCATTATGCATAATTAGTGTGTGATATGACGCACATACTTGAACTTAACAAAAAAAATATTTGATTATCTAAGTTTACATGTTAACAGAGATGCTGCAGAACAGTTATTCATTGTACTTATAAAATATCAGATTTCATTTTATTTTTCAGTGAGCATAAACTATATTTAAAAGTGTTTTGATAAATTTTATACATATATCTCCCAGTGTATAATATGTAATGTGTATACATATATAATGAAAAGAAATGTTCATTTATCTTGCCACTACTTCAATGGAATTACATTTATTCTTTTGTTGACTTGAATTTGAAATTCGGAAATACCCTGATTGACCATTTTTTTATTTATTTATTTTTTTGCGAAATACAATTTTTGCTTTCTCTCACTTTATACAAAGCTCTGATGGTATGGGTTATATATAATCAATACCTTATAAAAGTGTTATACATAATATGGTGCGATGGATAAATTGTTGCCACTTCACATTTTTAATTTTGTGCAGGGTCATTGTTTGTTTTTGATTTTGTTGACTGCACAGTATAGTAGGCTCAGTTGAGCACTCTATGTGAGAAAAAAAACTCCATGATAATATTCACTTCACAAGAAATTTGGAAACAGCATGCTTTACTGTCCAGTACAATTTGAGGGCAGTGCAGAGGATTTGGAAAGAATTTAGATTAGTCTAACAGTAATTATGAAAACTCACTCTTATTGTTCTGATAAGAACTCCCAAATTTGTTGGTGAGATCCAGCCCATAATTGAAAACAATCCCTTAAAGTCAATCAGGTCCATAACCAGGGAGGTAGTGCTATCCTCAGTCAAGCAGATGGCTGCTGGAAGACTCTCTGTCTTACAATAGGATTCTGCACTATGCCACACCAGCTGGAGAACTCAGTCATGGCTGTCAGACAATTTCAGTAACCACATTGCTCCTTACATCAGGCCACCTAACTTCCCAGACTGCAACCACCTTGATTCTGTGTAAGGTGCAGTTGAGTGAGAGATCAACAAAACTCTTTTTAGTACCAAAGATGAACTGAAGGCAAGGATTATGGCAGCATTCATGAACTTAAACAAGGAGACTGTCCAGAAGAATTGCAGGAGATTCTGAAATCATCTGGAGGCCGTGGTTGAATCCAATTTTATTCAATAAATTTACTCTTTAGTATTTCAAGGTATTTTTGTGTAATTTTGATAAATACATCTGTTAAAATGAAATGTCAGTGTTTGTTTTAATTTTTGTGTAATTTAGACGACAATTAATCCATCGCAGTCTCTGTGTGTGTGTGTGTGTGTTATATATATATATATATATATATATATATATATATATATATATATATATATATATATATATATATATATATATATATATATGTATAAAGATTTAATTAAAAATAACAGACTAGGTATTATGATTAAGTTTTTTTATATAATTTTTCATGTGTTTGTATAATTTTTTTTTTTTTTTTTCGGAACTCAAATTATATAAGAATTGTCCAAAGGTTTTTGTACTTTTGAACTTTCTGATCCATTATCAAGGATTAATTTTGTTTTACTTGTACATAAACATGTAAACTTCATGCATATAGTCTTGTGTATGTTATGCCCTGAACATGGTAAGCACATTGTTACCATGTTCATAATTGATGTTATTAAGTGTAGGATTTCTTACCATGTTTGGAACTTGGCATACACAAGATTCTATATGCATGAACTTTACACATGTTTATTTACTAGTAAAACAAAATTAATTGCTGGTAATTATTCTGAATGAAGCCTGTATAAAAGAGAAATTTTTGTCCAAATACACTCTATGAGGTGGTGTTGAAAAATTTCCACCTATCTACTTGTGATATGATCAAACATAGTTTTTTTTTTTTTTTGAAGGGTGTCCTTTCAGTCAATGAGCTAATCAGCACCTACCCAATTTGTGTGGTCGATGCTTTTTTCAAGCAGCACACTAATACTACTTTGATCTTAGACAATGTGCACGGACAATTTGATTTTCAACAAAGGTTTAAATCCATATTCCTGACTTGTACTGTGCTAGTCTTGAATACTGATATTTTGCTTATTTTTAAATTATTCATTATTATTATTAAACAAAGCTGTGTAAGTATGGAGGCACAGCCTAGTAATGAATAGTGGCTTGGATTAAAGAATTGTAGAGCTGAGTTCAAATTCATTGCATTCACTTATATGCTAATACCCTTGGAAAAGTATTACTCAATCTCTTCTTCCCCCAGCTATAGGAAAAATAACAGGACAGGCTGGGTGGCAACTAGTCTAGGAAAAGAAGAAAACCTTTGAATTCAAAATCAAATTGGCATGGGTTGGGCTCTGTTAGGTTATTTTGCTCAAGATACACCACTTCTACTCTGGGGAGTCATGGGACTCATGATTTTTGTGTAAGTACATTTGTCAGGAAAAAAACTGTGCTACATATGCAGATACAAGAGAAAGGAAGAGAGGTTATTTTTAGGAATCAACAGTAGATGGCAAAAGAATTTTGTAAGTGAAGAAATGAAGTTATACCAGGATCTTGCCTAATACAATTGAAGAAATTACTTAGGGATTGTTAAGTATAAGATGACTACCCTAAAAAAAAAAAAGCAAAAAAAAAAAAATGAAAACATTCATGACAGCAGAGAAACAAAGAGATACAGGACATAAAAAAAGCAAAGATCTTTCATTATTTTTATCGAGAAGATACTGATTTTTGTGATATAAGATGTATTTATTATCATACACTTTGTTGTTCAGGCTATTGTTCTCATCTTGGTTGTTATCCCAAGAATTTAGTTGTTGTACTCTCTGGTCTTATACAGGTGATTACTCATGCTAAAAATATAAATAATGCTATTACAATCTACTCAAGTATAGTTGTCATTCATTTCTTTGATAGTATGGATAAAATAGTATTAAAATTTAAGATTATTCATAGTATTTTTATTGGACTATCAACCTATCTTTTGTCACTGTCTATGTTACCTAAATTGTATATTCCAGTTTTGATTTTTGAAGGATTTTCTTTTAATACCTTGAATTGTTGGGATGCTGTTGCATAGAGAGATCTGAATGATTGTCTGAATGTGATAGGTCTGAAGAATGTGCTGCATGCAGAAGAACTTCCCATTCAAACTTCAGAATGGTCTGCCGCAATGCATGGGTATGTTGCAAAATCACTAGTCTGTTTGTATATACAGAAAAATGACTTTTGTTATCTAGCACATAATTCAAAAGTTTATTTTATTTTGTATTTTATTCTTCATCATGTTTGTACTGCATATTCCTTCAAAAGTTTTACCAGTTTATCATTTTGAAGTCCTAGGATCTTCCAGCATGTTATTTATCTTTGAACTCTTAATATCCATTTTTAATCTAAGTTCCTACTATACTTTTTTTCAGTTAAGAATGAAGTATGCAATCCAATATATATATATATATATATATATATATATATATATATATTATATTCAGCCATTGTTTTCACTAAAATAAAATAGAATTATATATTTTTTACAAGTAACTCTTAAAGAGCCTGCATGCACAATGGAGATTAATAAACTTCAGATATTTCTAAAATTTCCCTAACATTATCAAGAAAATGTTACTTAGAAAGTTTTCCTAATTGTAACAAATATAGGTTTCCTCTGTTATCCAGAAGTGTTCTTCATGTGTGACATTTTGTAAGCTAAAATGGTATAAAAAATAAAAATAAAGCATTTGCATTACCATTATTTTATATGGGAAAATATTTTGAATGTTCCGGATTTAAAAATAAGTTTGTATGAGACTTTCATTATAGTTGATATTGTTGTGATGAAATATATTTAACTTTAATTTTAAAAGAGCATAAGAGGATGTTTTTGAGTGCTTATAAAGTAGTATCTGTTGAGAAAATGTGTGAAACTAAGCAGTTAAATATACTTTTGTTTCATGCCTTCTACATCTCCTAAAGCAAAAACAAAATCTTTACTCTGAACATTTAGACAGCCAGATTTAGATGAAAGCTATTTTTGGAATCTAGGAATGTTAAAAACTTTCCCATATGAATTTATGGTAATTGATTTTTTGCTTAACATCATTCCATATAGCAAAAAAAAAAAATTGTACTCATGGAGGTTTTTCATAAAATCAAACTAGCATAAAGGCTGGGTGATGCCTGTATTAAATAATACCAAGATTATTTTTTTGGACTTTATGCTTATTTAATTTGAAAGATTTGTGTAATGCATGTAATGTGAAAACTTTTTGAACTTGCCATATGGAACTGAATAAAATCAGTAATGCACAGCTTTAAAATAGAAAGAACTTTGATTTGAAAGTGGTGTATTTTAAAAATCAATAACAATATATTGATTTCTGAATGACTATAGTTATTCTCTGACCACTTTCTTGTCATTAGCAAGGCCTCTCTGTCAACTGCAGTTTGTGTTACTGTTGGTTCTGTAACAACTACTTGAAGTATCTCTAAACAGAGAGCAGATATAATAACTTCAGGAGGTTGAGGCATACTTAAAGTGGAAAACAAACTATTCTTAATGTATAATAATCCTGCTTTGTTGGTTTTGATATGCAAGATAGGGCAAAATCTTTCTTCGCAGTGTTTACAAGAAGGAAGTGAATTTAAGTCATGTCATTGTTAAAATCTTTGTATGTTTATAAGTTGTCTTGTTACAAATGACCACTGTATCTCAACTAAATTTTGAGTGTTTGTCATTTGAGGTCACATGAATTGCAGTTTGATAGAATGATTTTACAAGCTAAAAAGCCACACTAATCAATTGAATAGTACATTATTGTTAGCCTCTCTCTGAAATATTAGGGTGTATTGATGTATTTCAGTTTTTAATCAATGGCAAACCTTTTGAAAGTGTAAATGTTATTTTATTTATTTATTTTTTTTTCTGTGAAAGCTTTTTTATGCTGGTAATTAAATCTTCCTCTACCTTACATTTTAAAGCCTCATAACTGAAAACTGATATTTGTCTACTTCTACACTTTATTTTAACAGATGACTCATTATACTTAAAATACTTAAACCACTTTCAGACGTTATATTCAAATAGTTTTCTTTTCACTCTATGAATCCTGTGTACTTGCTTGAGTCGCTCCTAGGTTCAGTTTAAAGTAATGTCGCAAAATTGTTAGAATCTACAATTGTATCAGTCATTTTCATATCTGAAACAATTTAGAGTTGTATAATATTGATAATGAAATATATAGTGGAATTGTAGTCTGTACGCATGTAGGTAAAATAGGCTTTGGCGTAAAGATCTGTAACAAAGAAAGTTACTTTTGATACATTAATAGACAATATTAATAATATAGTCAAGTCATTATTTTTAGATTTGTACATGAAATAAGCTTTGAAATAAGTCTGTCAAGTGCCACTATTGATAAACTTTAATAAAATACTATTGCTAATTTCAATAATTTGACTTGAGTTTATGCAAACAAGTGACTACAAATCTTGTTTATTCTACTCTACTGAAACCAAATACTACTTTTTATTATTACCCAGTGTGATCTGAAAGTATAGAAGAACTTAAACCACATCAGCTAATCAGACATTGTGTTTCATAATAAAAAGGGAATGTAATGAAAATAGTTTGCTATTGGGGCAATCCTTCTATTCATGATGAAAGAATTTCTGCTTTTAGATATTTTCCTGACAAAATAAGGAACATTCTGAATGGATAAAGAATGCCTGCAATACTCCTTTCATAACAAAACACTAATTAGCAATTTAGTTATATGAATTATATCTTGACAATCATCCAATTAAATCTTTGCCAAGAATGTTGTCTAATTATATGCATTTTTTCTTCTCTAACCTAAATTTGTTCTCGCAAAACCTATTTTGGATTTATGAAAGTTAGAAATATGCCTTTGTTTTCAATTGTATTAATCTAACACTCCAATAAAATCAGTTACTGTCCACTTCACTGATTGTCTGAAATTAGATGATATTTCTCATTTCTGGAATTCAGTGACTAGAAATGAATGTGGTCTAGCATTGAATGCAATCAATGTGCATGGTCAGCTTTAAGCATTTTGGCCATTTGTCAATTATTAGATTAAATCTTCAATTATGCTTGAATGTTTATTCCTCCTCTTTTAAATCACATCTCAATTTCTTTTTCAATGTCTTTTCTCAGATTTAGAAAATAAGAGGAGCAATTGTCCAGTAGGTTAAAGGAAAAAAATTTTAATTATTTATAATCTTCAGATTGATATCCCCTTACACTCTAACCACTTCTCATCATTTAAGTTTGAGAGATTTATATTTAGAAGTAATTTTCTAAATTTAAGATTTAAATTTTACTTCTTTACTGAAAATTTTGTTCAATCATCATTATTCACAATGACATAGATATAAATAAGTTTTATTTTGCTGCTTTAGTATTTTGAGGTGGGAAGGCATTTAAGTAATAAATCACAATTTCTAATGGAATATTAAATGTTGACTGTTTCACTGAAGAATGCATATATAGTCAGCTATATTATCTACAGTTAACATTAGGACAGTCATATTTGCTGGGTTGTTTTAGATTTTTATAATCCTCTAAAATCATTCTAAGACTTTCGGCTTTGTAATTTGGAATGCAAATAAGAAAACATATTTTTAATTAGAGCTTTAATTAAGTTAAAAAGGACACCCAAATTGATTTTATTGTGATGTGTTGTCTGGCAAGGCACAACACTTAACAGTCAATCATGATAGTAGTATTCAATACTCAGCTAGACAAGTCACTGCAAAATCATTCATTTTTTTTTTTTTCTAGGACTGTTTATCATGAACGGATCAGTCCATTCATGATAGTAAGGAGGGCAACTGACTCTTAGCACATCATCACCCTTTTTGAGACTTACTTTCTATAGAAGTTAGACGTTTATCTTTTTGACTTAAGATCCAATACTTCTGCAAGCTGTCTCTTCCATTTACTGGAGCATGTGGAGTCCAGAGCTATGTGGGACATAGGTATGTCTCATTCCTCAATTCTAGCTCCGTGGTGTTATTGAGTTCATTATTCTTTGATACTCTTCAGCTACAGCTTACAAAGTCAATTCTGAGTCCTGTTCAATCTAGTCAAACTTCTAGAAGTAATTTCTTCATTTCTATTTGCTGTTAACCCTTGTATGAAGATTAAGTACTAAAACATGTTGGGTGTTAGTTCACTTAACTTGAACTTTTCATATTCTCTGTTTACGATACTAGCATAAGTGGTATAATCTTCATATTCTCTTTTTATAAGATTTAGGATTGCTAACATATATTGAACAATGAACTTTATTTATTGAAAATTTTACTTAACATAATACTTTCTTCAGATGACGATTTTGGCAGATGTAATTCATATATTTTTTGTGTTCTGTGGATTCTAACTTTCTTAGTAACAGGCACACATTTTTCTCATCTGACCAGCTTATACAATCTTTTTTTTAAAAATATTTCCTTATAATGCCTGTAGTATGCTGCAAATATAACCTTTTCATCAGGGTTTTATTTAAGTTTGCTAATTGCATATACTACTGAGTCCTATGAGAAAATAAAGATTAATTTTCATTTTACTCTTCATAAAAAGTTATAGTATTTTTTGTTGTTGTTCTTGTCTCAACAATGTTTCATGATATTGTTGTTTCTGATCTTGCTGTTGTTTTATTAACTCTAACATTACTGCTTTCGAGTCCTCCATTTTTAATTGTTTGACTTGAAAATTTGTTTCCAGTATATAGTTAAGATGTTTTAATGTTCTGTTGTTCTGTCATTTTTTTTTTTAAAGTACTGGTTTCACAAGTTGAAAAAGTGATTCTTTGTCTCCTAGTATTATAATAGTGAATCATCATTGACAACTGTTGTGATGTTGTGTCTGGCAGGACGCAACACTTAACTCGACAGTCAGTTGTGCTGGTAATATTCAATACTCAGCTAGACTAGTCACTGCAATAGCATTCCTTCTAGACAATTACCCGGAACTACTTATGAATGTTTGAGTCTATTCATTGAAAACTGTGTCTTACCACAATAGATTTGTTCACTACTTCATTTGTTAGTTTGTAAAAGATGCACTTTCTCTTTTTTCTCCCCCATCTTGGTAATTCATTTAAAAGTCTAATCTTTCTTATGCAAAATAAGCTAGCACTTTCTAAAATTTGCAAAAACAATGCCTTGGAATAGAAGAATCTAAGAAAAGATTCCTTGTCATTATCCCTAAGGCACCAACTACTTAACACCATATTTTTTTTGTCTCTTGCGAAAACAGAGCATTATTAGGCACAGGGCTTTGGTCTCTTCTAAGAGCTCAGATTACCTCTTTTCAGAGCATGTATTTTGCTGTTTTTCACAGAAGCCAGCTGCAGAAAGTGTAAATTATTCTTGTGTTTGCAAGCATTACAATGGAAATTATTTTATGAAATTGGCATTCAAGCATAGAGACTCAAGTAAAATAACAAACATAAAGCAGTTGTGATTTTTTAAATGACCTATTGTGTTTGAGCATTTTTTTAAGATACATATATAGCAGATTTATAAAATGATATATTTTTAGAGGTACTTTATGCATATATCCAAGATACACAAGCATGGATCATTAAATTCATAGCCTGATTTAGTTAGCTGATATATTTTCAGATGTACTTTCTTAGGTATATATACAAGATACACAAGCATGGATCATTAAATTCATAACCTGATTCAGTTAGCTCAATTTTGATCTAAAATTTTCACTATGTTCAATATATGTGATTAAGTCAGGAGATTGTTAAATAATATTTAAAATACATATTGTTTTCATCATTATGCTGCTGACTTATTAATGCATCAAGAGACATGAACTTCTTGGCTTGGCAAATAAATATCTAGGAAGGGGCTGTTTGCATCTTCTGTAGGTTTCACACTATTTACATTATTCAAACTATTGTCCTCATCTTCGTTGCCATTTTCACAATGTTTCAGCTGTTGTTTGTGCTGGCCTTCTTCACCTGCTAGAAATTTCAAACTGAACCCTTTATTATGATTGCTGGGGTATATCATTCTCATTCCTTGTGCGAAGCCGCTTCTGGTTGTCATGAGTTATCAACCTTTAACTCGACTCTCTAAGTTACTTACCTCAAGGATAGTGGATATGGATATAGTGGATATAGGCATTGGTTAGTTCCAGTGATTTGACCCAAAGAGCTGTGAGTTCAGTACCAGGCTACAGCAGTGGTACTAGTAACTTAGAGAGTCAGGTTAAAGGGAGATAACTTATGACTACCAGAAGTGGCTTTTGGTTTGAAGAAAGCCAGAGCGTACACACATGGAAATGTTGTGGAAATGGCAACGAAGATGAGGACAATAGCCTGAATAATGTAAATAGTATAAATATTACCTCATCTCAGAAATATAGACAAATTCTGCAGGTTTGTTGGTGACTGACCACTTTAATATGAGTCTGATAGTGTCTTCAAAGAAAGGTCTAGTTCAGGATTAGTGCTATGTTGGTGATTGTATTTTTTTTTTTTTTGTTTTTTGTTTTTTCTCTCTTGTTCATCAGGTCAATTCTTTATTCATTCTGAGAGTAGACATGAACACTTAGATATATTAACACACTATAAAATTAGATGCTTACTTATCTTATCCCTACTCTAAATTTCACAGAGATTATATCAACTCATGAGAGCAGATATGAATTGCTCTCTCTTAATATTGATCATTATAATTACAAAGATTGCTTGTATTAAAAATTTTATCTTTCAGGAGTACCCTGGTCAACCTTTTTTCCTTATTTTTTTTTTTTATGAAACAAAATCTTTGTGATATATGTAAGTATGCAAACACACACACACACATATAGGGTGCAGCAGAAATACCTTCCACAGAATGATAAGACATTAGTAACAATGGCATCTTCATTGAACTAATGTCTTACCATTATGTGGGAGGTATTTCTGGAACATACAAACATTTTTGGATATTAGAAATGTGCTCTCACATACATGCATGCACAGATGAATAAAGTACATATTTTATTTTAAGAAATAAAAATGAAATGAATACAAATAATCTAAACCAAAATTTAAAATCCGTCTTCTTTTCTTTTTCTATGGGAAAGTTTATATAACAAGATTTTAAAATGATTGCTTAATTATATTATTCTTCCATTTTATACTTGTGAATTATAGCCACCTAGTAGACATTACTTCAAGCACAATTTTGAAGAGGATTTGAACTCAACAATCTGATGTTTGGAGATAAAGTATTTTCTTAATTCCATAAATTATTTTGACTGATATCCACATCTTTGTTGATTTGATCACAATGTTTTTGCTGCTGTGTTGAGAAAGGCCAACAAATTATGGCTAATGCATTGGGGTAAAAGCAATAAATAAATTATATTAATAAAGATAATTTTAATGCACCCCCTTTGCGATGACACATCCACAAAATGAAAGAGTAGGAGAAACCTGATTGAAACTGAACTGAAAACAAATTTGTGGTAAACAAGTTAAATAACAAGAGAGAGAGTCATTGTTTGAAAATAGAGCTTTCACTAAAATATTTCATAACTTTGGCTGAAAATAGAAAACTTTCAAGGAAGCCAGGCACTGAAATAGATAAAACCATTTCAATTTAAGAATCTGAATACTTTTCCTATATTGGTCACAGGTCTTAAAAGCTTATTTATGAACAATTATAGAAAGAAGATTGTTGAAATATTGCCAGTCAAGAAATGTTATTTCATCTGACAGAACTAATTTAAAAAAGATATTTTCTTTTATCCATTCATTTTGATGTTCACATGTAATATCTGGTGATTGTTGCTAGGGATCATGTGAAATCAGGTCTCCAGCTGTCTTTTGTTCAATCAGTTCTGATCTTTACAACTAGGACATGCTATGCCACTTTCACAGTTGAATCCTCTTCATTTCTTCTGTTTCAAATTTAAGAAGAAAGTTCCACAAAAACAGCTTTATTTTGAGCCGATATTTTGTGTTGATGCTCCCCCAAACGCTTTAATCTTAACTTCTTTAGGTCGAGAGACAGTTGTTATTTACCCTCTATACTCTTATAATCTTCATTTCCTACTACCTTCTCTTCCATTCATATCACACATTTCATTCATCATTACTATTTTAACAGTAATTCTCTAACTTGAATAGCTCCCAAGCCTTATATATGGATTTTTAGGATATAAAAACATGCCAACTCTGTCATTGTCTTGATCTGAAATGCCTCTACTGTTCTTTGAATCTCTAATCCACTACTAATTTTCGTGCTTTTTGTGACTTCTCCAAGTGTATCACTTATTATAGCTAAAAAAAAAAAAGGTTTACCATACATCTTAGTTTAACTGGTTTTTCCTGGTGATAAAGGTTATCCATATTCCATTATTTTTGTCTTAAGGAGCATTGGATCATGAAAATATTTTATTATCAAAAGAATAGTAATAAATGTTAACAGTCTTAAGTTTGATGTTTGAAAAATATGACAAACTTGTAGTTTAGCTTACCATAATGATCCCCATGGTTGATAGCATTTTAAGTTGCCAGGTAAAATTCTGATACTTTTATTTTTACTTTTGTATCTTCTTTCATTATAATTAGTATTTGTTTAAATGCTTCTTTTTAATTGATTGGTACCAGTTGACTTTATTTATTTCCAATTGCTGTTGTTTACTCACAGTCATAAACAGATGATATAAGTAGTTGCAATAGAAAATGACTGGAACTAGAAAGCACTCAGGGAGTACATACCTCCATTATTGCCATTGTCACTAAAAACTGAACAATCAGATTATACATCACAGGTTTTACTAAAATCTCTTATAAGTAGTACAAACTAATGGGTTGGCCGTCCAGTGTTTGTAGTCATTTACTTTATTATGAGTGCTCGATACTTAGTAGTGCTTTATATATTGCAATATTTTTATTATAAGTTTATAAAAACAGTTTACAGCAATACAAGAGCCATTGTGTTTCGGTAATATCTTATTAGCACCTCATCAGGCAATGAAATATTTGTCTGTCAGGAAACATTCTATATAGAAGCTTAAAAATGACATAATTTTTACCAAATCCAGACGAAGTGAGTGATTTTTGGAGGGTTTGTTTCAGTGAATCAATAGAAAGTCAGGTCATGATGTACAGGAGAAATTTGATTGTAAGGGTAAAGGGGAATAGAGACTGTAAATGACTTAAGACCCAGACATTTTCCATGCCAGTGATGAAATAAATTGAATGATACATATGTAACATTCAGCAAATCTGAAAAGTTATTGTGTGTCATCGTGAAATGGTTACAGGATTTTCCATAAGTTATTTTTTAACTTAAAGTAGTCAACAAGAGACAAAGACAAAGAAGTTTTTTTTGTTTTTTTTAAACTACACTGCACATTGAACATGTAGTTGACTTGGGTGATCTATTCGTTAAGCCATAACAAATTTTCAGAAGATAGGAGAATCATTCAATATATGCTAGGGGATAGATTATAGATGTCTAGTTATATAAGGAAAAATTATTTTAGACGATAATGACAAATGGAAGTTAGTTTGTTACGTTTATTGAGTAAGTTTAGTTTTGGGAATTTGATAATTTGTAATGTTTCTTAGCCATAGAAAACATGTAAAGATTTACAAGTTCTGTTTTTTTTTTTTTTTTTTTTTTTTTTTTAAATAATTTTCATTTTACAGTAGGGATTTTATTGGATTCTTTTAATTGCCAATAATAAGTAGAAAGTGATGTGCTATGATAGTCAGTTGTATTATTAAAAGATAAAGTGAAAATAATAGCGAGTTTTAAAAGTATTTTTGGTATGTTGGACTACTAACAGATTTAGGTGAAATGATATAGTGCCCCAAAAAAAAAACACTGCACAAGGATGTAATGGAGACACAACTCACTCACTGACAAGTCAATGATGGGAAATCATGTAGGAGAATGTTCATGTATGAGCAGTAAGGTCCTCTTTGCTTGATTTGCTTAGTTACAGGAGGTTGTACAACTCTTGAGATATTCAGAATCACTGGATATATTCCAGATTTCATATTGAGATAAAATGTTTTAATCCCTTTATATCTTCCATAACTTTTTTTTTCTTAGTTTATTGTAATATATTTATTGCAACTATTAAGTTGTAGTAAAAGCATTACATTAAATTGTTCCATGCACTTCACATAGTTGGTGCCCAGAATATTTCTTGTGCATGTTACACCAACTGATTGGTACTCTGGTTAATCAAAATTTATAAGATGTTAATCATTTCATAAATGCTTAACATCTATAAGATAAGTATCTGGAAGGGAACCTATCATGAAGTATTAAAATTATTCTATTTCAAGTAAAGCTACTTTTCATTCTTTCCAAAGTAGTTATTTTATGCCAAATACAATTTTTGTTGTGTGTCTAGGAACAAAATCTGGACTGTAAAGAGGTTGGCATAGAGTGATGAAATGTTTTGTCCCCCAAAAAAAAACAAAACAAAAAAAAAACCTAAAATAAAACAACAACAAAAAAAACCTTGCCCAACAATCCAAGTAACACAATATACAAGTTCACTTAATGGCATCTCACTGCCATCTACATGATTCCATAGAAGAGTGTCTAATCATGCATATTCAGTAAGGTCTTTTCTGATTGATTGCCAAGTTATTTTAAGGATATTTTATTAGTTTTTGAGAGAAACAGAACAATTGAGTCTTTTCCAGACAAACTCTGTCTTGTGTTATCTGCTTACGATTTATATTTACGTAAACATAAATATTTCTTATTTTAAATATGAATGATCTGGCAATATTTAAAGTCTGCAATTTCTGAATCTATGTGGTTGGTGGTTAAAGCAACAATAACTGTTTTGTCTTTTCATCTCTTATGTGAGCTGAAGCTTATATAGCAGGGCTGAGAAAAAATGAGACAAGATTTTTAGCTGAAGTTAGTCACTTATGGCTCTTTGAAAATATGTTCTCATCTACCTGATACACCTTTTGTTTCACACATACTATATATATATATATACCTCAACTTATTGTAATTGAGTCATTGTGTCAAATCAACATGGGTCTGACAATCACCAACACAGATTTTTTAAAAAAAATTTGTACACTTCATGATATGAATTGAATAGTATCTATTTCACATCTTTCTCAAATTCTTCCTGAGATATGACCCTTTGACTGTTGCCAAAAAAGTGAATTTTGGAAAAAAGTTAGTTTAAATATAAGTATCCCAGTTGTCTTTTTACCTATAAAGCTAAATTATATACCATTTTAAAGTACTTAGATAATTCTAAAAGGTGATCCATTTATTTTTTGTTTAAAGATCATATAAGATAATTCAACCTTAATATTTAAACTTTAATTTCTCAAAAGGTGTATCTTTAATTATTTTTAAATATGATAACAAATTTGTCTACCTTAAGGCAAGATATGTATAAAATGTTGTGGAAGACTTTTGATTGTAGCCTGAGTTACAAGGGATTTTACTAAGATGGGCCAAATTCATAATGGCAGATTTTGCTATTTGCTACAATATTTATCAAGTTGTATATCTCCCTATATGGTCAAGTTGTATATCTTTAGAAAGCACTTTGCTTGCTTATTAATATTCTAATAAGAACTATGATCATAAAATCATCAGAATTTGTGTTATTTGTAGTTAAATGTTGACCTGTTTGCTAGAAAACAATCAACCTAATATTGATTTTGTTTACATGTTCATTATAAAACAAATTTTCATAGTGAAAAGCAACATAATAAAAACAATTTTAAAACGTTTAATGAATTAATGTTACGATAAAATATGAAAATATTTGACAAATGATGTTGATGGTTCGCAAATTTTTGTTATCATTTGATATAGTAAACTAAAGGCACAAAACAATCAAATTTTCAGCTTTTTGTGTTTTTTCATATTTAAAAAAATAAATTTTGATCTGAAAAAGTAGTATATTTTAATGAATATTAAAAAAGATGATTCTTAGCATCTACAAACAGATCAACAAGCAAACTTATTTTTTTGTTTA
This sequence comes from Ascarosepion bandense, assembly GCA_037127315.1. Classification (NCBI taxonomy): domain Eukaryota; kingdom Metazoa; phylum Mollusca; class Cephalopoda; order Sepiida; family Sepiidae; genus Ascarosepion; species Ascarosepion bandense. Next base: position 204,909 of record JBBBDQ010028979.1, read on the forward strand.
TAGAATACATGAAAATAAAAATCTGTATATGCAAACCACTTACTTTTCTACTCAAATTTTTTGTGATGAACAACTTTGATTGTATTTTTTGCTTTTGGTTACTTCAAGCAATTCTCTTTCTTAAAATATTTAAAGCTTTTTTTTCATCTCAATTTTCAAAAGTTCATAAGTTCTTTTTGGATCAACTGAATATCAGAATAATTTAAAATTAATATATCTGGATGTAACTGATGACAGAAGGATGAGAAAGATCACTTTTGGTTATAAAAATTTCAATTTTACCACTTCCTTATCAGGATATTTTTCAAATATACATCCTAACCACTAATTCTTATCATAGATTGCTCTAACAAATCCCTTAATGTTTTCAAGCTTTATATTGTTCAGTTTTCTAATTTTAACTATTTTTCTTTAATCCTGAGTTGACATTGTTTCTATTTGTATCTTTTCTTGGGACACAGAAATAAAATTATGTAGTTTTTGATTTCCCATAATTGTTGGGTCATTTTTAAATCTATTTTCTTAAATTTCTGCTTCATTATTCCTTCATTTGTTGAGGAATACAAAATATTTATGCCTGAAATATTTTTCTTGCATAATTAAAGAACTGTTTTAGTGTCATTATTTGTTCGTTATAGGGTAACTACAGTTTTGCTTTTGCTGCTAATCTCTTAATAGTGCAATCTAACCCATCACATGGTAACAAAACAAAAAAAGGGCACTCTGCATCAATATGAAAATTACAAAAATTGATAAAATTTTTATAATGTGAAGTGGCACTATCAGAGAAATAGATAAATAACTGCAATAACTACATTTTTTTATTAGAACAAAATTTTCATTGCAATTAAATCATGCTTTGTCAATCTTTGAAGGCCTGCACAAAAAGTTTTTATAAATTCTTCTGTAGATTGTTGTAAGAAATCCATGTGCCAACACTAAGTTCAATCACAAATCTTTTATGAACAGTCCAGCAGGGAATGTAACAGACAGAAATCCAATCTTCCCCTTGCAACAGTAAAAACACAGTTTTGCTCACTAAGCTCTAAAAACCAAAACTCACTGGTAAGCAAAAAGTAACAGCCTTTATTTTCCAAGAGATTTTTCTGATTGGCCACACCAAACAAGGAGGAAAGTCTGCTACAAATTTTATTTAGTTTTTTTCCTCCTTCTTTGCTACATTTTCTGTCATAGAATACACATGCTGTCACTTGGATTGATGAGGTAATTTGCCATTTTCTTTGCTATGATTGTGATATAGTTTGTAGTGTGGTTCTATCAGTTGATAGCTACTATTAGTAGATAAAACAATCTCATTTAATTTTTATTTAGAATTTCTTATATATAAAACAAAATCCTATATCAAATTGCTACAAGTTGAGCAGTCCTCCAATTAGCAGTTAGATGTTGCTTCATGGCATGTAACAGCAGCAATGCACTGGTGGTAATCTGTTCAATGATTTTGTTCATGAGTTTGTGTACCAAGATGAGCCCCCATAATCATCAGATTTATATTTTGATGTATTGTACAAACACAGACACAGTGTGTTCTAGCACCACCAGCAAGGATACATTTTTTTTTCATCTCAGCTCAGCAAATTTTGAAAAACTAATTGTGTTTGGATTTTTTGATTTAAATAATTGGTATGCCTCTTTCATGTTATTGAGTACAAGATATTTTTCCAGAATTTTTTTACCATTCTTTAAGACTATCTTATAGTCATTTTTTCAGTTGTCACTCTGCTGATTTCTTCACTCTTATAAAACAGCACAACTTTGACAAATGTTTCTTGTAGGGATCTACTTTTTTGTGTATTTGGCCGAGTCAAGATTCCTTGTTCATTTACAAGTTTTTGGCTTATTTTATGCCAAATTCCATTTGAATTCTTTGAATACTCCAGCTTCTTGGAAGTGTTGTCAAAATTTGTACATTTTGGGACCTCTTTTCACAAACTGCAAACATTTGTTTTAATTGCGCTATAATTTCACTTTCATCAGATTTTTTGTGTTGTTCTATGCTGGTAGATTCTTGATGGGAAATTTTAGTTGCAATCAGTTTAATTTTCTTTCTGTTCTAGCAACAAAAAATATCTCATTGTTTTCAATCATTCTTTTAAAGAAAACTAAGCCATCTGTTTAAAAATGTAAATACAATTTTTTCTTTTTTGTTTTATATAGCTGTATTTATCAATATTGAGTTTTAGAAACTTAAACAATTGTAAATATGATTGCTTATATTGAAAGTAGAACTTGTATATATATATATATATATATATATATATATATATAGACTGGCAACAGTTTACAATAATCTTTTATGATAATATTTTCTTTTTTCTTCTGCATTCTGTGAATTTCTGGTTGTTTTTTTTTTTAATAAAGAAATAGTATGGAGAAAAAAAATGGGCTGCAAAATATAGGTTTTACATATTTTTAAATTGTATTTATTAATATTTATTTGTATGTTTGATTAAAATTATGTATTTCATTGTATTTTCTTCAGACCTGGTTATGTTGTCATATTTTTCTTTTTTATCAATGCTTCAGTCAGTATATTTATCAGCTTTCATTACATGTATGTTGCATCCAGCATTAAGATTTTGCCTTGTATTTTGCATTATTATTATTATTATTATTATTGTCATTTAGGTTATTTTTGTTAAATCAGAAACAATTTTATCAGAGATTTGGTCTCATGTTTAACCTTCATATAGAAGGTTTTAACAGCTAAAATTATTTGTAAGTACTGTCTCATTTTTAAGAAGTGTTAAAATGTCTATTCAATTTGCATCTGGCATATTTATTTGTGGAAATTTGTGATCTCTTCTATAAAGTGAAACCCTCCCCTGCTAATTTCTGTATGTTAAATCCGTGGGTATGTTTTAATGCAGTACCCAGTGTACTTTGCATGCAAGGTGTGAAATGATAAATTTTTAGTTTGCATGAAAATGTTTTAATAAGATGATTTTAGAAGAGCCAGTGCAAATCCTAGTTTTGATTATTATTGGTTGATTTAGTCGTAGTTAAAATGTTTCTGACTTGGAAAACTATTTGCTGTGTGTGTGTATGTATGTATGTATATATATATATACACACACACACACACACACAGTCAGTTAAGTGCCATACATGATACACACTTGGGCTATCATATCTCGAAAGAGACATGACTGACTGGGAAGAAGATTATCCTGCAGTAGGTTGCCATTGCTTTCTGTGGTAGACTGGTTACCAACCAAGGCTAATAGAACCCAATCTGCCCTGTTATTTAACTCATAACTGGACAGAACAGATGGATTAATACCTTTCCCAAGGGTATTTGCGTGTAAGTGAATGCAAGGAATTCAGCTGGAATTCAAACTCGGCTCCCCAAATTCTCGTTTCGAGTTGATATCCACTGCACCACAGCGCACATCCAAATATACACAGTAGTGGCCATAATATAAGGAACAGAAACAACAAAGACATAAATATGTGTATTACTCAAAAAGTAATGCATGAGTAGCAATTAAATTTTTACCAAATAAAGATTTGGGTGTAATGCATAAATATGATACAAAGTTACAAAAATTTACATAATAGTTATTTTTTTTTTAAAAATAAAGATTAAATGGAACAAAGGAAATAAGCTACGAAGGAACAATTTTGTTAATACTTGATTGTGAACAAAATATCTACAAAATTTAATATTTGGTAAACATCTTTATTTTCAATGACTTCTCTGCATCGTCGACCACAAGATCTAATTAATTTCTTGCAAAAATCAGCAGTAATACCCTCCCATTCATCTTTCAATAAATCAGATTATTAGTTTGCAAATTAGTTATTTAAGTTATTGTTGCAAATTTTTAAAACAATTGAAAAATCTGAATTTCATGTTATTCAAACTCTGCTGCGTTGGAAACAATGGTTAAGAGGTGGTATACTGACTTTAAACACAGTCGTACAGACACAAATGATGCTGAACGCTCCGATCACCCAAAATTGGCAGTTGTCCTGAAAAACAAAAAAAAAAAAAATCCACAAACTCACTTTTGCGAATTGTAAATTGGAGTTGCATGAGATAGCAGAGGAGTTGAACACATCAGAAGGCAATGTATTCATCATTTTGCATGAAAATTTGTTAATGACACAGCTGTGTTCAAAGTGGGTGCTGCATTTGCTCACAGTTGATCAAAAACAACAATGCGTCAATGATTCAGAGCATTGTTTGCAACTGTTTCAATGCAACAAGAAGTTTTTGCATAAATATGAGACAATGGATAAAACATGGATCCACCACTTCACTTTGAAGTCAAATCAGCAGTCAGTTAAGTGGACAGAGATTCAAACATCAGCAGGCAAGGTTTTGGCCTCTGTATTTTGGGATATGCAAGCTATTTTGTTCACCTTGAGAAAGGAAGAATCATCAAAAACAAATATTATACAGCATTACTTCAAGGGAGAAATTGCCAAAAAATGGCCATAAATGAAGAAAAAAATGATCTTTCACCAAGACAACACACCATGTCACAAGTTGATCGCAACAATGGTAAAACTACATTTCACTTCGAATTGCTTTCGTATTCACTCTATTCTCCAGATCTGGCCCCCAGTGACTACTGGCTCTTTGCAGACCTCAAAAGAATGCCCCAGGGAAAGAAATTTGGCTTCAATGAAGAAGTGATATCGAAAACAGAGGTATATTTTGAGGCCAAAGACAAATCGAATTGTTAGTGAAGTGTTGGAATCAGTGTATCACCCTAGAAGAAGACTGTTGATGAATAAAGTTGAATTTTGCTTAAAAGTTTATATTTTATTGTTTTATTAGTTAGACCTGGGATTTATTGAGTGATGTGTTAAAAAAAGAGATTTCAGATGATGATTTCTAAGGCAGGCTCTCCCTATTTTGAAAGTTTGGTACAAGATAAGCATCTTATTCAATTTGTAAGCATTTGGTTCTTTTCAAGGTTAAGCTAAAATTATATTAATGTAACTTATCTGTGTCATAGATAGTAATATTTCAGTTTTTGATATGTAATTATGGCATTTTATTTGTCTAGTTATATAGAACTCTACATACACAAGATATGCTGAAAAGATCAAAAATGGAATCTTTTAAAAAAAACATTTCTAAGGTTTAGACATTTGATTAGATTTTGGGAAGTGAGTAGATTTAGATAGATTTCTTGTATAATGGTAGATTTAGATAGTAGATTTCTTGTATAATTCCTGCAAGATTTGGTTTTAATACTGCTATATAACTTTTTATATCTTGCAAAGTCAGCCATAAAAATATGTTAATGCAGTCACATTTTTTATGTAGTTCCTACAAATTTCATTGTTTGGTGTTAAATATGGCATTTAAAGTATTTCATAGGTGTCTCACCTTTGTATTGTATGATTTATAACCTAGAGAAAAGAAAAACAAAACATATTTCTTGTGTAGCTTTAACCAAAGTGTGTCAAGAGTCTATAGAATATTTTGGGTTCTTATTACTAATGTTCATGACAGTAATATTCATTTTCTCATTGACTGACAATATTTAACCTCTTTTTGTACCAATAATAGAATCTGGTACAATTACTTCATGTTTAATTTTTTAGTTAAAATACCAGAATACAAATTTCACTGAATAGTACCTATTTGTAAGGTGTGCTTTTAGAGTGATGTAATATTAATTCATCCATATGTCAGTGAATGCAGGATAATTTTCTCAGAGAGAAAGAGCTTTGGAGTGATAAATATGGTCCTGCAGAAGGAATCTATGATTACCATGGATATGGACAACAAAATCTTAAGGAAAATGAGAATAAAAATGGAACTGGTACTTAGAATCAGAAAGACATTTGAAATTTTTGGGACATGTGAGAAAAAATGGTTTGGAGAATTAAACTCACAGATCATATTGAATGTAAGAGAGAGGCAAGCATTGCTTAACCTACCTAAAGAGCTTGTATAAATTAATGGCAGAACAAAGGAGGGATAGTAAAGAGACAAATATTGTTTAGCAGTACAAAGGACAGGAAGTTGTAGAGATCTATGATCACTTATGTCCTGAATGAGCACAGTACATAAATAAAGATATATACTAAACTTGTCTACTTTCGTCCTTTCACTTATTAGATTGTTGGGTTATCATGCTGAGTATTTCTTCTTTTATGGCATCTCTTAGGTCAATGGGAGCAACTAAGTAATGCCTATTTAAATAATATACAACAAATTGTACTGAGTTACATGATACCAGCAATAAAGAGTAATCCCTGACCAATTAAAAGAAATAGAACCAATCAACATTTGCAGCCCAAACCTTGGTTTAGAATCATTTGGCCATGAGTTGCCAAATGAGGCTAGACAACTTAGTCTTTCCTGCTTTTTACCCCTACCTGGAAAGAAGAGTGGATTCATGCCTTTATCAAGGACAAATTGAGCACCCACCATTTTTGGTCACTTCTAGAACTTGGTTTACTAATTCCATTTTTCTCTGCTATTAACTGTTACAGTTCTTGACATAAGATATAAAATAATGGAGTATCTAATTAAATTCTTTAACCTTGCCAAATTTCTATTTTAATTATCAGCCCAAACTGAATATGTCACTGATGTGTAGTGACAATAATTAAAATATTTGACTAAAAATAAGTAATCTTTCTAGCATACTTGTTCTCCAGAAAATGCTTGCTAAATTATTGATAAAGCATTTTTGGTGTTTTATATTCCTGAGTAAGTTATTTTATATTTTCAAGTAAAAATATATTGTAAAACAATATTTCTCACTAAAGGAAACAATTTGTTAAAAAAATAAAACCTGATCAATTTGAATAGTTTCATTCAAAACTTTGAGTTGGAATATTTTTAGTGTGTCTGAGTAACAAGAATAATTCTCTGATTAATTTTTTTTTTCTCTTGCACTTCATGTAGACTTAAAATGAAAATATTTTGATACACATACAAGTTCTCTCTCTCTCTCTCTCTCTCATATATACATATATAATCTTATGCATAAATAATAATGCAAATTGGTGGTTATCTGAGGAAAATTTCAGGAAACTGTGGTGGGAAATGATTTTTTGAGTAAGATGAGAAATGGTTAGGAAATGCTTTTCTTCATTTCCTGATGAATTGACTTTTGAAAGACATTTAAAATATTTGGTAAGATATGGGAAACAGTGAGTAACTTGATTACATTTATGTGTGTGTTTTATGCAAGAATAAAATTTTTAAATTAGTGGTGGATATATGTACAAGGCGTTACCAAAAAGCACTAAATACCTGAGACATAATTAACTGAATGGATTTCTCAATTTTTTTTTCTATCAGTTTATGCTCACTCCTGTTTATTATTATTATTATTATTATTATTATATCACCTGTCCTATTTTGGGCATTGACATTATTTTGCTGAATGCCATAAAATTCATTTATAAATTCTGATTAAAATGCTTTATGCTTAATTTAGTTCCTCTTCATTTTTAATTTCTTTTAAATTTTTATTGAATGGCTAAAAGGTGGAATGTTTTTATATGCATTTGTTTAACACACTAATGATCACAAGGCAATGAACATTATTTGTTAAACTAATATTATTTTTTAATTTTCCTTAAATTATTATTTGGGGGATTTCAATCTTTTTGTGAGAAGTTTAACCACATTGTATAACCAAATTTCTCCATGTTTTTATGTTATTCAGGTTGAATAAGATAAAAACAGATCTCTGGTTCATAGTGCAACAGATCTGTTTGTACTTAGAATAGAAAAATCAACCAATAAATGGAATTTAAAAACAATGTTTACTGTAAAATGCAATGTACCTTCTAATCTTTTATAACTAAGAATGAATTTATTTTGTAGCTGACAGGAATGGCTCAGTTCCTTGTACCAAACTTAGAAACCATTTTTATGGTTTGTTTTTCAATGAAATGAATAAAAAATACTTTATCAAACATATTCAAATATCTTATTAGTTTGCTGTGTTAACTTTTATTATTTTTAATTTATTTTTCAAATAAATGTCTTGAAATTTTTAAAAATAAAAATGTGATGGAAGGTTGTCTTGTTAGAAATTTTAATTTTTTAAAATTAGTTTTGCTTTTCATATTTTTCAAATGACCTGCTGATTATCTCTTGTAATCGCATCAAATTGCTAATAAAAAATGTTTCAACACTGAAATGAAGACACTTTTAGATAATCTTTGTTGTTTCTTTAAAACAAGGGGATTGTTTGAATATTCTTCTCACAAAACTAATTATTTTCAGATAAAAAATATGTGCAATTGATGTTTAATTCACATGTATGTCTTCATCAAAAGATTTAATACTGTTTTTTCTTTCTTTTTTCCTTCTTTCTAGCAAACTGACTTAGATGGTGAGGTTCCAGCTACAACAGTGACACCAGTTACTACTGTGGCACAAGTCGGAACCACAGGGCCCAAACGCCTTCATGTTTCAAATATTCCTTTCCGGTTCCGAGAAGCAGACTTGAAAGGGTTATTAGGGGTAAGTGTCTATTTCTTTTCTTTTTACTTACATTTTTGTCTTTTCATTAACCAAAATTTTAAGGATTATTGCTATTGATTTACAGCTGCTGAAAAGGTTTAAGCAAAAGAATTTAAATTTTTTATTTATTTTAAAAAAATTATTTTAATAGATTTAATTTGGATTTTGTATGACTGGATGTGTGCAAATGGTCTTGGTAAACTGGAATAATAAATTGTCATTTTCAAAAAGATTAACATTATTTAATTTCTGTAATGTTTTATTTGGATTATAAAAAGCAAAAAACAAATGGTTGAGAATTTAATTAAATTAACTGTAACTTTGTGAGGACAAAGGCTAATGACATTCAGCTTTTAAAAATATCCTTGTGCCAAAATAGTAGTAGTTGTAAATCTTGGTATTGCTAAAGCTTTACTAAATATCTATATTTGGTTGGGACTTGGATATTTCCTTAAAAAGTTTACTGAAAAATGTAATCATTTTCTTCTTGAGATTCACTTTACAAAAATATCTTCTCAAACCTGTCTAGTACAATCATTGCTTTCCCTGCCTTCATTACCATTTATGAATTACCTGGAATCTTTATCCAATTCATTGCCAGACTAAGAAAATTAAGGATAAAATAATTTCTCAGGAGATTTCTTCTTGATCCAGGACAACTATTGCTTTCATAGTTGTCACCATGTACACTTCTTGAGTCACCATTCTGTTTACTGCCAAAGTAGACTTAGAACTTGTTAAAATATTGCCAATTTCCTCAGAATTATATGCATGATATTTTTTCATGAAAACTGCCATTTTAAAATGACAGGATATTGTTTTGAGTCATATTTGTGAGGCATAAGAATAAACAGTGCCACCTTGTGGAAATATAGAGAACTAGAATTTGTTACTAAAGTCAAAAAATTAATTTGTACTATTTGCAGTATAGCATAAAGCTTATCAGTGTGTGATGTCATATTGATAAAATATATCAGCTGTTAAGGGTGAATTAGCTAATTTCAAGATAAGAATTAAAAATGAGTCTAAAAATAAAAATGCTTTCTGCTTTTAATACTTGAAAAATCACTGATGACCTTGTAAATAGCTTGATGGAGCAGTTAAATACTGTTGATCTGATGGTACAACTGATAGATAAATTTTGTATGTGCCTGTGAGTGAGAAGTAGAAATAATTCAAGTTATTGTTAAAGGTAAGAATTTTTTTTGTGTGTGTGTGTATTTTATTCTTTAAGATAAAAGTGATTTTTATATATCTTTTTAGATTCTTTCATGTCTATTATGATTATTTACTTGTTTGTTTATTTTTAAATGAAATGTTAAAAAATTAACCCTTTTTCTACTCTGCTGGAGTGCCTATTTCAAACCTCTGGTGGTTGGTGCTTTTTTCAGAAGTTCCTGGAAGGCCTTCATCCTTCTATGCATCTTTTGAATAATTAAAAGAAAAAAAAAAGCTTGTTTCTATTTTATTTAAAAAATTTTTTTTTAGCCTTACATGTGTGATTTCCCCACCTCCTTAGATTGGCTTATTTAAACTAAATTGACAGAATTAATTAAAATAAAAGGCAGATCAGCACTAACTCCCAGGCTTGACTGTGAGTGACAAAAAAAACAAAAAAAAACAAAATTAAATTGATTGTTGGTGTGATTGTTAATTAACACACAACATTTGACTATTACCCTTTAGTTATTCCTTTATTTACAATGGGCCCCAAAATGTTAATAAGAAAGAAAAAAAAAAAAAAAAGGCTCCTCCAGGTCAAGTTTGGGGACCAAATGCTTTTGTGTGTGTGTGTGTGTATGTGTGCGTATATATTGTGTGTGTGTTTGTGCACATTTTGTGTGTGGACAGCAATAATAATAATAATAATAATAATAATACATTTCTGCACGTGTTTTTGTGCATGTAGGCAGTCAGGACACACTTTTCAGTGACTTTTTCTTTTCGGGCATGTCCGCAAATGTGTTATTGTTACTTCTGCTGCCGCACATTTATTAAAAATAATGGTCCTGTGTATCTGCATGGGTGCATGGTTCAGCGCATGTCTTGCCTGCATGCCTGGACTTACACGTGCAAATTACACGTATCTTTTTTTTACTTTTTTTTTTTTTTCTTCCCTATTTTTTTTTTAAAAAAAAAAACAAAAAAAAATTTGCTCACTTTTCTGTGTGTGTTATTGTGTGGATGTGTGGAAGCTTGTGTAAGTAGACTAAGTGTATATAAAGTTATGGCCGTGCCTTTTCCCCCACCCAAATCACATTTAAAAAGAACTAGGGTTCTATTTTTTATACATGCATACATATACATACATACAAAGTACAGGGTAATTTTTTTTTTTTTTTCACCTTAATTCATATTATAAATGTATCTTTTTACTTACCATCTTTTTAAATAGTCAAAATAGAATAAATAATAATTTTGATAATCAGAATAAAATAAATAGAAATTACTCTTTAATAATAATAAAAAGAATGTGTGTGTGAGAAAGAGAGTGAGAATATTATCTTAAAAAAAAATATAACAAACATCGTGATTTTCTTTCCTTGGATCTTCTGACTGGTTTGGTTACCAAACCTGCTGGAAGATCTGAGGGGGGAAACTGGTTTGGTTAGGTTGCTATATATTTTTTAAGATAATATGAATATTGAGATACAAAATAAGTATTGCTATAATCTACTGAAATGGGTAAATTTGGGTGCAGAATTTATCCCATAGTTGATTTATATAAGAAGTTATACATAATTCATCTATTTTTCTTGCTTTTAAATAAATGTGTGTGGGGATATTTTCATATTTATTTTTAAATAAATACCTAAATCTTAATAAAAGTGGCACACAAAGGGAGTAGGGGAAATCAATTCCTATATAATTATGAAATTTAACTGATTCAATATTTTATTTAATTCACATTATTCCTACCTTGCTGTAAAATATGCAGAAGATTCCAAATTGTTACTTTCTTCCTTGATAAATAAATTCTAGTAAATATTTTTTTCTATGAAAGAAGAGAATTTTAATGATTTTGATATTTCTCATATTTTCAAGGATAATAGCTGTAGACATCTGTCAGTTTTGGGAGATATAGAATCTACAAAAGTGGCTAGCTCATCCTTGTTGCAAATGCCTGCTTAGGTGCATTTATATTTTTCGTCAGGACCCACAAAGCCAACTTGTAGTTTATAATATACTATATGGAGGGAACCTTAGTTAAAGTTTTTGGGAGAGTGTGCATCATCTGCTCTAATAAGGAGTTGAACAAGACTAGTATGCTCAAACCCTTGATCACAATGACTTGTGACAGCACTCAATTCAGTAGCTTTGAATCAAATTTGTCTACTCAATTTCACTTACAAGGTCTGGGTAAATTTGTAGTATGATTTTTATGAATTTGGTAAGCATTGACTACAAAATATATATTAGCTTCTTCAGTCTCTCTGAAATTAGAGCATTCTGCTAAAGCTTTTTATCCGCATAAATAGTGTAAATTAAATAAGCAATTATTTTGATGTTATATGGGAAAACTTGTGCAGGAATCTTTGATAGTCATTAATCTTACATAATACATGGCTCTGGCTGATTCAAAGCATGGATGTGAAAAATGACTATAATAAAATTTAGTTCTCACTGTAAACAATGTAGTATTAGTAAGTTAACTACTCTGAACTAATGCATGACAGAACAGAGACTCAAAAAATAAAGATAGGTAATAAAATTTCAGAAGTTACATAAAGCAACAAAAAACAGGAAATTGTAGAGTGCCATGATAGCCCATGCACTGAAAGGGCATAGAAAATAAGTGAATATCTGTTTCACTTTCTGAATTTTAGGTTTGATGTGCTCAAAAGTGGTTACATCAAATGGAATGCAAACCTTTGGAATCTTTTTTTATTTTAAAGCAAGTAAATCTACTTTTTAGGGCTTTACTTTAACAAATGTTAAATGCATTTATATATACACAAGTTTAAAAGCTAATAAAAGCAGACATTATTTTTTAACATTCATTTCATTTGGTTGGCTTTTGGGAAGAATTCCAAAACTTATGCACCAGAATTGTGGTTTGCATACTGGCACTGTTTCTAGTATCTTCTTACTCTCCCATCCCACAATTCACTTTGACTTGTAGGCACCCTGGTAATCAGTATTCTATTGATGAATTGATCACCACTATTTAAAAAGAAAGAAAAAAATCTCCACACTGAAATCATATGTTTATTTCTCTGTTTCATCTTATCTTTGTTTTTAGCTATTTGTGTTGATCAAAACATGATAAACTCTTTGTTAAAGCACCCCTTCTGTTTTTTTTTTCTCTTTTTCTCTCCCGTTTCTGTACTCCCTGTTTTCTTGCCATACATCAGATAATGAGTTTTTTCAACTTAGAAACTTCTCTTTGCACCCTGCTAAAAATTCTTAATTAATAAAGTGTTTGTTTTTTATAATGATATGTGATTGGAATTCTGGGAACAGTCTCAAAGAACTTATCAGAGAGGCTGGGAATTCCAGGGAATCAAGTCTCTCCAGACAGCAACTCTATTAAAATAAGCTAGGAGAATATTGCCGAAACTTGGTGTCACTAAATCTCCAATGAAAACCACCATTCATGACTGGTGCGAAAAGTATATTATTGTTGTTGTTGTTGTTGTTATTATTATTATTTATTTATTTATTTTTTATACAAGTTTTGTGATTTGTTGTATGTGGTTTGAAATATCAGTGGCAAAATGTTCTTTTTGCAGCAATTTGGGACAATTTTAGATGTAGAAATTATATTTAATGAACGTGGCTCAAAGGTAAGTGTGACTTCCAGTCCTATGGTATATTTTTCTTTGTCAGCAGTCAAATGTTAACCCTTCTTTCAAAAAAGTTCATGTTGGCTGTAGATATTTGTTACTTTTTTTGTACTTGATATTCACTCCTTTTTCACCTGAATTTTGTTTTAACACAATATCTTACAATTAATTCATCTAATAAAAAAAGGAAGTTCTGTATATAGAAATCAAGAAACTGATTATGATGCAATTTAGCATAAATTTTAGTCTTTTTGCTTACATAGTATTTTGCGGAGTATTTTTCATTGTGCTAAGTGACTCAGAATTTAGGATTTTCTATCATTGATGTACAAGAACATAGTTTTAACTGGAAGTAGAATATTTGTGTATCAAAGTTGTGTTTACTTATTATAATTTAAAAAAGGAACTATCAACATGTGATCTGATTTTCTCTCATCACTAATTTTTATGTCATTTTTCTCATCTCAAGAAACTTTCATTGAATTAGAAGGAAGAAAGAAAAATAAAACGACTTATCATTTGAATGTTGGATGTCTTAAGCAGGTACTTCAAATATTGGCCTGAAGTTTCTTAATTTATATGATGAGTACATTACACTCCTTGTCACCCTGCAGATAATTTTTTTTAGAGGACTTGTTCTGTTTTTTTAGTTTGGAAGTGGGATTATGGTGATGAATGTGATTATTGGTATTAGATAAGTTAAATTCATCCATTAATGACTTGAAAAGGAAAACATAAAGAAATTCTCTGATGCATCAAACAATCTTTTTTTAGTCAATGCACTTTTAATTTAATCTGTTAGCTTGACATTAAAACTAAAATAAATACTTCAAGAAAAATTTTTCATTTTTCAAAATTTATTTTAAACTATAGATATCACAAATCTGTGGAGAGGTACTCTCTCTCTCTATATATATATATATATATATATATATATATATATATATATATATATATATATATAACTGTGAATTTATCTTTGAACACGTCTCAAAAAACCCACTGAGTATAAACACGGAGGGGAAAAAAGGGAACAAAAAAAAGAAACGAATTAAACACTTGAACATTAGTCAAAGTACTAGTCTAAAGAAAAAATCCCCGAGACGAGGAACTTAACATGTAAAGTGCTCAATACAATAGCAGAGTAAATAAATAAGTAGCTAACCTAGAGCCAACGGAGCTACCAAGGTTTCACCAAATGGATTCCTCAGGGCAACATATATAGTTGTAAATAAAGGCTATGAGTAACAGACTTGTTGTTTTATCTTTAAAATGGTTATTTGTGGCATGTACCATAAAGTTGTATGTACACATAGCGTCATGATTATTGTCACAGAAAGTTGGAATGGGATATTGAGTTCAAATTCTAGCTAAGGCTATTGTGTTAGCTTTCATAAAAAATCCCTTGGAAAGATATGAATCCATTTTTTTAACCTTAGCTAGGAGGTCAGATTGGGATCTCTGGATTTGATTAAGAACTTGAAAAACAAATCTGAATTCAAAGCTGGTTAGATATGGGGTTAGCAACACTACCCCATAAAAACCTACTTGCTATAGAAACCAAAGCAGTAACTTTACATAACTTTAAAGGTTGTGTGCATAATGATATCTATTCCTCTATGAAGAGTGTTAAAGACAGTATTCAATTTAAAATAAAACCATTAACTTTGTTGATTTGAATTTAGAATTCAGATTGAGTACCTAGATGCTTCTTAATAATTATTCTTTCAGTAGATGAGATAAAATGGTCATCAGCTACAGACATGGCTTGAAATACATATAGAAATATTTTAAAAAATTCTATAAAGATTAATTTGAATCTGTCAGATTCTGAAAAAAATAATTCTGAATTAGACTGTTGCTTTGAAGTTACTGAACAGTTGCTTGGCAAATTTGTAATTCTTAATCACTGTTTAAGAAATAAGATGAAATGAAGGTTCTGAGTCTCAGATTTTGTTTCTTTGTAGACTTTGTAGTGGAATTGGTTTATGGTGTGGTCCATGGAAGAACTCCTTTCTAGATATAGAATTCAAAGTTAAGACATCGTTGGAAATTACTTTGTTCCAAATGTATGCTGATTAATCAAACACTCAGATTGAAATTTTGACTAAAATAACAATAAGATGATGAAAACAAGCCTTATATTCATGATAAAAATACTTAGATTAGCTGGTTTAGCAGTAACTATTTAACCCAAAGAGTTAGATAAAAGGAAATACTAAGACAGATAAAAGATTACCTGAACATTAATAATGAAAATAACTATGCTATTTCTTTCAGTGATTGGAGAGTATTTGATCTAGTTAAAAAAGCAACAGTAAAACGAAAAAAATATTATCAAAAGCTATTAATTAGAACTGTAATTATTACAAATAGTTTGTGTTTAAATTAAGTTTAATTTTTTGGCAATTGACAATATACAAGCATTTATTTCTTAATCGTAATTATTTGGAATGTATCCTTTGAAGCTCATGGTTTTAGAATTCCTTTATAAGTTGAATGTAATCGCAAATATTTATTTGTCTAAAGGGTGTATGTTTATGCTCAGTAGTTCAGGCTTCAACTTATAAGGTTTAACTCTATTCTGTGCATTGCTATAAAATACTATCGGAATACTGCTATTGAGAATAACTTATTAAATGTTGAACTTTATTTAAACAATTGAATTCCTGTTTTGTTTTTGTTGATGTAGTTATTCTTTTAGTCCATTCTACAAATGTATAATCTGTAAGGTAAAAGTTTGTTTTTAAATCACAATGGTTTAAAATGGATTCAAGTTGTAGATAATCTATTGTATATTTTAATGTTAGAAAAAAAAAAAAGGATAAAAAACATTAATTTCCTGACTAGTATTTTTGTTTTAATTTCAGTTGTTTACCATCAAACTACCCAGACCAAAATTGTACATGTTAGATAAAAAGCAACTGAAATTATGATAAGATACTGGTCAACAGTTAATAAAGACTGGCAATTCTTCATCTCAAAATAATAAAGTTTAAGATAACATTAAAGCTGGAGAAATTTTAATCTAATTGTATCTTGTACTCATGAATATTCTTTTATTATACAGTTTTTGTTTATTTCATCTGATGCTTAGATCAAGTAGTCATAGGGGAGTTAATCAGATGTGATACTGGGTCAGGTATTTTTTCCAGGTTTAAACATTATGTTTAACTTTTTTAACTTAGAGGTGAGGGAATAATTAATATTATCAACATTAAAGCCTTTACCATCTATTTCCATGATGAACATGACAGTGCATTTTTAAGTCTCGTTATTTCATCTCTCTATCTGTTTGGTCTTTTCTTTATACATTTATGTATTGGGCAGCAATCAACCAACATTTTTCTCCATCTGGTATTCTTTGTTTTTGCTATGGGTAACCTCCATTTTTGTTGCTTAATCACTTGTATGATATCTTTTATTTTGGTCTGTTTTTCAGTCCCTGTTGGCATCTTTCTTTCCCAAAACTTGAGAAAATAAAATAATTGTTATTTTGGATTTTGTAAATTCCAGCTGGAGTGAATACCAAGTGTTCATAATATGCACAGCTAACATTGACTAAACTGGAGGGGGGTTATCAACTTCATATATTTTTTTTTAATATGGTATTCGTTAGCAATAGCTGAATCTTCGTCAATTTCATTTCCCTCCAATCAATTTATCCGAATGGAATTTAATTTCAGACCATTTAAATTTTTCAAAGGATCTTCTAATTTGTTTTTATCAAAAACTTATTTAAAATAAGTTTTTGGTTTTTGTCTGAAAATGCAAATTTTATTTCCTTCTATAAAAGGAAATTAATGAAAAAAATCTAATGAAATATTTAGTACTAAGACCAATTTTATGATTAAAATACTTTTTTAATCTTTTTACTTTTTCATTCTAATGTACAGAAAATTTGACAATTATAATTTAAGATTAAAAAATAATCAGAAAGGTAAAAATTCCATGCCCCCCACTTCAATCTTTAATTCATCATTTTGTAATTTTAAATTCAAATATAATTGCTCGCGAATACCAAGATATTTTATGTTATCAAGTAGAATGAAACTACTCACTTTTCTTTTGTTTCTTTCATAAGTTCTAGTATTTGTATAGACAATTTATTTTTGGTTGGAAGGTAAACTATTCACCAAAAATTAATAAATTATTTAATCAACCATGAAAACAGATGATATATACTAGCATTGCATATTTTTGTTCATCTGTATAAATTGTACATTAACTTTCTGATTAAAAGATGGCATTTTAATGCACAGCTAACTGTAAAAATGAAGCAATATTTTCTTCTTTTTGTAACAAAAAAAAATGTTGCCAATATTATGAAAAATCCTGACATTTTAAAATATGGGCTCTATCCGAAAATTTTGATTTTAACATAGCTGCAATGACCTGCCATAAAAAAAATCAGAAATGTTAATATTTTTTTCATGTGGAAAATGGTTTCAAGAAGAAAGACAAATCTTTTTAATGGAGTTTTTATGAAAATATTTTTTGTTTTTAATCTTTCAACCATAATTTCTTTTATCTTTATTTCAGCTACTTTTTGTTGAGACATGCATTCTGTGGTCATTACTTGGCAGTGTTGATAAAAAATTAACAAAAAAAAATTGTAACATTATCCTTTTCTTTATAGTCAAATTTTAATTAAAGCCTTTTGTTAAACTTGAAATTTTTCTGTCACTATAAAATTTGCAGCATTAATTATGAAAAATAATATATATATATATATATATATATATATATATATATAGCTTTGGTGATTAATACCTTATTTTATACTGACAAAATTTGTTCCATTGGTTGGTTTATCTTGCTGAATGGCATGTTAAAATTTCCATCAAATATAAATTTTTCACAAATTATGATTAAGACTTTAATTAACAAGCAGAGCATAAAGGGTGAACTTATTAAAACTAAGTTTGTACACATCACTTCAAGGTCAATAAAAAAAATCTTTTTTTTTTTTTTTTCTAATTTATAAAATGAAAACTTTGTTTACATTTGACTATATCACTAAATTCACATCCTATTTATGAAGAAAAATATTTCTTTCTACATTGAACACTTATTTTCCAACACAATTTTTCCTTTTACAATGCATTTAAATTGGTGCTGAAGATTAATCACATAGATTGAATGTTTTACAGGGTGTGGTGGATAAATTGTCTTCTAAATTGTGCAAAAATGAAAATAACACTGACTTCTCATTTTAATAGATATATTTATCAAAATTACACAAATCTTGAGATACTAAAGAGTAAATTTAATTAATAAAATCATCATTGGGTTCAACCATGGCCTCAAGTTGACTTTGGAATCTCTTGCAACTCTTCTGGATGGTTTCCTTGTTTAAGTTGGTGAATGTTGCCATAATCTTTGCCTCCAGTATTACAAGGTGTTTTGTTGGTCTTTTGCTTAACTGCACCTCACACATAATAATCAAGGTGGTTGCAGTCTGGGAGAAATAGGTGGCCAGATGTAAAGGGCAATGTGATCACAGAAATTGACTGACAGCCACGGTTGAGTGAAGCTTGTGTGGCACAGTGCAGAATCCTGTTGCCAAACATAATCTTCCAGCAGCCACTACCTCCTCAAGACACTTGGTGTAAGCCTCAATGTGGAGTTTGAGGCTTTCACCAACAAATTTAGATCTTTTCTTAACAGAACATCAAAGGGGATTTTCTGAGTTGCCATATCTTCAGATTCACCATTAGACACATCCAACTCTTTCTGAATCCTCTGCACTGTCTTCAGATTGACATCCAAACACTCAGAAATGTCTGTATTGGAGCTTTTGGCATGAATGCCAAGCAGTATAGCATGCTGTTTCCAAATTTCTGGTGGAGGAAATTGTGTCATGGTGCTCTTTTTCTCATAGCTGATGTCCAACTGACCCTATTATTCTGTTCAGTTGACAAAATAAAAAAAACGAACAATGTACATGTGCAAAAGTAAAGATATAAAATGGCGACAATTTACCCATCGCATTTTATACAATCAAAATTCATCTATGGATATGTGCTTATTGATTCATCCTCATAAGCTTCAGTTAAATTTAGGCTTATGGCCACATCATGTTAAAATACTGGTTTTTGTATTATCACTGAAGTTAAGTGACTTCAAGTGTGGTAAGTACATAAGATAGGTGATAACTTGAAAATACCATGACTATGAGCTTGAAAGTGCTGGTGATGTGATGGATCAGAATGTTTATTGACAGCCAAGTTCCAATTCCAGTTGGATTCATTATACTTACTTATGCAAAAATACCTTTGAGAAAAGTATGAATCTACCTTTTCTCCCTCAGCTATGGGTTAATTGATAAAAAACGTTTACTGAAGCTTTATTATCTCAAAAAAAATTCTAAGGATTTAAAAATATTTGCTGACTTTGAATAATCTGCAAAGAGTTGATAAGATGTAAAAAATGAATCAATAAAAATAAATTCAGTTGAACTTAGTTGATTGCTAAATTATATCTTGTTCCCATTGTAAGTACCCCCACCCAATACTGTTTTAATTATCTAATGTTCTGATATATAGAAATTTATATATTGTATTTTTCTACATATATTGTTTAAAATTTACTGTAATTATAGGGGAAAGTGCTCAGTATCAGAGATAGTGAGTGTTTCTATGTATGGAAAGTGTGGATATAAAAGTCAACACTCCAGTATGATCGTCAGACCTAGTGCAAAGATTGTATTGAAGCATAAGACTGACAGTTACTATGCCATGTCCATAGTGTGTGTGTGTGTGTATATATATATATATATATTTGCAATTTAAATAGATTACATTGATTTTTTTTTAAAATGCTCAATAACTGTAATAGAACTATTATAAAGACAAAGAATACAATTATTTAAAATCACCTTTAAAATCTTCAAAAATGTTCACTCTCAGTATTCACATGATTTTTTTTATATTACTAACAGTTTCATATTTAAAAATTCATCATCTGGTGTGGAACTGATTAATTTTTACAGTGTGAAACTATAAGTAATGTAAAAATCTTGTGAATGGTTTATACATGTTTTTAAATATAGATTTACTTTTTTACTTATCTGTATTATATAGTTTTACTTATTTCTTGATTTGATAATTTCTTTTGATAAATTTAACATTTTTCTGGGGCATTGACTAGCCAAAATATAATGTTAAAAATAAAGGAACCATCTAGTTATGCATGATCTCAGAAGTTTAGATAATTTGTTTTTCATGCCTAAAATATAGATAAAAAGTAAAGTTTAATAAATAACATTTATTGGAAATTTTGATTTATCTCCAGTTTTGTCTTTCTTTCTTGGAACCATTGATGATGAATTGTTAAAAATCTTCATTTGCAAATGTTGCTGGTTTTTCACTTTTCTTAGAAAATGAACAAAAAACAAACCAAAAAACAAAAAAGAAATCTTGTCTTTGTAAAAGAATGGAGATTGTATACATGTGCTCATGAAAGTGAAAAATGGGTGATGGTTGCTGAATGGATGTATATAATTCTGCTTTCAGTAAAAGTTTTTATTTATGTTGTCAATGTGTCATTTTATATTGACACTGTACAGTTTCATTCTACAAAATCATCTTGCCAACAATGAACATTCTCTTACCTCTTACTTGGTAGGCTTTTTGAGCACCCCTAATCACTCATACTGAAGTATTTCATATAGATATAATTTGAAGTTTAAATTTTATTTTTAACTGTAAAAATGTGTGTGTAGTGTGTATTGTATTATTACTTGAAATATTATTATAGTGTGTACATGTGTTTGAGTCACCATCCCTGTTTTTTCAAACTGTGAAATTAATGACTCTAAGCCCAGACCATTGAAAGTCTCATTAAATAAACTGTATCTGTTAGCAGGAAGTAAATCCAGTGTTTGGAAAAATGATGATATCTTCTTAAATACATATACTCACGAAAAGTATTTATCTCTCTCTCTCATCTATATATATATATATATATATATATATATATATATATATATATATATATATATATATAATTGAATATGTGCTCCCATTTATTGATGTGCAAATAAAAATGTGCATAAATTTTAAAATAGGGGATGTATTCACAGTAGTCACACACCATATTAATACAATATGTTCTCCTTGAGCATGAACACATGCCTATACTTTTTCATGGATATGATTGTACTGATGACAAATATTATCCTGTGAAATATTATTACACTTCTTTTTGTCTTGTTCATCTAATTCTGCAAGACTTGTAGATGAACTGATTGAAAAAGTTGGGTATCATCAATGTGAGACAGGTCTGGTGAACATGCCATCCAATACACTCCTCCTTGGTCTTTTGAATAGGAGTAGAGGATTACACCTTGTTTCTTATTTAGGATTGGATTTCTAGTTCCTTCTAATGTTTTTTTTTTTTTTGTTTTTTTTTGTTTTTTTTTGTTTTTTTTTTTCATTCTCTTTGACTCCCAGTAGCCTCTTGTATTTTAGTGGCACTATCACCTTGTTTGAGGTGGATTGATAAGAAAAAAATAGTTGACCTACTTCAAGAAAATGATTGACAGGAGTTTGTCTTGATACTCCTGAGGTCACATTTTGTCTGATCTGTGCTGTGGATACAATATTGTTTGCCACTGATATCCTTATAATATGGCAATTTTTTTTTTATGTGCCTGTACTACATTACCACCTAAAACCTGTTTCATGGGTGTATAGATATTTATTTGATCATTGAAGCATCACCATGCCTCACATTCAACAAACACAGCGATTCTCTAAAATGACTATCTGATTATTTGAAGACCCAAATTTCCTCTCAAATGGCTGTAATCAAACAAAAAGATAATGTATGCATTTCCATGGCATGACACTTGCACTGGACTTTCATCCTTTTGAATCTTATAGCATATGTCATGATATGTAGCTCAGACACAAATAATGCACTGATATGTATGCTGCTATGTAGCAAGATGGCTGAAAACTTTAACAATTTTTTCAGAATGTCTATTGTTCCCTCATATACAGATATTGTACCTTGGTGAAAGTTGGTATAATTTTTCAGGGTGTTGAAATTTTATTTTTCACCATTGTGTGTGTATGTGTGTACACACACACACACACACACACACACACACACACACACACACACACACGCACACACACATATCTGCATTTTTAAGTAGAGATTATGTAGATATGACTATGTTGCACTTCAAGAATCGTTCATTTCAAGTGCTGTACACTTTAAAAACTTTTCTTGTAGATATCTTGAGTTTTTATGAAGTATCGAGAACTTTCGTTGTTGGCATATATATCTATTTTTAAATACAGAAAAAAGATTACAATCAATATCTTCAGGATGCTGCCCTTTTCTTTTATTCTCTTTTCTAACCTTCATTTTTAATTATTAACATAAAAAAGAATATGTGATTTTTAGACACTTTCCTTTTTGGAATATGTTAAATGGAATTGTGTTGAATCCCTACTTGTTGTCTTTGGTTCAAGACTTCAATAGGATTATTTTTTTACATTTAAATTTCATAATATTTGTTGACTGATTCATTCTTGTATATATTTTTAATAATTCCGAATTATTCAATTGCCATTAGTACACACTATCCACTTTGTAATATTAATTGATTGATCTTTATGTAAATCTGGGTGAAAAGAGAAGAAATCTTCCTGGAGATACTGATTTGAAATCTGATTTTATGATCATTTTGTTTGTATCTTATTTATATAATTTATTGTATGTGGGTTATCACGGTCAAGAAAAAGCATCATGGTTTCCTTTCCTTAATATCAAGACAGCATCTCACCTCAAAAATCTCATGTTAGATCACTGCTAATATTTTTTTCTTGAGAATTTAAGTAATCTGCTCCTAGGCAGTGTGTGGGTTATTAAACGATGCAGAATCAGTTTTCCATCTATCCAATTTGATGTAAGCACTTGTCTGTGCATAGCTGTATGTAATGGATTTTAAAATAGCAATTTCCTAATGTACTTTCACTTGAAAAGAGTGAAAGTTGAATCCAAAGTTGTTATGCCATTCGATATTACGATTGAGAAAAAAATCCCATGATGTTTTATCTCTTAAATGTTTACATTACTGTCAGTATTATCAATTGTATTGATATTTTAGTATCGTTAGGCCTTTTTTGTGCAACCTTTTGCCATTTTATTGTTGGTGTATACAAAGACAAACATACCTAAAGAAAATGTGTAACTCTCTTGAAAATTGTATCTACAATGAGAAATTGATGATATATTGTCTTGTTGGTTGTTATTGATATAAATGAATACATTTTTTCATTTTTATTTAGATGTTAATTACTAAGCAAAATACATTGATATATATATATATATATATATATTTTAAATCCAAAAGGATGATCAGATAGGTAAATCCCAAAAACCTGATCCTAATTGATATTAATTTTGTTAATATTAAAATTAATCAAGGTGGAGTGCTCGATGCAAATATTATATTTTATTTACAAAGCCAAATATAAAAAATAAAACAAATTTTGATATTTAAATCTGCTGAATAGCCATTTCTATAAGGAAATCCTCGCCTCTTCAGCAACGGCAAAACAAAAATTTTATTTAGTCAAATTCAAATGTATAAGCCATAGCCCGCAGCATGGTATACTGGCCCAACATTGATTCTGACATCAAACAGATGTTCAAGAGTTGTGTCCCTTGCATGGAAGCACAGAAAAACCCACCATGAATCATGGACTCACACTGGACATATCCAGAGCAACCATGGTCCAGAGTTCATGTGGACTTTGCTGGACCCATAAATGGACTGGGTTTCCTGGTAGTTGCGGATGCCCATTCCAAATGGCCAGAAATTTTTCTGATGAAAAATACAGACTCCCTCTCAACTACTAGTATCCTTAAAAGGCTCTTCAGTCAACATGGCCTACCAGAAACACTTGTGTCCGACAATGGAACACAATTTACATCAGAGTTGTTTTGGCACTTCTGCAAATCAAATTGCATCACACATGTTCGATCCCCTCCCTATCACCCACAATCCAATGGCCAAGCTGAACGTTTTGCAGACACATTCAAACATGCTCTGCTTAAAGCAAAGGGAGAGGGAACAACAGAGGAAATATTACAAACATTCCTTCTTTGCTATCGGACAACACCCAATAGTGCAGTAAAGGATCAGATGACCACAGCAGAGGCACTTATGGGACGAAAGCTCCATAACACACTGGATACGTTATGCCCAAAAGAAACAACAAAAACAGAGTATGTGCCAGAATTCAGATCGGCCACTATCAGTCGGTACACCAGTGTTTGTGAGGAGTTACAGGCCTGGGCAACCAAAATGGACACCAGGTACCATTCACAAGAAAAAAGGACAATTTGTCTATAGTGTAAAAATTGGAGATCAACTCTGGACACGACACAAAAACCAATTGCATCCTAGGTACACCAACAACACTAAGACGAATAACACGTCGAACATTCCACTGGACTTACTAGTGGACACATTTGAACTACTGGTTATACCACTTGTCGAACAGACAAATATAAACAACAGCATTGCAGAACCTAGAAAGAACCGGCCAAAGCGGAATAGAACTAAAGTGAAGCACCTACAAATTAACCCCAAGCGTGCTCGTGACAGCTAATGGTCTTTGTTTCTCCCCCTTTTTTTAAAAGAGGTTTTAGGATCACTATAAAAAGGGTCAAGAGTTACCTCCCCAGGACTGTTCATTCCCCAGCTAATAGATGCATGCTGGGAGATAAGCAGAAGGGACTTCCAGGTAGAGGCTAGCAAACATGGCAGGCAGAATTTTGCCATGCTCTCTATAAACACCTCTTTGTTCAACATCCACAACTGTTTGTGTTACTCATGTTTCCACAATAATCAATTCCCTAGTTATTTTCAATACTCAGCAAGTGTGTCATTTTTCCATTACTGTTTTATTTTTTTCATGGTAAAAACATAACACTTTCATACTAAGCCGCCTTATAGTTTCTTAAATTTTAAAAATAATTAAAATTAAAGTTAACTCATTAATTGTGAATATTCTTTAGTTATTTAAGTAAATTATGTTCGGGAATGTGTGTGTGTGTGTGTGTGTATATATACTTGTAGTAATGGATTCTTTTGAGATCTACCCTTGAAGTTAATATTTTCAAATTTAAGATTTATATTTAAATTTGTATGTCCAAATTTTTTCTATAAAATTTGTCCCAGTCATAATTTATTTAAACTAAAATCTCTTTGGTAAATTTTTCAATGTTTTTTTTTCAACATTGATGGTAGCAATTTTCTTTTGTTTCTTTGGGAAAAATTTTTTTCTTAGCTGACTTTCCAGTCAACCACCCCTTCCCCCTTTTTTCTTTTTTTCCTTTTGTTCCCCCTATCACTTCTATCCCTCTGACATGGCTAAATTTTAACTTTTAAATGCTTGACTCAGGTATGGGGGAGGGGCATGTCTTCTAATATGAGACATAGGTATCTGTCTGTTTTCCCCTTTTACTTCCTTAAATTCAAAAATTGTTAATCCCACCCCATTTTATTTTCCTGTGGATGGACGATTTTTTTTGGACTTCTACCGATATAAAATCTTTCAATACATTTGAATTTGAGTAAATAAAATTTTTGTTTCCCCATTGTTGAAGAAGCTTGGATTTCCTCGTAGATATGGCTATTCAACAAATTTAAATATCAAAATTTTTGTTTTATTTTATTTATTTATATATATATATATATATATTTATAGCCTTTGAAATTTTACTCGACTGATGGACTCAGTTGTTTAAAAACTTAATTGGGCAATTAAAGTTTATTGCTTCACTCACCTGCAGTGGATTAAAAATCTTGCAATGAAGCGTGTCCCTTTAAATAAAGAAAAAGGAAATCTGATTCCTTTTACAACCCAAAAGTATGCAACTGAAGATTCACAAGTTACTTAGAATGACCTACAGTGACATTATTGAACTCTTTGGTCTTATGACTGGTGCCTGATTTACATTGGAATGTGTGGTTAAATAAAAGATGGTGACATCCCACAATTGTCAAAGCAAGATCTGATAAATGGAATTTAGATTGACAAGCTCCTGTCTGGCTTTTATCATCCTGGTCAGGGTAAACATTCGTTTAATTAACGCTTCCAGATTGGAGCCAAAATGTCTCTGTCACCCAGATTAATGACGATCACATACTTTTAGAAACTCATTTGGAAAAATATTATCCTTGATTCAACATCTATATTTTCTCCCCACTCATGAAAAGTAAAAATGAACATTAGAAAGAAAGAAAAAAAATATGCATACTTCTTTCAACCATGCACCGAAAAACAAATTATACAAGTAATTTTTTTTGTGGAAAATTGTTGAGAAAAATTTGTAGGTGCTTCACTTTAGTTCTATTCCGCTTTGGCCGGTTCTTTCTAGGTTCTGCAATGCTGTTGTTTATATTTGTCTGTTCGACAAGTGGTATAACCAGTAGTTCAAATGTGTCCACTAGTAAGTCCAGTGGAATGTTCGACGTGTTATTCGTCTTAGTGTTGTTGGTGTACCTAGGATGCAATTGGTTTTTGTGTCGTGTCCAGAGTTGATCTCCAATTTTTACACTATAGACAAATTGTCCTTTTTTCTTGTGAATGGTACCTGGTGTCCATTTTGGTTGCCCAGGCCTGTAACTCCTCACAAACACTGGTGTACCGACTGATAGTGGCCGATCTGAATTCTGGCACATACTCTGTTTTTTGAGAAAATCAGATTTGTTATTTTTTTTTATCATCTACGAGATGGAGGTTGTAGTCAAACTGAAGAAAGAAACTATGAATTTAGGTACCTCTATTCAGTTGCCACAAAAAACAGCATATCATGATGTTAAAAGGACACAAACTTAATAAAAACAAAATTTTATCATCAAAATGTTTATGCTATCATTAAGAGGAAAGATCAAATTTCATTATTTTTTTTTTAATTTTTTAAATCCTTTCTAACATGTTCGAAATTTTTAAAATTTCATTTTTGTTTTCCATCAGTGATTCACGCTATATTTACGTTAGGTGACTATTAAGTTGGTCAAGTAAAATGGTTTTGGGTTGAGTTAATTTTTCCTTGCTCTTGACTGCCGGTCGAGTGATTTCTTTTTCAAATCTCAAAGGCTGTATGTATGTGGATATATATCTATATATAGAGTATAAAGGGTGAGTGAGTCTGTGTGTGTGTATATATATATATATATATATATATATATAATGTACATTTGTAAACAAGTTAAGTGACCGACCCAGATTTCAACCCTGTAGTGTCTTCAGGCGATTTGCAATAATATATATATATATATATATATATATATATATCAATTAATAGATCTTGTCTTTAAATTTAATATTATTTCTTATTACTATGTTATTTTAGTTGGTGTGAGCATAAATCTGGTTTAGTCTGGTTAGAAGGTGGGCCAGTCACTTTTAATAGGTACATTTTTTTATAAGATTTTTAGTGATCTATCACAGTAAACATCATTTTCACTGTTTTTATTTTTTTGTTTTTTAAATGAATGATATCTCCTCAGATGTACTCACTAAAATAATGTTTATAGTAATATATAGTGCAATGTATTTATGGGTATAAAGTGTTTGTGCATAAACAAATTTTTTGTAAACTGCATTTTTAAGAAATATTTGAACTGACTTTCAAATATGTGCATTGTGAAATATTGTTTGATTTGTTCCTCTAAGTTAAATTGTTAGTGAAAAATGCTTTAGTCTATTTTGTGGAGAATCAATTAATCAGCCGAGGTATATGTCAGACTGGGACAAAACTACATGTACATTGTTATTTCCTCTGCTTACCTCAACGAATATATCCAAATATGATGGATGTTGTCATTGATTTTGACATATGAGTGTCCAAGTACTAAATCAGTTCTTTATGCTTGACATGATATTTTAGTCCCTGTCAAACAAGGTCATAAATGGCACAAGAATGAGGGTTTTGAAAGAAAATGGATGGTAATGATGATGATGCTCTTGGCCTTCTTTCCCTAAGTCTGTCAGTTTTAAGATCATTGATGTCATTGAAACAACTAGCTCTCTACGCCATACTATATAAGGCTACCTACAGATCAGTTTGTTTTTAAATCTGAGCAATAGCTGACCTATCTTCCTTTTTTCTATATTGAATGTAGGTATCCATGAGGAACTGGGTATTCTGTCATCACTCACCTGGTCCACTTAAATTGCAATTGCATAAGAAAAGTCTCAGTACGCAATTTTGTACTTTGTCATGTTTTGGAGACACTCTGTGGAAAATGTCAAGCTGATTTATATGTAATATTGTTTAAAATTTATTTAATTTATAGGGAAAATGTGCTAAATATTGAAATTAATGTTTATAGATATAGGCAGTGTAGACAAAAGAATCAACATTGCATAGTGATTTGGTCTGAAGTGCACTGAGATGTGAAAGTGATGGTTACCATGAAGTGTTGATTCCTATGTCCACATTATCCCTTTCTGTCTAACTTTATGTATATATAAACAACAGCAAATATTGTAGCTGATAAAAAATTAGTTAACAAAAATAATTCTGTAAGATTATATAAGGCAAGCAGTTTTTGTAAATAAGTGCTTGCTATCAAGAGATATATGACTTGAATAATATATAAAATAAATTTGTTCACATACCTGTTGAAAGTTTCTACTGTGAGTTTCATGGAATAGCTTACGCTCTTCAGAGAATTTGGCGAATTCAATGGTAAATTTTATCCTATGAAACTCAGAGCAGTGACATTCAATGGTGAAGTGGATTTTTTTTATCATCTCTTTGTGTGCATGCATATGCACACACTGCCTTATATTGAGTGTATATGAACTTATTTAGAATTTCTAAATTGTGTGCGCACACACATACACATACACACACACACACATATATATATATATATATATATCAATGCTGTCCATTTATTTTTGTTAATTGTTATATATCTAGAGAAAGTAACAACTAATATAAAATTTCTGTAATTTTGTACAAGTAGCATTTTTTCTGTCTTGTAATAAAATTTTTTTGTCAGGTATGTATGAGAATTTTATTTTCAGGAATAAAATATTAGTTGTTGGTGGCTCCTTATCTACATTGACTTTACTAAGAGTAAAAATAAGAAAACAATTGAATTTTGTGTTTTATGTAAGAATTGATTTTTTTAACCATAACAGTATAGATACAACTATATGAATAACAACCAAGAAATATATGGTCACATTGTATTTCAGTGTAAAACATTTCTTTCTCTGTATATTAAATCACCTTTCATCAAAATGGCAAATGGTTGTACAGTTCTAGCTTCACATTTGTACCCTTTTTCTTAACTTGCAAAATAGGCATTCAAATAATGGTGTCTTTCTATTGAAGCCTCATTGTGAAGAATTTATGGAATCTTCATGAAATATATACAAGAATAAAAATAGATAGTAATAAAAAAATAGGAGTTTTTATATTTTCAATTTTATTTTTAAACAATGCTTCTATTCCAAGATTCTTAATTAATCTGCTGGTTTTCTTTATGCATCAAATTCAATATCTGCTTGTGTTTATATCAAATTATATTTTTTCCTGAAGAAATTGGTTGCAATTAATATAGTGTATCTTTAAGACAGATTTAAATACTTTTGTGCTTAGATGTTATTAAATATTTAATTTAATTTTTGTAATTAAATTTGATCAGTGTAGACTATCATCTTAAATCATATACACATTTGTATCAAATTGTTAAATTTTTAATGTTTAAACAATAAAAAGATTACAAAAATGATTAATTCCTCTCTGTAAAAGATTTTTTATTATCATTATAATAATAAAATTATTATCAGGAAATGTTTTTGAATTTTCAATTCTATTTTTAAATCCAACCAAATTTTAAACAGATTTTTAAGCATTACTAAATGACTATTTTGGAAGGGGAATAATTATTACTAAGTAATAAAACTTTTATTGTAACAAGTGAAAATTACTTGGTAATACAATTTCAATTGAAGGAGAATAATGTAAAGAAAAAGTGGTGGATTGTCTACTGTACTAATGGTGTCATTTCAAACTACTGATCACTTTAGTTGTTAAGAAATCAGAAGATTATTGTCTGAACCAGATAGAATTAAATTATCAATTCATCAATTTCATATATTTTTCATATTTTTTCTAACAATTTTTTATTTTATAAGGCTTGAAATAACTTTTTCTTTTGCTTTAACCTATTTATTGTAAGTACTAAATAAAAACATCTCCTTTTTCTCTTTGTCTAAAATTAAAGATGAAAAATATTAGAAATAATATTTAAAAAAAAATTTTTTTTGGTAATAAGATAATTTTGCTGAAGGTTTGCTTTTAGCTGATTGTGTTACTTGAGATTTTATTATTATTATTTTTATTTTTTTTTTAAACCATTTTACTCAGATGCTAATGAGATACAAAACTCTTCTCAGCCTGGCCTTTCAGAAATGTAAAAGAACCAAAGGGGAAAAAAGTCTCTGCTTACACACAACCTACTCCTGTCCTCTTCTTTGCAAACCCTACTGCCTTACTTATTGATTGAACATATTCTCTTGCTTTTGCATTATCAGTTTAAAGCAGACATTGAGCAATGCCAAAAAGTCTATAAAATTATCTTAAAAAAAAAAAATTATGTGTGTGTGTGGGGTTTCAAATGAAATTTTTGTAAAATGATCATAAGCATCAAATTCCTCTTCAAATATCCTTATTGCAGAATTAGTGACTGACTGAGCCAATGTTTTTACCTGGCTCTGACTTGATGAGAATCAAGCTCCTCTGCCCCCAACCAATCACAGAAATAGAAAACTGAGACTTCAGTTGAAGTAGATGAAAATCTATAGGTGCTTTTTGTTGCTCAGGTATGCTTACTTCAAACAGATCAGGTGTCATGCGATAGAATGTTTATCTTACATTCTCAACTGACTAGCTTGTTTAAGGCGGTGTTACTTTTTCACAAATTTTTGTGGGTGCAGAATCTGGAACTTTGGTTTCTTGAAAAACTGTCTTGGACAAGGGACCTGTTTTTGACCCCCATCTGTATATGCACACAGGCACCAACAGGTATTGAATTTTGTACCTTTGTACAAAAAAAACAAAAAAAACAAAGCAAAATATAATTTGATAAAAATGAAGAAGTTATCATGTGAGATAGGGGATAACTGCTACTTTTAAAAGCCAAAGTTCACATATACCCTTGTGAGTCCACTTTTTAATTTGGAGAACTCATATTTAGAAAGTAGAAAGTTTGAAAATCAATACAGCTTCCCCACCCCATCCTATATCCCTAAATTTAAATAATACAATTTCTGTCTATACATAAAAATGAAGAAACAATTCAATTTTGTTACTTGGTTTTAAATTTACATACATATGATTTTATTTTCTATTTGAACTCTGCTTCTCCAAAAGAAAAAAAAATCATGTTAATGACGCCAGTAACTTTTTTCTAGGCCAGTAAAGAGTGGAAAAAAGATGTCTGATACTTTTTCTAAAGAATATGAAAGAACACTAGAAATCTCAAGTAAAAGCTCATTATTTAATCTAATAAGCTTTCAAACCATAGCTACATGATCTTTCAAATTTCTTTTCATGAGTAAAGAAAACTTTTACTATATTGTATATTTGAAATGGATTGCAATTGATATCTTACATTAAAACTTTACTTATTAGATTTTTGCTTACAACCTATATTGATTCTGTAGTCTTAAATGATTTATGTTATAAAGTCATGTAAAACAGTTTCTTTCATTAGAATTCTGTGGTATCATTGTAAAATTTAAGTTTATTTAATGTTATTTAATTAATAAAGAAATTCTTATTCAGAAAACAATTGTTAAAATATAATTAGTGAAATATACTAAGTAAATTTCATTTTCTTTTTCATATTCTACACTTCAGACACTTAATTTTTCAATTTTCAATGTCTAATTTAATCATTAGCAAAAAATTTGTTTAAATTGAAATAAGTAATTTTAAAAATCTTTTTGCATTTTATTTTTATAATAACTTAATGTACATATTTTTCCTAGTTATAAATAAATAACAAAATTAAATATTAATTTAGAAACACTCGAAAATTCTAAATTATCAAAGTCAACGAACAATTAAATATTTTAATAAATGTTTTTAATTTTGATATATAACAATTAGGATTAAAGTTGATTTCTTTTTTTGCAAAGAATTTTGATCAACTGCGTTACTTAGAACAATTATTTCACGATTTATGTAAATGTAAAACAGTTTTGTGTGAAATAATACAAGTGACAGATGACTTTGAAAAGGTACTGTGGATTATTTACACCTAATTTGCTTAAATAATGCACTGACTATTGTTTGTGCCATGTGGCAATAATTGTAAGTAAAATGATGCTCTGAAACAAGTAACCAAGTAATGGTTTAATCAGAATATTAGTGCCTTTCTTTTCATTTTTTTTATGTTCATTATCAGTAATAAAGAAAAAAAGTTAACTAATCCTTATAAATTTAATTAATTATTTAAACAATATTTTTGAAGATCTGAAATCCAAAATGGATAAAATCTTAAATATTGTCAATAAATATCATAAGTAGAATAATGAATTTAGATTTATTAATCTTCATAATATTTTAAAATATAAATTAATATTTTTCATAACATTTTAAAATAGAAATTATAAACTAAATTTTAACTTTAAGTTTAAATTAAAAATAATTTTTTATATTTACATTCAATAAGGATTTTTTTCTGAAGATTTCATCAAATTCTTTGCAATATGTTTATCTATCTATCTATCTATCTATCTATCTATCTATCTATCTATCTCATTTTACCTGTCTGTCCATCTGTTTGTCTGTCTACTTGTTATTGGTTTTAAACCTAGGACAACAACTAACAACAGCCGGGTAGTTGGGGCAGTAGTGCCAAGACCAGTGGTCAAACTGTTATTTTTTTTGTCGAAAATGTCTGTGACCTTTCTTCCTTTCTCTTTCCTTCTTTCACTCTATCTCTTATCTTTTTTTCCTTTCCATCTGTTTCTTACCCATCCCAACCCATATCTCCAGCTGTCTCACATGTAATGTGCCCCCTCCCCTGTTGTCCGGCCGGTCACGTTGTTGTCCCAGTGTGCTTTATGCAGTGTGTGGCATGGAGGCATGCAGCTTTATAGAATTAAGCATGCTTGTCCCTGTCACTTTTTTTTTGCATTTGGAACTTGCTCTGTCAACTTTCAATTTGAGAAAAACACCTTTCATGTTTCCTAGATCTTTCTTTGCCAAGCCATATATACACTGTCTGGAAATTATCTTTAATTTGAATTTTTTTTTTTTCTTACAAAAGACAAATCTTAATCGACTCAAAAAATTATTATCGCAACATAATAGCAATAGTCAAAAGGTATTCATGGGGGTTGCTGTTTATGCATCTTTTCAAGGCAATTTAATTATCTCTCTCTCATTAACATAATTCGGAGTGCCATCTCTATAATGCTAACACTTAATCTAACAGCATATAATACCTAGTTTTTCATTTAAAGCATTTACATAAATTTTAAAACTATTCTATAATTTTCAAAAAATGACTTTATATATTTTTCAATCATGTAGCCTGATCTCCCTTTGGTAATAAGGTGGCATTACTTGTTGTAAATATGTCAACATGCCTCCTGTCACTCTAACACTGGAATATAGCATTATTATGTAGTGGATATTAGGTTACTAATATATTGCATTTTTTTAATTTTAGTTTTCTTGAATAGTTTTATTTTTCATAATTTAAACATCAGGATTATTTTTCACACAGCATTTAATTGTATAGGTAAAGATTCTAGATGATTCATGCAGAAAATATAACTAATTCAATACCGTATGGATTAAATATTGCTGTCATACTTTGATGGCAAAGCAATTTAAGAAAATAAAATTTTAATTTAAAAATATACATTCATATATATTCTTAAAATTATTTTATTAAAACATGATGGTAAGTATTTAAATAATTTTTATAAATGTGAGGAGAGGACTTCTATTTATGAACTTAACTTTAGGATTATATAAAGAAAAAAAAGCAAAATGGAAATGCTTTTAAATTATTAAAAGTAAAAATATTAAAAAAAAAATCAAACTACCACACAGAAAAATCAGTACATTTTAAAGTCAGATCTTCTTAATTTATGTCGTATTACATTCTATTAACATGAGGTATATATTTTTTATTTTTTTTTAGTGATGCCTGCTGTTATATAAAAACTGAAGATCTCATTGCTAAGTAGGATTGATCAGGCTGTGAGGCTGACAAATATATAAAGTAACATTTTGTTTCATATTATGTTGGTTCTGGAAATAAATCATCATTTTTATTCAACATGCACTAGGAACCTGTAACAATAGTTGTTTTTTTTTTCTTTTTAAGGGAGAAAAGTAGTTTACAGTAACTTTATCAGTTTGTATTATTTCATTAGTATTAAGTATATACGTTCTTATCAATAGTTAAATTTTATAAATTTATGGCTTCAAGAAAAATACATTTTTGTAACAATAATTATACTCTGCATAACATTAAATGATTTATTTATGGAAAAATTTGAAGAGAAAACTTTCACAGAGCAACATTTTTGTTTATCCACAGCTTATTTGGAATTGTAGTCTTATTTTCATTGTTTAGAATATCATGTTGTGGCCAATACATTTGCTGGGTCTTTTTAGTGGTGTTGGACATTCTGAATGAAGCATTACCATTATTCTATGAAATATTCTGACTAGTATCCTGATCGTTGCTGTCTTTGAACACATTATAGTTGATGTGATTCTTTGGGTGTATATCATGTTTGGTCACATTTTTTAAAAACTCCTATGGATCTTATTTAAAAGATTAATATGGTTGGGTACAGTTAAGAATAATATAATCAGGTAACAGTTTAAAGCTTTTTATTATTTTGATGAATATAAAATCTCATGTAAATTATTGCTTTTAAATTTTTTAATCAAAATCTTTTTTACAAGGTGATGGATGAGATAAAAAGTTTCTTATCTTGTTTTGTTGCATGACAGACGTCCTCAGACTAAGCCCAGGAACAGGGTATGTGACGACCTTGCACTAGGGTGTGGGAAAACAAAAGAAAAAATACAAAAAACAAAACACTGTAATGCAATGACCTGTATGGCCTATATTCTGCAGTAGCATTAGCTTCTAAAATAATACTGAATGTAAATAAGTGCAAAAAAAAAAGAAAAAGGATCATTATGAAATCATTGAAAAATAAAAACTAAAAAAAAATTTAAAAAATATTTGCATGTTTGCCAAATTTCTAGTTGGTAATTTTTTTTCTCTTACACCAACACATTGGTAAGTTACCGATAAAACTAACATCTTCGCTTTTATAAGTTCTATTTACTCACCAGTACTTTTTTTTTTTTTTTCAAGTTTTATAGCCTAAATAGGTATCTGCTTCTCTTTCCTGTTGGTTAACACATTTCTCTTCAGTGTTATTTCAAAGGTAGGTAGTGAAGTCAGACAAGGTTTTTCTGCCATCCAGTAAGCCTGCTAAATCACCCACTATCAGTTAAAGCTATAAAACAAGTAAAAGCATTTTGATGTTCCAATTAAAATTGAAGACAAAAACTCTTAACTAATTTCATTATCCACTGAGTCATAACTTTTGTTAAAGTGTGGCATTTCTTTAAAATATATTGAGTAATGAATTGATCCATTTAAAAATTTAAGGCAATTTCACTTAATATATATCTTTGTTAATTAGATGATCTTTATGTCAAGGTATTGCTTTCAAATTATTACCTTTAGTTAAAATAAAATCTAAGAAAAAGCAGCCTGTAATTTGCATACTAAGTATATTTAACAAAAATTAAGTGTGCTATTCTTACTTATTTGGACTAACATCCTTATCCTTGTTACTTTTATTACTGTGTATGTGTGTGTGTATAGATGTGTATATATATATATATATATATATATATATACACACACACACATACACACAGTTTTAAAATTTACTCAATTTATTAGAGAAGTGCTTAACATCAGAGACACAATATTCATAGATATAGACAGTATGGGTATAGGAATCAACACTGCATGGTGATGAAGCTGTTCACACTGTCTCTCTCTCTCTCCTATATATATATATATATATATATATATATATATATATATATATATATACATACAGTGTAATCATTCCCATAATGTATACTATTAAATAGAACTTGTTAGGTTCATCCAATATGTTTGCCTGTTTTTAACCACATGCATATTTACAAATGTGTGTATATATGTGACTACTTGTTATTTTCAATACAACTTGTAAATGTGTGTACATACACACACACATATATATATTTGTTGACTGATATATCAAGAAGTGTGAATTTAAACAAACTTTTTTAAATGAACACTTTGTTAAATCTTTCTGAGTTTGTTTATTAAGAGTGGTTTTATTTTTATTATCTTGAGATAATATTTTAAAAAGGATAAATCAGATGGTGGGAAAATTCCAAAGATAATGTGCTTTTGGTAGTAACAGTTGTCATCTTCAGAACTAGAGTAAATCAGTTTGAATAGTACAAATAGAACAAACTGAAAGCCTTCATCATCAACCAGAAACTGGATTGAAGTTGTCTTTGGGGGTATTACTGGTAACACTTGCCCAGCTGTTTGTTTTTGTTCTCTACATCATGCAAAGATGAGAAGACAGACATTGACATACATAGTAAATTTACAATGATGATTTCAGCATATAAAATTCTCATCAATTGCATATAAATTCCAGACTGCTATCAGATTTTATGAATATATAAATGTATTTTTTTTATACAAAATAAAAAGAATTATTGGAGAAACAATTGTTAGCTTTCTTTCTCAGCAAACTATGTAAAGAAATAATTTTGTTTGATCAACCATAATTTAAAGTGGTTAAAAAAAAATATTGAAATTACAAGGATTTAAGGATGTCTTGTTTGAATATTAAAATCATTGCATTCATATATGGTCAATTAGTAGCATAACCTAAACAAATTTTTACTCAGTAAAAGGAATATTTTAACTTCATATACACTAGCCTACCAACTTTCTGATCTTTCTGTTTTCTAAGACAACTTTTTACTTTGAAGAATCACAAGGCTATATTTTGTAACTTTTTTTATTGGAAAATCCTTCCCCTTCTTTCCTCCTCCGCCTTTCTTTTGGTTAAAAGCAAGAAAGATGACAACTTATTGGTTCCATTAAAGGTTGGGTTTTTCTCAAACTATGGACAGGTAGGCAGAGTTGTTCCGGATGCCAAAGTCTGAAGGAACGGTTGAAAGAAGGAACTTAAATATTGATATTTGTGCATGTATTTGAAATAAGATTGATGCTATTCTTAATTTTTTTTCCAATGCACGATTTTAATGCATGCTCATTATTTTCCTTGTGCATGCAGGGATTTGGTTTTGTAACTTTCCAAAATAGTGCTGATGCCGACCGCGCACGAGAGAAATTGAACGGTACTGTGGTTGAGGGACGCAAAATTGAGGTGCATGGTCTTTTATCAGTTGTTTGGTAGCACTACACTGAGAGAGCTACTTTCTTATTTACTGTTTTTTTTTTCCAATATTTTTTCTTGTTTTTTTTTTTTCTATTTCTCTCTTTTCCTCTTCTTTCTCTCTCTCTCTTTTATGTGTGGTAGTTGAATATAATTGTACCCTGTTATCTCTTTTCAAGAGGGGAAGGAAACATTTTTGTCTTATCTCACACTTTGAGATAAATATTGCAAAAGAACAACACTAATGTTAAAGCAATTACCTTAATCTCTTAGTCCAAATTATTTTTTTTACTCCTAAAAGAAATTATAACAATATTATGATCTTGTTAGTTAGTTTTATATAAATTTATATTAGGAATTATCCAGAACAAATTAATCTTAATGTAATTTAAGCTATTAACTAATAAAATTTCCACTCATTTATTAGACTTTCGTTATTACATGACCCAGAATAAAATCTCCTGTTCAGCTCAGAATAGGTTATAAAAGGATATTCTTGTCTACAATGAAATAATGGGTTACTTGACATTTATTTGAATACTATGAGGATTCAATTGCTCTATAAATTAGAATAGTTAATGACAAAATGGTGTACTACTTCCATCTTTGTATACTGCTCATTTTCGTACTACTTTTTATCGGTGTTTTCTCTGGCCTTTCTGTGCCTGTCTATCTCTCATACCTTTCACAATATTTGGAGTATAGCCCTTGATAAGAAATCAAGGCTGTTGCCTTTTTATCACTTGGGGATTCCTATTCAGTGCATATATTCCCACATGATCAACTCTTTTTCCTTATTCAGGCTTAGGATACTTGGTTTTATGAAGTGTTTTGGAATACTGAATCTTGTACTTTTGATTTTGAGGCATATGCAAGATTCTGAGCCTTTGTCTGAACTTCTAAAAACTATCCTTTAATCCAAATGTTGTATCGGTGATCTTTCTGTGAACACAGTCCTAAAGTCAGAAAAAGTTCAATCAAAAATACCTTCATCCTTATTTTTTTTAATTCTTTTTGGGTGGTGAATGGTAGGGGGAATGTATCTGTTAATCTAGAGCAAAATTGAATCAATTAAAAGTTTTAACTAAATGGTGATTCTCTAATGATAGTTTATATGACTTGGGCTTTTATCACTGAACATTAAGATTAACTCAATGGAATCACATTTTAAAGTCAAAATATTAGTCTTAAAAGGGGGAAGAAATGTTTCTTTTAAGAAATGCTCTTTGGTATTAAGTAACCCTCAGAGATATTTATGTTCAAGTAATTGATATAAGTTTTTTTTTTTAATGTCACCTGGAAATTTCCTGCTAAGAAACCTTTCTAAAATTATTTTTTAGTATTTTTACTTTTACTCTTGAACAACAACAAGAAAAAGACAGACTTACTGAGAGAATGAGAAATTTAATTTAAAGTGAAAAGGTGCATGTTATTTAAAAACCTGAATTTCTATTGTAAATACTTCCATTTTCTTTAAAAAATGCACATCTCTGAAGACATTTTTGAAGTTAGATTAAAATGCATCCAGGAGCAAAGTTCACTTTTGATGGCTTCTGTATAAGTGACTTTAGTTTTATTTATTGAAATGAATTTCACACTATTAAATAAAAGCAGTTTCTTTCTGTAATTCATAACTTATCCTGAAATGCTATCATATTTCCAAAATATTTGTGTGTATGTGTTTTAATAATTACTAAGAAATTTTAATTTTATACATAACATAGATAACAGATGCATTCTGCTATTATATTGAATTCACACTGACTACTCATTAGACTTGGTGGGGTGGGGGGTTAATTTCTGATCTATCACATCTTTGAACCAAATTTTTTATTGCTTCTTATAATTTTGAAACCCTGTTAATAAGTAGTTAGTACTTGAAAGTTGTTTACAATAATTTTTTTCCCTTTCTGGTTACTCTATTAATATAAGGATGCCTCTTGCTTTATGATGGTGCAACCTCCGTTTTTTTTTTACTTTTATCCTCATGGTAGTCTTTTGAAGACTGAGAAAGATGAATATGTTCTGCAATCAATGTTTGTGGGCATGCATATGACTTCTAAGGCCCAATTCTGAAGTGACAGGTGGAGCAAGAATGGCTGTTGTGCTTTTTTTGGTTTGTCTTGAAGCACTGCATGTAGCAGTTGGCTTAAGTTTTATCTTAGAGCATAGATTACATCATTTAGACTGATTAGAAACCATGCATTTGAGATTATGGAGCTGGAATTTGGCACTCTTTAGTTTTGACTTGAGATTGTCTTTGTTCCTCTTTGCTGAGTGACCATGGATACAGTTGCCCTGCTTCAACTCTCCATAATGAACTTTTGACTTTATAATCCTACAGTAGCAATGGGCATTCAGTGGTCATGAAATTTAAAATTTTTCATTGATGAGTGATGCCATACTGGTTTGATAATGCTGTATAGTATTTCTACGAGTACTGGGATGAGATAGCATCCTCCAGTCTTACTCATGAATATGAGCATAATCTCCTAGTGTTTAACAAACAGTTCTTTCTATAGTTTTAATCATATTTTTAAAGCTCATGACAATGTTTGCTCAATGCCTAAGTTCATCTCTTAGTTTTGGTGAAAAGGAGAAACTTTACAATTTGGGATTTTTATTTTTACAAATGGGTCTATTGGAATGAAACCCATTGTAAGTAGAAAAATATCTGTATTCTTGTATGGCTAAACTCATAATTAGGAGATAAAAATAAATACAAAGTGAATTAAGTTTTATTCATTAAGACAAATTTATATTTAGGAATAAAAATGAGTTTCTTTCAATGCTTTCTTTAATTGTTATTTAATACAACTTGCCTAATTGAAAAAAAAACAAAAATATTAAAACTTTTTCATCTCAGTATGGGGCTTTCTATAATTTCTTAGCTTGAAACTAAGACAGTTTTCAACTTTCATTATAGGTTGATATTTTTTGTAATGTTTTCATGATCCAGCATTCCTTAACATTCAGGACTGATACATCAACAAGAAACAAATGAATACTGATAGTTTATATCACAAGGATATATCCTTCAAACTGGAATGATCATGTTTAAATTGAGACCCATATATATCTCCCAACATAACTAATCACTTTTAACCATTTCAAAAATGCTTCAGCAGTATTTTTTAAATACCTATCTTCAATAAAGCAAAAGTCTAAGTAAACCTATTGCAAATAAATATTATATATGTTTGTGAAAATTGTTTCCTTCTACTTTGAAAATCATCTTGGGACCAATATTATACAACTTCCTCTCATTATTCTCTTGTGCAGTATTAAGAAATGCCTGTCTAAACCTCGTTTGTTTGTGTTGTAATGCCTTTGTTTTAGATGAAATGATTTGAGCGCTCCTTACCAAAGTGATGACTAGTAAGAATCTTGCTCCGTGCAGTTACACCTAGTTTTCGTGTTGCCTAATGGACATATCTTAAAAAGTGAAGAAAACAGCACACACACACACACACACACACACACACACACATATATATATATATATATAAAAGATGTGCTTTTCGCAGGACAAAAGAGACTACTTACAGAGACTGATAAATAAAATATTCAACCTAAACTCATATTTAAATAATTAGTTTTTTTTTTGTTTTTTTTTTTCAATTTAAACTTTTGACAACAGAATTGCTCATTTTTCAATTGCCTAATTCATGGCAGTGATTTGTAAGAAAAGACAAAAATGTATTGCAAAGTTTCTGTAAGGAAATTATCTTCTTGTGCTGTGTAAAATGCCTTCTTTTAATTGGTCTTATTTTCACTATAATATCCTTTGTCTTGTGCAGAACATGATTCGGCAAAAAGTGAGAATGAAAAAATTGATGAATTCAGGGTAAAAATCTTATCAGTCAACTGTGCATCGAGGTGTTTCTTAATTGCCCGGCATTTCTTGATTCTGTCGTGAATTTTTTTGTCTTTTTCACTTCCCCCACCTTTCTTTTCTTTACCTTTCAATTGATCTACCATCAGATTATGAGGAGGAAATACTATCTGTTTATTTAAATTTCGACTTATCATTTAGATATTTTTATCCGACTTCTTAAATGTCTGCTTATATTAAATGGTAGCTCTAGAAAAAAATAATTTTTAAAACTAAAATTTTGTACTTTCTTGAAAGTAAGGATTCAGTTATTTACTTATTTCAGTATTTAAAATCTGTAAGTTGAGATTATTTCTTGAAAATTTATACAGATGAGAAGATTTAAGTTATACTTTTTCAACCTTCATTTTCCCCTTCATATTCTGTTAAATAGTTTTACAAAACCAGAAATGAATTAAAAAAAGAAAAAAAGTTTTGCTATCAACTCGTATACCAATATGCCTATTGAAAATTGTTTGTGCTATTCTGGAAATAATCTCTTCACAAAAATTCTGATACTTAGTCAATTAATAATTATACAAACATCAAATTCTTTATTAGATTCTAGAAAATCTTCTTCATTAACATTTAGGGTTCCTGTTAATTCTGTTGCAAGAGGAAATCCTTAACTTCAGCAGTTCTGCAATGAGCAGGTGTGGATAACATACTGACTACCTGTTCTTTAGAATTTATTCTCAATAATTAAAGAAATTAACTTTTATGAGCTCAACAGATATATAAAAAATCATTTTTATAATTTGTTTTTAGAAAATAGTTCTTTGAAAAAAAAAAAATGAAAATAATTAAATTTGAGTCAACTGATAATTTTATTAGACCATTGTCTCAGTGTTAATCAGCAGTGCATTTCCCCATGTACAAGATTTCACAATTTGGGAACAAAACCAGCAAACTATGAAAAAAAAAAATTGAAATAGAAACAGATGTTACAGTTTGCACTTAACTTGTGCTTAGATAAATAATTTTCTTGTGGAGGGATTGAATTTTAAAGAACACTTTAAATCTGTTTTTATCTCTGGAATCTTAGGAAGCTTATTAAAATAGTAAATAATGTATAAAATACTTCGTATGATAATAAACAGATGTTAATTTGAAGAAGCGTTTTCATTATCATTGATCCACACTTTGTTCTTTTTAAGTTTGCTATTTTAAAAATTTGGGATTCATAAATTTCTTGTAATTTATGTACTGGTAATGAAGAAAATACTGATAAAATATTTTTATAAGTTTTCTCAGTAGGTAATAGTATTTTAGAATCTATAAGAATTTGCTTAAATAACTAAAAATATTTTTTTTAAAAATGAATACAAAATTATAAAATGAACAAAATAACTTTTTTTTTTTTTATTTCAACATAGTTGACTCTGAAACATTTTAAAATGCTTAGAAAGTAAAAACAAATAGTATTTGCTTTTTCTCTTGCTTTGAAAATGCCAACTTTCTTTTACTTTAATAACATTTTTTTTTTTAATTCTATTAAGATTTAAGCTTTTCAATGTTTGACAAGTGGCTTAATGTTTTCTGTGAAAATAACATAAAAACTTGGTTACATCTTTTTTTCATACTAAGGTATTCTTTGGAAAGACTGGATTTACTATCATAGATTTTAATAGTGATAGTTTTCATATACCATCTATAAAAACAGTTATTTCATGCATTTACTTGTTCATCTCAGTTGTGAAGTGTTTCTCATGGAGATTGAGTGATACCAAATCTCAAATTGTTTTTGTCCATTTTTTCTTGAATTTTCGGTTAATCTGGTCTCATCACTCTTATTCTTTTCAAGTTTGCTTGCTATTATGGTCATGGTTCTAATTTTTGTATTTCACAGTTTTCTCATATTCCAGGCAAAGTCTTGGTATTTTTCCAATTTCTTGTTTCCTTTCTACTTTCTTTCTATGATCTGAAAGGTTATTTTCTTTTTGTTTATTATCATCAAATCTGGCTCTCTTGTGTAGATGGTGTGTTTTGTCTGAATGCTAACATTCCAAATTAATTTACTCTTTTTATTTGCTCAGATAGCATCTGCTTTTGCTGATTTTATATTTGTAAAGACTTTAAAAAGTTTTACATCTCTATTTTCATCCCTCAGAATCAATAATTATATAATAACATTATTTAGCTTATTGTTTTTTTTATTGGTGTCTTACCCTAGAGATTTTTATGATTCTATTGTCTAGTTAAAAAGGAATGTTCCTTGGATTTTCATTTCTTCAATCCTATTTCTAGGTTTATTGGGACCATTATGAGTATTCCAATAATGATTGTTATAACTGTTGCTTTCCTGTTCCACAATTATTGTTTTTCTCTTGTGAATGTTTAGATATTTTTCCAGTTTTACATTTTCATACAGTTTTATTGTCATGATGAAAGTGTGAAATCCATAATCTGACAAATTTTCTTGTCCTTTCAAATGACAACAAAATTTTATCTTTTGACTTGGAGAGAGAATAATCTGAATTTTGTTTTATTCTCTAAGATGGATTTCAGGTTGTGTTCCTAACTTCATTATTATTACTACTAGTTTACTCATGCTGTTAAAAATGGTAACACATTTTATTGAGTACTGATTCATTCCTGGGTGGGGAGGGGGAATGGTGATGGTGAATTGGTTTCTCATTGCCTTCTTCACGGTTTGGAATTCAGTTTTCCTGAGTTAAGTTGTCACCCAAGGCAACGGACCCTAATCTACTGTTACTTAAGGTGGAGAACAGAAAGGAAACCAGACATATCCATGCCTTTCTCAAAGGCATTGATATGAAACAGGCTAACTGGGAATTTAAACTTGTTGATTCCACTTTTTTGTAAATATCTGTTTCACAATTTGCATGTCCCATTATAAGAATATTATTTCTTTAAAAGGTGACAATGCTTGTATGTTTGGATTCTGAAAGAAAATTGGATAATCAGTTTTCAACTTACCTTGATATTAACCTTGTGACAAATTACTGTACATTAGTCATAAATATCTTATCCTTGATTAAATCCACATCGTGTTTGATATTTAGGGTAGTCTTTATATTATTATTGCTTAGGTAGGTAAATTAGGAGATAGGTTTGCTCATGGTACTCAGTTACTGTTTTCTTTTCTACCAACCATAAAGTGGACACA
This sequence comes from Ascarosepion bandense, assembly GCA_037127315.1. Taxonomy (NCBI): domain Eukaryota; kingdom Metazoa; phylum Mollusca; class Cephalopoda; order Sepiida; family Sepiidae; genus Ascarosepion; species Ascarosepion bandense. Next base: position 249,706 of record JBBBDQ010028979.1, read on the forward strand.
CCTATTTTCAGGAAGATAAATTGAAGAAAGAAATATATTCAATCCTTTCCTAAAAGTTATCAGTGGAGAAATGAACTTATTTAACTGGAATTCAAACTCTAGTTTCATATATTTTCTATTCTGATGGCCATTATTTACCTATTTACCTCTGAGCAAATATACTTTAGTCAAGTATATTTTGGTAAAATAAATCATTTAAATAAGTAATTTCTTTGTTAAATGGTCTATCTATTTAATTTTTATTGTATTTTTCCAGTTTTTCAATCAGTTGTTGGACATTGAAATAAAAATTGTGGATAAACTGTTCAAAGTTCATGTTTTTGTTTTGTTTTAGTACTTCTGGTTGTCTCAGTCACGATCAAAAATTGGATGCTGCCAGTATGTTAGACAAGATTTTGTTGGCTACAGCCTGACAATTTTTTTCTTTGAATGCTATAGATCAAATTCAGTTAAAATATACATACATCATATGTTTGCTACTGATGAGTGTTGTGAACAAAAATGCTTCTGGTGTTCAGCTCTGCATTTGTTTCTTTGCATTGTAAATTTGTACTTTGACATTAATTATTTTTTTTTTTTAATTTTTTTTAACAATAGCATTTATTTAGAAGTTGGCATTTTCAACATTGAGTAAAATTGGTTTAATTTAACGGTATTTAGTTAAGTATTTTCATCAATTTTTGTTTTTAGACAATTATATGACTCTGAAAAAAATGAGCTCAAAAAATTAATTTAATTAAGACTCCTCCATAAAAACTCCTCCTAGATCTGTCAAGAAAATTAATATTTCACTATTTTTTTTTCTTTCTCTGTTTCTCTTTCTCTTTCATTTTTTTTATGTTTTATTTTCTTCTTTACTTTAATATTTACATGGAGAAATTTTGGGACTCCTGACATAAATGTACATCTACTCCTGCTAAATGTGGCCTGATCATATATATATATATATATAGGCCAGAATTTTATTTCATTTTGCTTCCTCTTTTCTCTTTCAGAAAGTTGTTTAAAAAGTAACAAAAAATAACTTTTCCATGCTTTTCTCACCTTAAAAATTGAGTATTGTTAATTTGAAATTAAGAACAATATTTTTATATTAATCTGGGGAGCATTTAGTAATCAGTAGTTTAGTAAATAATATAACAACGAACAAGCATATTTAATGTCTTTTAACATTCTGTAATTGTTTAGAATCCCAAAGTTTCTCTTTTTTATGATTATCAATCATATAGATAGGCTCATGAAGGATAGTTTAAATAAGCTATGAACTGTTTTGAAATTAGAATATAATGAATCTTTCAAAGGGGATTAATATAATCCATAGTAAAATAACCTATGGTTATGGAAATAAAGATTTGTTGGTGAACATTTTAATTAAAAAAACAAAGTTCCTTCATGGGCTTAACTGATCTTGAATAGGTTAATTAGCATTTTAAAGAAGATGGCAGGTTCTAATTTTTCTATAAAAAAATTCTCAAATTAGGGTAAAAAATGCTTTTTTTTTAAGTATTTAAAAGCTCCCAATTTACCCTGAATAAATGAAAATGCTGACCTTTGATCAGTAACAGCAAAGAAGTTTTGACTTTCCTGTTAAATATAAGAGACGAAAAACAAATGTTTCCATAAATGTTTTTATTTATTTAAAAATTTTTTTAGATTTTTATCCTGCCATTTTCTTCAAAGTGCATGTGTCGTAATTACAAGTAGTAATGTTGACTTTTATTAAAATTGAGTTCTCATTATTTTTTATCATAATTTCAGAATGGTTACAGTTTTATGTTGCTTTGGTCAAGCTGTTATGCTAGACAGACTATGCAAAGAGGGAGAAAAAATCATCAAGGATAACATATTAAAAAATATTTAGAGAAATCATAAAGTGCCAAAACAAAAATATGAATAGCAAATTAGCAATTATACTTTTTATGCCACTTTCACCTTTAAAAAAGGAGTAATAAAAATGTTCTTTTCAAACAAGATTCTAAACTAGAATGTCCTCTGCAAATCCCCATTATTCTGGGGTAAAAACAAAGGGAGACATCAACTGTGTCTCCTGAATAAATCCTTGGACCTTGTATCATCAAATTAAAAAAAAAAATTATACGCATTATATTGTTGATAGTGAGAATAACTTTTTTTGTTTATACCCCTGATATAAATAACCAAAGTTTATTGAAAAAAAATTTTTTTTAGTGTCATTCTCATCTATTTAAGCACAGCATGTTTTATAGGCAAATTAACATAAAACTTTAATACTAAACTCCATGCTCCATGTAGGAAATGAGTTCATACAATATTTATGTCATTATTTCTATGATTGAAACTTAAAACTATTATGTCATTTATCAGATAAGCAAATTTTATAGTTTTCAAGTCTCCCAAGTTCTAATAAATATTAAACTAATAACTGTTTGTGAATATAGCTTCTTTTCATGAATTTGATGACACAAGCCTTTTTCAGTTGTAACAATTTAAATCTTTATTACCAAGTTTGTATTTCTGTTCAACAATTTGACCTTTTGCAAACAACTTCTAAATATAGGAATGAGTAAATGCCAAATGAAACTATACTATAGGAAACCATGTGCTTAGGGTCAGCTGTGAGAAACCATTAAAAAAACAATAAAACCTACCTTGCATTTGGCTAACTAAAGATATTTACAATATTTAAATATAACAAATTTGTTTGCATTAAACTTACCCATCTGAATGGCTCATTGAGAAAGAATTGTACATTTTTGTTTCTGTTTGCACAGGAATATTTATTCTAGTAACAATTCTATGAGTAAAGGGAATATCTTAAGATTTAAAAGTAATTCTTCTGAATTGTCACAATATATTTCAGCCTCCTGCTGATGCAGGAAAGCCTAAAACAGGAAATGACTGATTTAAGGAATAAATAGAAAATCAAATTTAAGAGGAAGTTGGGTAGGGGTGGAACTTTGATTAAAAATTTTCATTGAAATAATCTAAATTAATAGCATCACAAAGAGCAAATTTTTCTCTGAAAGTATGTCTTCTGAATATTGTAAAAGAGCTGGCATAATATGATGTAACACAGTTTTACTGTAATGTGAAATGATACTTTCAGTTAGTTTTATTCATTTCTTTATACTTGTCTCCTTAGTTATAGTCTTTGAATTAATTGACAGAATTCAACCCTGAACACTTGAAAATATTTCATTTCATTCAATTGAAAAAGGTTCACTTTCTCTCTCTCTCTCTCACACACACACACACACACACACAGGGTGCGATGGGTAAATTGTCGCCATTATACATTTTAATTTTGTGCATGAGCATTATTTGTTTTTGATTTTGTCAACTGCACTCTATAGTCAGGTCATTTGGACACTGTGAGAAAAAAAGAGCAATTCACTCTTGTAAATGGCATGGTGTACTACTCGGCATTTACACCAGAATCCTCCATATAAACATTTCAGGTGTCAATTTGATGACAGTGCAGAGGATTCAGAAAGAGTTGAATAAGTGATTACGAAGGTGTTTGGTGTGATCACTAGTGACGGCAATGTTATGCCTTCATTTATCTTCCCACAGGGCCTCAGATTCAGCACAGAGGCCTACACCAAGTGCCTTGAGAAAGGAGTGCTTCCCTGGGTCAAGAGGGTGGCTGCTGGAAGACCCTATGTCTGGCAACAGGACTGTGCACTATGCCACACAAGCTGGAGAACCCAGTCATAGCTATTAGACAATTTCTGCATCCATATCATCCCTTGCATCTGGCTATCTAACTTTTGAGACTGCAATCCCCCTGATTATTATGTGGGGAGAGCAGTTGAGTGAGAGACCAACAGAAATGCAAGAATTATGGCAGCATTCACCAACTTAAACAAGGAGACTGTCCAGAAGAGTTGCATGAGAGTCAGAAATTGTCTGGAGGCTGTGGTTAAAGCCAGTTGCAATTTTATTGTATAAATTTACTCTTTAGTATTTCAAGATTTTTGTCATTTTGGTAAATATATCTGTTAAAATGAGATGTCAGTGTTATTTTCATTTGTGCGTAATTTAAGTGACAATTTATTCATCGCAACTTGTATATGGGATGCTCCAGAAATAATTATCCCAATTTATTTCCAGGATATAAAGAGTATGATAACCTTGTTGGATGGAGCAAGTTTTCTTCTACAGTACACTATATTTCATATAGTCACCACCATTGCCAATGCATTTTCGAGGTGCTCTTTATTGTGTGGGTTGACAGTTGTGCAGGCTTTGTGATTGTCCAGGGAATATTATTTATTGAACACATTGATGAAATGCATTGCCCACCATCTAATCATACTTTCATCCAAAGCTCTGTCTGTGTAAACATTAAGTAAACTTTGATGAAATTCAGTGGGTACTTATTTCTTCTTTTTTCCACTGATTTCTGCTTTGTACACACTTTTATATCAGATGCCATTTTGCCAGAATGCTTTTTTTATAGGTTGTGGGCCAACATAATAAAATAGGAAGCATTACTTTCAGAGTGATTCTTGTATACCAAAATCTTTTGGTATAGGGCTTTTAGCTATTTGCTCAAGATCCAAAACTATTAGTTGAGTATATAAATCTGTGATTAGTTGTTAGATATTTTTATTAAAGTTCACTTTTTGAATTTCATCCTTATGGCATTTATGTGTTATGATAGCATCATGCACAAGGTAGTTTACAAAGAAATATCTCTGAGTTGAATGTATTAATCAGTATTTAAATATTTGATAACTAGATTAAATTTTTGTAACTTGATTAAAGGTCTTATTCAACTTTGGTGTCTTTATTTTCATGAGGGCTTTATGAATCCAAGTCTCTTTTTTTCAGTACACGTGATCAAGAAATATTTGATGAACAACAGTGCCTAGTAGTCTGTGTTGATCAGTAGGAGCAGAGATTGACTAGACAAGTGGCAAATTAACCTATAGAAAAAACTAGTGATCATCTGGCCAACATAGGAAAGAAATTAAATTTTGAAATGTTAAAATATTTGTATTACTTACATTTGCATTTTTTCTGAAAATGGTCAATTTCTGACTAAATTCTTTAGTCTTGAATATAATTCCTGTGTTTCAATGGATGTTTTATTAGGATACCTAAGGATCAAAATGTTGAGTCTTTGGACTCTGCAAAAGTCAGAAGAGGGTTTTTAGACTGAAGAAGTTTTACAGAAGAATTGATTATCCATTTGCAATCAGAAACAGATCAAATGCAATCTTGGCTTCATATTGATTTAAAAATGGGAGAAATAAAATGTATCGATCTATGGAAACTAAACTAGACTTCAATATAAAATTGTAATCATTCTGGTTCTTCAAACTGCTACTAAAAGATCTGAGTTTTTAGATTCTTCAAAACAAGTCCCTACTGTGACTGCAAAATGAAGAAACTATTTCTGCAGGTTGAAGAATAAAGTACCTTTTTGATTTAAAAAAAAAATAACTTTAAAAATATTTTAACCATATTTCATTTCATTTTGACTATGAATGTGTGTCTCTAAAATACTGTAATTTTATGAACTAGGTGAACAATGCCACTGCTCGGGTTATGACCAAAAAAGCTGCTAACCCCGCAATTCCAAATGGTAAGGCAACGTTGTGTTCTTGTCTCTCAGAAAGAACAGAACAGAGCAACACATACAGCACGCAGCAAGATCTTTTTTGTTATTTTTTTTTTTATTATTAAATTACCATTTTTTTCTTTCTTTCTCTTTTTCTCTATTTTTTCCTTCCCCACTAAAAATGAATTCATGAATATTTTTAATTTATTTTTAAAATTAAAATCTTAATTCATTTATTTAATTAATAAAAAAAAGAGAAATAAAACAGAATTACATCCCTTACTTGCGTTTGCACATTACTTCGCCTTCTCTGTTTCCTTTGTGGAGAATGTGTAGCATAGGTTTGGGAAGTATGTGTCGATTATGACCAGTGCTCACAAAGTCTTAGATATTCTGCTATTTTCTGTGATCTTCATCATACACAGGCAGTTGATGTTTAGTTTTTGCCAAGCTTTGTAGCTAGTTTCTGATTCTGTGTTATGAGCAAAACAAAAAACACTAAAATCCTCAAGTTTGAACCCTGTCCACCATTTTTAAAATTTTCTTTTTAAACTCACTATTAAAAGTTCACAACCAATTATGTTAAGACACTATTTAGCATGAAGCATATAAAATGAACATTTGATGTCAGTTTTTTGATTGCTTCTAAGCATAATTATATTTTGTTTAATTTTCCTTCTTAAGCAAAATTTTATTAAACAAGCTATTTAACAATTTGTTAATTCCATTAACTATGGATGATGGGAATTTCCATCATCTGCAGTTCTATGGTTCAAATATGAATGATGGAAATTTCTGCTGTAATTAATGGGTTAACTAACTTTTGTATGATTTTATATTGCAATAAAATCAAGATTTAATTTGTTTTGTTTTTTTTTAACCATGTATATTTTTTTTGCAAAGACTTCACTGTATTTTAAATAGGTGCTTTAATCAGTAATGCTAGCTAAAATTTTAAGCTCAGTAATTGCTAGTTACATTTTTGTATTATTTGGAAAATAATATTTTCTCTGCCTTAACAAGTGATTCTCATATGCTTAAGTCACATTTATTTCCTCATGATCCCATGTTTACTCACTTCCTCTCTAATTTTAAAATGTCATCTCACCATTATATCTATGACTTATATATACAAATGAAATTCTGTTCTTAGTTAAAATTCCTCCTGTGAGAATCAAGTGTTTTTAGTTTGATATGTAAGCCATAGAATTTTAAGGTTAGCATTTGGAAGTGATGAATTTAAAAATCATAATAAAACAGTTTTATTTAAAACAGCAAAAAAAAAAGAAAAAAAACTTTAGATGGGATTAAAAAAAAAATTGTATTTGTTAAAAACATTATTTTTCTTTTTCTTAAGCAAAGGAAGGGTAGAATTCTTGTCTTTTTTCTTGCTTTTTGTGATTGATTTTTTTCTTCTTCGTATTTTCAAAGAATCTTGCTGATAACACAGAACCACTAAAAGCTACATAATTGTTTGGCTAGTCTTCATGCCTAGTAACGTTAATGTTTTTGGAATGTGTGTGCGTTAAACTTGTGACTCCTCCAAAGTCCCTCCAAGGGTGGAATGAACATCTGGGTGAAATGTGCATCACTACCTATCTGTGTGCCTCATACATTGATGCCGTCTGCTGCATGTTCTATGTGATGTTGCGTTCTGCCTTGAATAGTAATGATTTTATTTACCCAAATTTTATATTTATTTTTTTTTTTATTTTTTATTTATTTTTTTTTTTTCAAAAAATAATTTTTATTCAAAAATAAAATTTTATTTCTCTGTGACTGTTTTTTTTTTTTTTACACAGTATATGCTGGTTGCCATATTCATAATTGTATTCATAAAAATGGATGATGGCTTCTTAGAAAAAAAAGTTATTTTTGACTGTTGAAAAAATATACATATATTAAACCTGACATTGGTTTTCTATTTAGAAATGCTCATTGAAATTACTTGATATAAGAAAAAAAAATGTTTCTTTTTTTAAATTTTTTTATATTAACCCTTTAACAACTGAATTGAAAAAAAAAAAGAATTGAGTGCAAACTGCATGCTTAAAAAGATGTATTCACCACACCTTGAATTGTTAATGGAATCATTATTAATTATATATTTTTTTTTCCTAATAATTTTTTTATTTATGTTTATCCTTGGTTAGTAGACTCTTTTCAGGCTGTTGAGAACCCTCCTTTTTTGTCTTAAAATCTCTAAGTTTGTTGGCATCGCAGCTATAAATCCACTACAAGCTATGGAAGCACATCTTGCCAAATTTTGGTGTTGTAATGAGTGCATTTTCAGTCTTTTTGAAGCATATCAAATCTGGCACAGCATGCTCTTAGATTATAGTCAAAAAAAAAGAAAAAAGAAAGCTGACATTAAAAGATTATCTTTTACCAAACTTATCACTAATAGTGGGTGACATTGTGCCATCTTAACACACCATTTAATAGAAGAATGTATTGGTATTTTTTAATTGTATTTTTATTATGCAGTGATGGCTTGTCTGTTCTGTATGTCTTTTTTTCAACCACCTTCCCTGCCCTTTAAAGTTTTTTTTTCTGATATCCATTCATCCTTCATTCCTTCAACTTGAACCCAGCTGATGTATTAAAAAAAAAAACTACAATGTTATATAATTATAATACTTTTATAATTATATACCAACCCTATATACAGCCCAAAATTTTGTGAGTAGAAAAAAAATGACATAAGTTTGATAATTTTTTTTAAGAGTGTATTTTGTTGCTGTTAGCTGCAATTTTCTAGATGATAAATAACAAATTATATTTTTAATTGTTTTCAAATTAAACCAGAATGTTCTTTATTTTTTAGCAGATTATGAACTGATTGTTCAGTACCAATGTCTTTTCTATGACTGACTGATTAATTAATTGTCCTTTCTATGACTGATTTTGCAACAAATGATTCTTCTTTGTCGTCTCTTATATTTGACAATATTTAATTTAAAATTACATAGTATAAAAGCAAAACAAAAAAGCAAACAAGAGAAAACATAACTTTGGCAGATGAGGAACAAGAATTTGAAAAAAAAAAAGGAAGTATTTTTTTTTTTAAATTAATCTATTTTTTCTGTCTGTAGTTTTATTTTTCTATGTAACAACATCCAAAAAAGTATAATTTGACTCTTTAACTGATATTTGTTTAAAGGTGATAGCTATATCATGTTTATAGATAAATAAGTACATTTCTGAAAAAGATCTTCTGTTGCTTTCAATAAATTAAAATCTAATTCTGTTCTTAGCCGATCAGTGGTATAAGAAGTGGATAAATTTCAAAAACTTTTTCCAGTATATTAATCTGCTGGCACTAGTGTTGTCTATTTCACATTATTTTAATATATTTTTTCTATTATGGGTAATATTTTGTTTCTTTGTCATCTATACCTTAACTCTCTTGTAAATTTAATAAGGCTTTCATTGCATACAGGCAAGGAAAGGTTACTCATTCTCACTTGACTATTGAACTGAGTAGATAATTATTAAGTGTTAATCTTGAGAAACTTGTGTTATTTTCTTTCTCTGTTTTAGTCTTGCTTCTAGAATTTTCTTTTTCCTTAAAACAATTATTATTTTAGAAATTATAATATCAATATCTTCATATATTTTATTTTTTATCACATTGTTTTGGCTGATGTAAGAAAAATGGTTGCATTCAAATTTCTTTGTAAATTTAAGTATTTTCCAGTTCACTCCATTTGTAAAATTTTATATTTTATAATAATTTGAGATATAATTTTTAACTGGAGAAACCAAAGCTGACCATATATTTCAGTATTGTACTTTTTCCATTAGAGTCAAGGTGTGTGGATAGTTTTCTGTATAAAGAAAAAATTCATTAATTATAATTGCAAATGTTTCTTTTAATTTTATTTTTTAAATTTTAATAAGTAATTTGTAAAACAGAAAAGAAATGGTGGCAAATATATGGATCAGATCAACCCATTCCCAGCATCCCGTGTAACACAGGCGATTCCATTCTCACCAACCCATGTGACACAGGTGATTCCATATTTTTTATATGCAGGGATGTTTTCTAATACCTTCCCTGCTAAGTAAAGAAATCCACACTGGCCTTGCTTATACATTTGTCTGTCAAGCTAGTGTATGCTACTTCCTTTAGTTTTCTTACCTTTCAGCAATATTCCCTATCTATTAATTATACCTCATTGATATGATAAAAAACAATGAGAGTGGAGTAAATCTTGTGAAAATTTAAAAAAAAAAATAAATTAAAAGCTTTTACAAACTAGTAAAGCAACAATACACAGAGAGTGGAGCAAAATAACTACAGATTTGTACTTCAATTAATCATTGAAATTTCTGTAGCTGAAGTGGTTAAGATGATAAGATAAGCTGTTAATGTGTGGGATGCAAGTTCAGTTAAAAAGCTACTTCATTATATTTGATTTTTTACTGTTCTTGTAGGTTGCAGAGTGTATCAACCAAGACTTGTAATAAAAAGCAACAATAAGACAAGTAAAATTAGTTATTAAAAAATACTGCTGATTCAAAAGTTCTTAGTAGAAAAAGTTAGAAGAACTGGAGTTCCAAGAAGGAATCAGGGTCATCCAGGTGATATTATTACTCAAAACAGCTTGAATACTGCTGCTTAGTATTGAGCTAGTTTAAAAACTACTAAATTTCACCTAAAAAAACAAGGTTCAAGAGCCACTGTTAAAATGGTAATGAATGACATGTCTGGTAGAAACTGAATGAGGATAAGGAGGATAGCTAACACTTGACCTTTTGACTTAAAGATGTCAAGACTGAAATGTCCAGGAAAGCACCCATATATGATTCTGTTACACAAAGTGGCAATTCTTGGGAGAAAATTGTCTGAGTTAAACTTTTGTTTTTACATGCGGAACATAGAAGAAATTTGGGTGATTTGACTCTCTGGTATGTGTATCTTCAGTGCAAAGTTCTGAACTGGTAGAAGTTACTGTCACTTAATATTCAGTGGAAACTGCCAGTCACTACTGGTGTGGACACTAAAAGAACATAAAGATTGGCATAATAAGATCGTCAGAATATGTGTCAATATTGTAGTGATTTATATGCTGAGAAAGGGTATGAACAGGACACTGAAGCAGTCATAGAAGGCCCACAAAGTCACTCTTCTTTGGCACTTTACTATTCATACTGACAGACATATAAAATCTAATAAACCAGACATAGTGATTAAAGACTATAAGCAAAAATACCTTCTCATAGATATGAAGTGCTTTCATATAAAAATATGCCTGCTAAAGAATCTAAATATAAGGATGTTGAAATTCAAAATATGTGACATCGTAAAACTACTGTTATACCAATCATAATTTGAGCAGTGGGTATAATCCAAAAAAATGGTACAGGTGAAAATAAAATCTGTGGTAGCCCCTGTTGACAAAAGCTTTAAAAAACTGCAATGATCAATGTAAAAGAAATATAAACACTGTACATGTTAAGTCTTACTAAACATCAGAATTTATGCAAATGAAATGTGTATATTTACTTCCTTGTCTTACCCTAGATTTCATGTACTGGTCAAGTAAATTATATTACTGAGCAGAAAAAATGATGATGACAATAAGTAGAAGTAATAATAGACAGACCTGGATTCAGAATATGGGTGTTTAGGGTAATTATTATTACAGTTAGTGGGGTATTTTCCACGGAACCTAAAGTCCTACATTAAAACAAATCAGAATAAATCTTAGTATCCCATTCCTTCAGAAGTCTTATCCTTCTCTGTGTGTCCTGATGGATATATTGAGTTCCCTATATTTGTACCCGAACATTATTTAGCTGGCTTGCTGTTCTCTCACGCAAGAATAATCGATACCATCTAAGTGCCATAAGATAAAAATGTATCTCTTAAAGAATATTTAAGTAAAGAAATAGATATAAGGATCTTGAAATTGAGATTGAAAATAATGTGACATTTTAAAACTACTGTTATACCTGTAATAATTGAAGCATTGGGTACAATCCAAAATGGTACAGATAAGAACATTGACAAAATCCCTGGCAGCCTCTGTTAACAAAAGATGTAAAAAAAAATATTTTGTAGAACTGCTTCTTCTACTCAGAAGAGTATTATCAATGTAAAGAAAATATAAACATTTGATCAAAGACTTGAAACAAAATTGATAATACAATCTAAATATTGTCTCTTTAGATTTCATAACATGCCATCTCTCTCTTTAATAATGTCCCCAGTAATATAAAAGAAATATTTTCTCTGATAAATTATGGTTATCAATGCGTTTTTTTGAGAATTAAAATGATTCTCAATGAGTTGAGAAATTCTAGTATTAGGGGGAAAGCTGTTTTAAGAACATGCCTCAGATTATGAGGGGCATTTGAGCAGGACCACACACTTATTCTTTTTGCAACTACCACCATTTTGTATTTTCAACAGATTATTATCTTTAGGTTAAATTTTCTTCTTTAGAGATATGCTTTGAGCATGGCAGAACCATTCATATCAAACATCTTTTCTAGAATTTGAATTTGTAGACAAAAATATAATCTGATAAAGAAAAGCAAACCCCTGTTAGGTATTATTATTATTATTATTATTGACCTTCATTTAATATTTATCCATGACACAAATTTCAAATAATTTTTTCTATCTTTTTAGTCCAGGAAATTAATATTTATTATTTCACTCTTTCATATAATAGTTTGGAAATAAAAAAAAAATGTGAACTTGATAAGTTGTTACTCCATATATTTTCCAGGCTATTGTCTTAATGTTTGTGATATACCAGACATGTTTTTATTCTTTTTGCAAATATAGATAAAATGAAAAAAAAAACAAAAAAAAAACTTTGCAATCAATACTTTAGATCAAAAGAAAAACCTCTAAAAAATTGTAGATGTTTTCAAATCTTCAGTAGCTTATCACTAGTTATACTGTACCTTATTATTCTTGATTTTTGTCCCAACACTGGGTCAGTACTCCCTTTATTATTCCTGTCAAGCAGACTATTTGAGAATATCAAAGATCTGACTATCGTTGATTGCACCCACTAATGTAGCTTTATATGTATTCATTTAACTAAATTATAACTTCTCCTAGTTTATCTTCATCTTTTGTCATAGATAATTTCCAGTAAGTTTAATGTAGATCTTTGTATTCATACTTACACAAAGCTCTTTTGTATTGTATGATTTATTAATGCAAAGATGGAACTTAGTTTGAATGACTTTAGGCAACAGGGGTTTATAAATATTAATAGTTTTTCCACATTGAAAATACTAATTTATTTTGGTTTTTACACTGTGTTGTTGTTTTTTTTTTTATCAGTGTGTTTGCCCGTAGTATTGTTATAAAGAAAAACTAACAAGAGTAATAATGAAAAAATTAAATAATAAAATTGAATCTATGTTCATGAGTTCTCTTTATCTGTAGACCAGTAAAGAGAATAGATCTAAAATATAATCAGCTCTCCAATATGCAATTAATATTCCTACAAGAAAATACTCATCAAAAAATAAGCAAAATTAGATAAGTAAACTGCTTAAGAAATTTGTAGAGGAAAAAGAAAATATGCGGAGAAAGATAATTTTTATTTTTTATTTTTTTAATTAAAATATCTGTGCTTGATATCTAAAGATACTCTTTATCCGCCATCATTTAATTTTCTTATTCCCTGCCTGTTTGCTGCCACTGATAATTAGTGATTGAATTGTGACAGAGACTGCATAGTAGTTTTCCTGACTTTATAGGAGTAAGGTTAGGTGGTTAAGAAGGCAGTTTCTTTAACTACATAAGGTAGTAACAAGGTTGCATAGAGAAGTTTAACAAAAAGTAAAAAGAAAGCTTCTCCTATTGCAATTATTATATGATTTGTTCAGGACTAAATCAACAAGGTGCACTCGTGCTATTGACTTGCATAATAATTTTTAAAATTAAGAGCTGAAAGAATTCATAGTTAATCACAATTATACATTCATACTACTAAATCTTAATTGTAAAGTTCTTTTTGAAGTTCATTTGTTGCTTTATCAGTCTGAAGAATTTTTCAAGATTTTACTCTCTAAGAATATTTTAGATGATTATAAAAAAAATAAAAATGTGGCTTCAGTTTGAAGAAACTTTTCAATATTGTTTTCCTGTAACTAATTGTAATCAGTGTCTATTTAGCATTTGTTTTGATCAATATATACTTGAGTTTTAAGAAGGAGCACATTGTTTTCTACTCTGTTGATTTTAATTTTAGAAATTTGGCTGTCTTTGCTTTATATTATTTAAAGTGCATATTTGAATTTTTAAAAAAAATCAGTCTTAGACTTTTAAATCAGTTTTTTATTAAATTAATTTCAACTCATTTTTTTTATTATGAAAACAAATTTTGTTATTAATTTTAAAAAATACTTTTTGATTAAATAATTTATCAATTTTAGTTTTAAGAAGTCAGAAATTTCCATAAAAAAATGTTATTTTCAAATTTCAAAAAATAATTTTTTATAAACCAGTCTTTTTATTTATTAAATATTTTTTAAAAGTCTCTCTTCTCAATTTATTTTAAATATATTTTTTCTTTATTAAAATTTTGAAAAATGGTTTTCATTTTATTTTAATGAGGATTGAGTTTCCCAATTTCATGAAGATCAGTTGGAATTGTTAATTTAAGACAAAACTTGAAAAAAAAATTTAAAGGGAAAAAGAAAATATCAGCATTTTCTTTTTTTCTTACTGCTAATAAAAAATGTAATTTTTTTTTTTTTTGGTCTCTAATCATAACCATTTCAAGTTTCTTATGAGCCACTTTTCTATTTTAGCTGCTGCCCTTCGAGGTGTGGCGTTGACCCGAGGCCGTGCTGCTGCTGTTGCAGCCCGTGGTGCTTACACTGCTGCTGCTGCTGCTGCTGCGGCCGCTGCATTCAGACACCCCACCCCACTAACCACAACGGCAGCCGCATTACCATATGCAGCGTAAGTCATACTTAATTTAATTTTCATTTGCCTCAATGGAATTTGTTGTTTCTCTCAACTGCTAATAGGAGTCAAAAACATTCCACTATCTTGTCCACAGGTTTCATGAAGTGACAAAGAAATAAACATACTTGCTCCATTAACTTTGTTAATGTAAAGAAATAGTGATCAGTGCTGTGCAGCTCATGTAAATGCCAGTATATTAGATTTTTTTCTTGATATTCCAAAAAATCAAATTTTAACTGATATCTTAATTAAATAATTTATGTAACAAATAGTTGAGGAAGTTCAATTTTGGTAAGAATGGTTTCAAAAGAGTATTGATTTATTTTATCTATTTTTTTACTCTTTCCTTCTCTATTTTGAATATCTAGCACTTGATATATATTTATGCTAATTTTGTTCCTTTTTGATCTTTCTTACCAGAGGTGTGTATCAAGATCCTTTCTTAGCAGCTACATATGCAGCTGCTGACAGGTACCAAGTAAGTTCTAAATTCTACCATATTTAAGTCTTTCTCTGCTTTGTGTTTATTTCAGTAGAATTTTTCTTGCTCTCTCCCATATGTGACTGATAAATGAATTTCAGGTATACAACCTTTTATCCAAAACTCTTCAGAAATTTCTTCAATTATTTAGAACAGTAATGAGCAGAACTGATTTCTTTTTCATTCTTATGCTTTGGGACATTTAACAATAAATTAATCTGACCCTCAAATGGGAATTAAACTAATAGTTCAATGTTGATTTGGCTGTAATACAATAGGCATTATTAATGACTCGTATTTGAGTGCTACTGCCAAATACTGCTATTGCTTTTGGTGGTATTGAACAGTATTGAGACTTCAGAAAGCTACTTCAAAATGTATGGTTACAGCTGAGAAAAAAGGTCATGATTGAAAAAAAAAGTTGTGAAACTCTAAATGTAATCTGTCTGATACTTCAAATAGAAGATTGACGAAAACAGTAAATATGAAAAAAAAAATAGAATCTCCCATTTATTCATTGTATTAACTGAAAAAATTCTTATGTTCAGAATGTACAATGTTCCTGAGTCAAAAAGCATATCTAGGAGAATGAAAATCTGTCAGTTTTTCTGGATGTGCATGTGTTTTTGTGACTACTGAAATACTCATTTTCAGAGACATAGATTTCAAATTCATTCCATATCTTTTGTACTGTCCATGCAAAACTCTGTTTCTGCATCTTTGGGTTGCTCTGCTCAAATAAGATTCCCCTCTTTTTCTCCAATTATTAACTTAAACCCTCACTGGTTTGGAACCATCACAAGAAGATAGTCTTTTGCATTATCGTGAAACAGTCTCTGAAAGTTTAACTGAAATTTTCCTGGAATTAAGTCCCTCAGTTTTTCACTACAATGTCTTCTTCCAGACACGAACAAAGCAAATGTTCAGCTGGAATAAATGTACACAAAAGCTTAAATTCTATCAATTGCTGTTTTGATCTGCTCTCCTTAAAACTTTATATGCAAAACTTTGATTCAAAATTTTAAAATTCTTCTAATAGCTTAGTGTTTTGGTCCTGAAATCCATCAAGACTTATGGATTGATCTGAGTCCTCATTTTGTATTATGCCATGGGTAATGACTAAATTTAGAAAGGCATAAAAATATTTAATTAGAATTTATTCATTAATATAGATCCACTTTTTATTAATAACCTCTTTTGAACAATTCACAAGCTTCATATTATTTCAGATGTGAATTTTGCTTTCTGGAGTCATATTTTATCACTGTGAAACACTTTGTGACTGATAAAACAAATGCTATTTTCCTTCAAAGTTGTTTTAAAATTCTCTCACTACTTGCTGCAGATGTATACTGTAATTATATCATTAACTGGTAGTAACTCAAGGGGGAAATCACACCAATGCAATTCTACTAAGCACAAAAACTTTTTTTTTGGATGATTTGATTTTGGTTGTGCTTCAGCCGGTTCATCTCCACAAAGACATTTGTTATGTCACTTTTATATACATTTTTTTTTTTTTTTTTTTTTTTTTTAATCATTTCACCCCGAGCAAGGCAGAAACGCCACTGATGTGCAGGGGGTTACATAAATGTAGAAAGATTAATTAGAAAAGAGTGAGGAGTACAAGCTAGTTAGAAAGGAACAATAGAAAACTGAGAAAGCAGGTGCAATGACAGGTACATGGGCGGAGAGAAAGGGAAGGTTATACAGGGGAGGGGAGAGAGCTAGAGGCCAGTGGTTAGTAGGTGAGTATTAACTTTGCTTTTAAATTTCTGGAGGTCGTAGCCGTCAGGAAAGCAAGAATACGGGAGTGAGTTCCACAGGCGGGAAGTGCGAGAGAGGAAGCTGCAGGAGTAGAATTGTCGTCTGCGTTTGGCTAACCTGACTGTGAATGGGTGGGACCCAGTTGCCAGTCTGGTTGAACGGGTAAACACCTGTTGAGGAGGCATCAGTGACTTAAGCTCATCCGAGCAGAAGCCATGAAAGTATTTATAGAAGAGACAGAGGGAGGCCACATTTCGACGATGGGAAAGTGGCTGCAGACGAGTCGCCAGATCAGTACCTATCACATTACAGACTCTCCTTTGGAGCTTGTCAAGAACACTGAGGAGAACGGCAGGGGCACCTGACCATAAATGGCAGCAGTACTCCATGCACGGACGGATGGTTGACTTGTATATATGCAGGATGGATTCAGGTGGAAAAAACATCCTGGATCGACATAGTGACCCAATCTTCTTAGCAGTAGATTTTGCTATGGATTCAATATAGTGCTTCCATTTGAGGTCTGAGGACAGGGTAAGTCCGAGGAGGCGTAGTGTATTACTCTCCGGGAGAATCATCTGGTCCATGCTTATGGGAGGCAGAAGAGGTTGCCTGTAATGGTTGACAGACAACAGCTTGGTCTTCGAGGAATTGAAGTTGACAAGCCACTTCTTGCCCCAGTTCACCACAGAGTGTAGATCCCGCTCAAGGTCAGCAGCGAGATTATGTCTGTCCGCCACGACAGGTTTCTTACTGGAGCGGGAGTATATTGTAGTGTCATCTGCGTAGATGCCTACTTGGGACCTGATCTCATCTGGGAGGTCGTTGATGAAAATAAGGAAGAGCGTTGGGCCCAGGATAGAGCCTTGTGGGACACCAGCATTCGTGCTGTAGGACGAAGAGGCACGCCCATTCAGAACGACCTTCATTTTGCGGTTATTTAAGAAAGATTGGATTAGGTCAAGCAGGCGTCCGGTAATACCATAACCGCGTAGTTTGCATAGGAGGCCAGGGTGCCAAACCCTGTCGAAAGCCTTGGAGATATCCAGAGCAACCGCGCGAGCCTCGTCAGACTCATCAAGGGCCTGTAGCATGTACTCCGTTACAGTAGTTAGCAGGTCGGCTGTGGACCTGTCAAATCGGAATCCATATTGCCTGTCGGAGAACAGTTTGTGGGCGGTGAGATGATGAACTATTTCAGCATTTATTATAGCCTCGAACACTTTCCCGAATATTGGTAGAAGACTGATAGGGCGATAGTTGGATGGGTCCGAGGGTTCACCACAGTTCTTAAAGACAGGAACGACTGAGGAGAATTTCCAGCATGCAGGAAAGCAGGAAGCAGAAAGGCAGTAGTTAAACAGTTTAGAGAGGACAGGGGAAAGTTCAGGGGCACACCTCTTAAGGACTATCACCGGGATTCCATCGTCTCCACACGCCTTATGGGGGTCGAGTTTTGAAATTACTCTGGATACTATTGTCGGGGTAATATATACGTCATGCAGTTTGGCCTCAGTTCTAATAGGGAAGTCGGGTGGGTGCACTCCGGACGAGTCGAGTGTGGAGTTGGATGAGAATCTGCGGGCAAAGCACTCAGCTTTCTCAGCAGATGACGTGCATATGAAATAAGTAAAAGTTGTACATCTCTTAAGCTGAAGTCCTCTTTCTTAAATCTTTCAGACCATCTTTGCAAATTTATTTTAAGGAATTTATACTCTAAACATCGTGAATATTTTAGGTTGTTTCTGCAACTTGTCTTTTTTACTCTAATGTGCTCTGTAGACATAGCCATCTTTTAGAGGGTCAGCTTAATAACAAAGTTGAATCATCTTTGATAATATACCCATTTAAAACTGTATTTTTTTTTTTTTTTTTTTATCATTTCACCCCGAGCAAGGCAGAAATGCCACTGATGAGCTGGGGGCTACATAACTGTAAAAAGATTAATTAGAAAAGAGTGAGGAGTACAAACTAGTTAGAAAGGAGCAACAGAAAGCTGAGAATGCAGGTGCGATGACAGATACATAGGTGGAGAGAAAGGGAAGGATATATGGGGGTGGGGAGAGAGCTAGAGTCCAGTGGTTAGTAGATGAATATTGACTTTGCATTTAAATTTCTGGAGGTTGTAGCCGTCAGGAAAGCAAGAATATGGGAGCAAGTTCCACAGGCGGGAAGTGCGAGAGAGAAGAAGCTGCAGGAGTAGAATTGTCGTCTGCATTTGGCTAACCTGACTGTGAATGGGTGGGACCCAGTTGCCAGTCTGGTTGCACGAGTAAACACCTGTTGAGGAGGCACCAGTGATTTAAGTTCATCTGAGCAGAAGCCATGAAAGTATTTATAGAACAGACAAAGAGAGGCCACATTTTGACGGTGGGGAAGTGGCTGCAGTCGAGCCACCAGATCAGTACCTATCACATTACAGACTCTCCTTTGGAGCCTGTCGAGAACACTGAGGAGAATGGCAGGGGCACCTGACCATAAATGGCAGCAGTACTCCATGCTCGGACGGATGGTTGACTTGTATACATGCAGGATGGATTCAGGTGGAAAAAACAACCTGGATCGACATAGTGACCCAACCTTCTTAGCAGTAGATTTAGTTATGGATTCAATATAGTGGTTCCATTTGAGGTCTGAGGAGAGGGTAAGGCCGAGGAGGCGTAGTGTGTTGCTCTCAGGGAGAATCGCTTGGTCCATGCTTATGGGAGGCAGGAGAGGTTGCCTGTGGTGGTTGACAGACAACAGCTTGGTCTTAGACGCATTGAAGCTGACAAGCCACTTCTTGCCCCAATTCACCACAGAGTGTAGATCTCGTTCAAGGTCAGCAGCGAGATTATGTCTGTCTGCCACGACAGGTTTCTTACTGGTGCGGGAGTATATTGTGGTGTCGTCTGCGTAGATGCCTACTTGGGAACTGATCTCATCTGGGAGGTTGTTGATGAAAATAAGGAAGCGCGTCGGGCCCAGGATAGAGCCCTGTGGGACACCAGCATTCGTGCTGTAGGACGAAGAGGCATGCCCATTCAAAACGACCTTCATTTTGCAGTTATTTAAAAAAGATTGGATTAGGTCAAGCAGGCGACCGGTAATACCGTAACCCCGTAGCTTGCATAGGAGGCCAGAGTGCCAAACCCTGTCAAAAGCCTTGGATATGTCCAGAGCAACCGCGCGAGCCTCGTCAGACTCATCAAGGGCCTGGAGCATGTACTCCATTGAATATGATACTATGAACAACTACATAGAAAAGGAGATTTCTGTTTGATGGGCCAGCAGAGAGTTCCTTTTGAAGTTCAGTCTTAAGTTGTGTCCACTTTAACTGAAGTATATTGTGTAAGTAATGTGGGGATGAGGGATTTTTGCCGATCAAGGGACAACAAAACTAAAAAAATTATATTGGAGTACTAATCTATATTAACAGTTGTGCATGTGATCAAGGAGAGTGCTAGTTTACTCTTGCTGGGAAACAGACATGTCTGTGTCACAGTTTGGAAGCCTTCCTTTTGTAATTTCCAGCCACCACATTGAGATGAGTAGATGGGATGTTAGTAGGAAGAAGAATTAACATAGAAGTTGTTCCTAGTATGACCTACCTACCCACCTGAATGAGCAGGCAAAGCCCTGAATAAAACATCTATATATAACATGGTAAATAAGGTTCATATTATTATTTCTTGATGTGGCATTTGTTTAATTGTGTTATCTTATAAATATCCATCACACTCTTCCTCAGTTTTTGACCCACACTGACAAGTTTGGGAATTGGAATGTAATGTGTGGTGATCATTGGCTGGTTGGTGGAAAGCTTTGGTGAAGATTGTGTTGCATGTTTACATTAAGATGTATTATTATTATTATTATGTAGGCACATTAAAGTAGCAAATATAATTCAGTTGATTGCTTTTAGGATTTGTATATTACTTACGTGGTTGTGAAACTCTTTCAAGACATTATTACCCAAGCATGTATCACGAATGGCACTTAACTGACTGACTGTTATTACTTACAAGATGATCTGATTCTGCATCTTGTATTATTTCAGTATTGTTGAGGGTTTTGAAACACTTTCATATTGATGACATGTTGATGACAATGTTTTGCAAGATAATTCTAGAAATTAATTTGTTTTCCATTATAAAAAGATGGTAATTAAGTGAATATTTTTTAATAAAAAATGAATCAACAAAATTTATAATGTGTTCATTCAGTAGTATATCATTTGAATTAATAATCATTTATTATTTTTATGCAATAAATTCAGCCAAATTTTTACTCTTAACAAATCCTGAAATGAAAGTGATCTTGAACAGCCATCCTTCTAGATGTTTTTACATAAATGTAAATTAATTTGCCAACTGAATTAATAACTGATTATAAAGTGAAATGGAATTAACTGTGATGAATATTAAGTTTCACTCAACTCGGTTATTATTCCGGTGGCAGCAGATTTCGTCTCTGGTAAGCTTGATTGATTCTTTTTCTGAACATTTAATTTTCAAAAATTGAAAAAATATTTCATATTTTTATATTTTTCTTGCATATAACATTGGATAAATTTTAAAATATACTTGTGTCAGTTAAGATTTCAGTTATCTATTTTAGTCATCCTGGCAGCAAAGGCTGATTTTATTTTTCCTTTGAAGTTATAGGAACTTGAATTCCTGTTAAGGGTAGTTTTCAGCTTTCTGACACACTCCTCCCTTCCTCTCTCTCTCTCTCTCGTATATTTTGTTATGCTCAATGGAGCTACCTGCTGACTGAATTAGTAACAACTTATTAAAAAGTGAAATGGAATTAACCATAATTTTAAGTTTCACTCAACTCAGTTAATATTCTGATGGCATTAGATTTAATCTCTGGTAAGCTTGACTGACTCTTTTTTCTGAATGTTTAATTTTCAAAAAATTGAATTTTTTTTTCTTGCATATAGCGTTGGATGAATTTTAAAATATAATTGTGTCAGTTAAATCTTTTAGTCATCCTGGCAGCAAAGGCTGATTTTATTTTTTATTTTCCTTTGAATTTCTAGGGAAAGGTATCTTAAAATTCTCTTGTAGTGACTATTATGGGATTTCCTGACTTTAACTAAGTTAAGACTGAGTAACTTTTTTTTTTTAATTGGAGTAGATAGACCCTATTATCGCCTGGTTCATACTCCCTCTCTTCTTTTGAACAAGAGTAGAAGCTCATCCCTTGTTTCCTGTTTAGGAATGGGTTACCGGTTTCTTATCTCTCTTCAGGTCTTATTAGTAGTGCTGTCTCAAACTTTTTGCAATGTGTATGAATGGTGGTAACTTTTCATTCAGAGAGTACTGGTTTGGCAGTGTCCTGGTTGCTGCTTCTGACTGGTAGTTAGGAACCCAAACTTTTGCATAGCATCTTGAGAGGCTGCTCTGATCAACAGTTGAATAATATCGGGATTTCTTGCAGTGCCATGTTGTGCATGGATGGGTGTCCTTGTAAGTACCTCTGGTGGGCAACCATGATGCCATATTATGCTGTAGTCTGCACCAGTTTTCTTCCTACACATGTGGCATTTGACGACTGACTGAGACTACTACTCTAGGCCTCTCCCCACCAAAATGTCTCTATTTATGACATCACACAAAGTAAGAATTAAAACTAAACAAAAATCACCCGAACTTGTTAGCATCTCTTTCTTGAATATCTGAACCAACTTTTGCAGCGTTGAATCCTTCCTCCAAGTAAAATCACCTGACATCTTAACTCTCTGTGAAACCAACCTTCACCATTCTATTCCTTCCTCTGATTTCTGTATCCTTGGTTACCTTCCCCACTTTAGGAAGGACTCCAATGTTCATATGCATGGAATTGGCATTTATGTAAGCAAACATCTCCCTCTATCTAGGGTGATTTCTCTTGAATCTCCAGATCATTCTTATGTGTGTCTCCATCTCTCTCTACTAAGCTCGGTTAGCTGTCTTTTCTTTCTCTACCACTTTCCTTCATCTCTTGACTTGACAACATTTCAAATAATATAGATAAGGTCATTTCCTCTCATCTGTTACCTCATATATTGGTGTTTGGAGACTTTAATGCCCACCATGCCAAGTGACTGGGAAACTGTCACAAATCTGAATGGTGTTCATACCGTGAACTTTTCAATCACTCAATCCTTTATGCAAGTAGCAGATTTTCTCACATGTTTCTCTAATAACCCTAATGAATCTGACTCACTGCTAGATCACCATTTCATTTCTATTCCTGACTCTTGCCATATCATTCAACTTTGCCCTCTTGGCAACTCTGATCATGCTGTGATTTCTGTTAATATCTCCTTCCACTTCCCCTCCACCGAGGAACCTTTGACCATCAGAATATCTTACTGCTACCAAAGAGCAGAATGGGAGTTGTTCCACGATTTCCTGTGTGACCTTCCTTGGAACAAAGTTTTTAGTCTTCATGTTGAAGACTGTGCATCCAAGATGTCCTCTTCGGTTGAAGCTGGCATCAATGCTTTCATCCCAGTCAGGAAGTTACGATTTAAACCCCATTCTTCCTCCTGGTTCTCCCCTGCAAGCTCAGACACTATTGCCCACAGGAATCACTTCTTCCGGCTATTAAAGCCACATATCTGACCATAATAGGTGCCTTTTTTGCCTCTGTTCGTAATGAGCACAAGAGGGTTCGAAATGGTGCTAAGCTGTTGTTTGCTGACAGAAAGAAGCAGCATATAGCATCCTGCAAGTTTGGCTACTGGTGGTTCTGTAAAAATGTGTGAAATAATAGCAAACCCTCATGCCCTTCTTTAATTAATCTTCACTGGACAAGGCTGAGTGCTTTGCTTGCAGATTCTCCACCAACTCAACATTTGATTCATCTGGGATATCTGCACCCAACTTCCCACCTAGAACTGAGGCTCAACTGAGTGACATTCACCTTACTCCCTCACTAGTATTTAACATAATTTCTAAGCTTGACCTTTATAAGGCAAGCAGAGGTGATAGAATCCCAGTCATTGTCCTGAAGAAATGTGCCCCTGAACTCTCCTCTGTTTTCTCCAAACTCTACAACTACTGCTTCTTTGTATTTTGCTTTTCTGTCTGATGGTAGTCCTCCTCTGTGGTTCCTGTATTTAAGAACTGTGGAGAACCCTCAGACCCCTCTAATTATTGCCCCGTCAGCCTCCTACCTGTTATTGGCAAAGTGTTTGAGGCTATTATCAATGCTGAAGTGGTTCAACAGCTAACAGTCCACAGCTTCTTCTCCAACAAACAGTATGGTTTCCGCTTCACCAGGTGTACTGCTGATATACTAATTACTATCATTGAGTATACATATATATCAGGCTCTCAGTAAGAACAGCAAAGCTTGAGCTGTTGCTCTAGATATCTCCAAAACATTTGACAGTCTGTCCTTCTATACAAGCTACAGGGCTATGGTATAACTGGATACTTGTTTGATCTGATCCAGTTGTTCCTTTCAAATCATGTAATGAAGGTAGTATCGAATGAGTATGCTTCCAGATACTTTAATGCGGGTATCCCTCAAGGCTCTATTCTAGCTCCTATGCTTTTTTTGATTTTCATCAATGATCCTTATGTTATTAGTTCTGACATCTCATCTTGAGTCACTTTCTCACTACCATAATGTCTCTTTCCTTTGCTTTTTCTATAAATATTTTTATAATAATTCTTCTAATGAGCTTTCCTTTTGGTAACTTCACAAATTTAAGCAGTGTTGTGGATTGACAACTAGGTCTCATCATTTTATCTTTGAAATTACTAAGTGTAATTTCTATGCTAATAATTTTTTCTCGTGCACTTTTTGCTTGTGGAAATCGCTTCTGGCTTCTTACTTTTAAAGTTTAAATGCAATGTCAATTATTTTCTAGCACTTTGAATCATGGTCTTTTTGATGTTCTCTCTTTCCTCAATGTTTTCTCAGATTATTTCACTCTCAGCTACCACTTGCCTCTTAGTGGTTTTATCACCTTTCTTGGGGTGAAATGATTTTAACAAATGATCTAAATAAATCTATTAATTATGATATTTAGTATTACTTGGTATTAATGGTTTAAATATTCACAAACTCTCTCTTTATCTACATAATTTTTTTAATCATTTCACCACAAACAAGACTATAAAGCCACTTATAAGCCAGTAAAACAGAAGGGTGGGAGAATATGAGAAAAATAAAAAAAGGAACAGGAATTATGGAGACAAGATAATGATTGACATTGCATTTAAACTTTTGAAAATCAAAGTTGAATGAAGCAAGAAGCTGGAAGAATATTCTGTCTAGCAAGATGTGATAGAGAAAACTATTAGCATAGAACTTATGGTTACATCTAGTCATTTCAGTTGTAATATATTATATGCAAAACTGTGTCAGAATAATAGTGGGTAAGTGAATGACAAAAATGGAAAAACTCCTAAGTAACATATTTTTGAAAGTGTACTTATTTCAGAATCTTTTCTGATAACTTTACACCCAGGATCATAAAACATATCTCATGAAACTAATGTTAATATGACATGGATTATATGCGCGCGCACGCACACACACACACACACACACACACAGTTGCTTGATGAAACACTTGTCAAGCCATTTCTGTCCAATGAACACTTGCACTTTTTTTTTTTTTTTTTGTGATAACAAAGTTGGGGTTAGTATAATTTGTAGACAGCACTTTTTGATTGTGCTTCTTTATGTTGAATTACCTTATTAAACAGTAAATTGTTTTTGGGGTCTTTCTGTTGAATACTAGAAAATGCTTTTTTTTACTAATTTGAACATTTCAAATTTGGTTTTCACTATCTTACTGACATAGATGGTTGAATCAAATAATCTGCTTTATCTGTTATTTTTTTTTTTTTACATGCTTACATTTATATTTATATATATATATATATATATATATATATATATTTTAATTCAGATACTTCAATCCAAAGGAAAAAAGCAGGAAGGTAAATTCCAAAAAACCCGATCCTAATTAATATTAAAAATTTATTTTAATATTAAAAAATGATACAGGAAGAGAGCTCCATGTAATAAAATATTACAGAGCAAATATATATATTAAAAAAGGATTAATTCAAAGATGTTGAATGGCCATTTCGATATGACGATCCCCACGGGGAGCGACACATCACCTCAGCAACAGAAAAAAACCTTTCAGAAACTGGAGAAAAATTAGTCTACTTTTCCTTTTTAAATAGATTGCAAAGAAATTAAAAAATAAATAATAATAAAATAAAATAAAATAAAATAAAAATAAAGGGAAAGAAAAAGAAAAGGAAAAAGAAAAAGAAAAGGATAGAATAAAATCAAATAAATAAGAAAAGAAAAAAAATTGACATCGTCTGGGTTTGCAAAAAAAAGGGGAGAATGTAACTAAAAATTAACAGACCCCGTGTTGAATCATTTAAAGCAACACGGAAAAAAGTTGGTAAGAGAGATAAAAGAAGGAAGGGAGGGAAAAAGAAAGAAACTAAAGAAAAAAATTTTTTTTAAATATTACAGACGCTGGACAAATTCAAAAATCTAATTTCCCCAAAACGTTGAAGTATTAAAAAAAGCCTTTACTTAAAAAGGCATAAATTATTGATAAAAGGGAATAAAAAGATATAGGATTTGAAATAAAATTATTTTTTTAAAAAAATTAGGTCATTTGAAATTAAACTAAATAAAGACAATACTAGGTAAAAAAAAAAAAAAAAAAAAATTACAATTATTATATATACATATCAATAGAAGTACACACACATATATATATATATATATATATATATATATATATATACACACACACACACCATTTAACGAATAAGAATACATATATACATACACATACACACACATACATTCAATTTATTACACACTAATATACATATACATGCGCATACACACATATATATATATGCATGTGTGTGTACACACCTATATACAAAAAATTCATATAGACATAATATACATGTGTACACATACATGCACACATATACACACACACACGCACACACATAGACATAATATACATGTGTACACATACATGCACACATATACACACACACGCACACACACACATATATATATATATATATATATATATATATATATTCTTTATGCACTCACACATACATATTAATGAATATTATGAAAAGGAGCATTTACATAGCTAAAAAAATTTTTTCCAAAATAACATATAGCCCACATACATAAATACATATATACAAATATGCACATCCACACACAAACATACACATAAAAAAAAAAAAAAAAAAAAAAAAAAAAATTAAAATTAAAATTAAAAATTTTTTTAAAATAATAAAAAATTATAGAAAAATATAGAATTTAAAAATTAAAAATTAGAAGTTAAATTTTAAAATCCGCCCTATGGCGGCACTTGTTTATAAATTCCCTTCTAAAGTTCAAAAGTAAGTCCTGATGAGGATACTTCAAAATCAGAATCTTCTCCAATAAACACAGACGACACCTATCACGAAAACTTTTAGGAGTACAAGCTGAGCCTATTAATTTCCAGCTGATTATGGGGTCCTGCCCCTCCTCCTTCATTTCCCAGAACCTACGTGACAGTGCCGTCTG
Organism: Ascarosepion bandense; assembly: GCA_037127315.1. NCBI lineage: Eukaryota > Metazoa > Mollusca > Cephalopoda > Sepiida > Sepiidae > Ascarosepion > Ascarosepion bandense. Next base: position 277,021 of record JBBBDQ010028979.1, read on the forward strand.
GAATCTCTGTTTAGGGTTCGAAAACGAGTACCTGTGATTATAAAGCCTCTGTTTGAAAGAGCCCGCGGACATGCCAATATAGCTCCGGTAACTGTCCTTGTTATTAGATGGAGAAATGCGGGCTTCATAAATTACATGAGTGGATTTACATTTGCCTTGCACCGGGCAGGCATCCACAGAATAACAATTGCATATATATATATATATGTGTGTGTACTTCTATTGATATGTATATATAATAATTGTAATTTTTTTTTTTACCTAGTATTGTCTTTATTTAGTTTAATTTCAAATGACCTAATTTTTTTAAAAAAATAATTTTATTTCAAATCCTATATCTTTTTATTCCCTTTTATCAATAATTTATGCCTTTTTAAGTAAAGGCTTTTTTTAATACTTCAACGTTTTGGGGAAATTAGATTTTTGAATTTGTCCAGCGTCTGTAATATTTAAAAAAAATTTTTTTCTTTAGTTTCTTTCTTTTTCCCTCCCTTCCTTCTTTTATCTCTCTTACCAACTTTTTTCCGTGTTGCTTTAAATGATTCAACACGGGGTCTGTTAATTTTTAGTTACATTCTCCCCTTTTTTTTTGCAAACCCAGACGATGTCAATTTTTTTTCTTTTCTTATTTATTTGATTTTATTCTATCCTTTTCTTTTTCTTTTTCCTTTTCTTTTTCTTTCCCTTTATTTTTATTTTTATTTTATTTTATTTTATTTTATTTTATTTTATTATTATTTATTTTTTAATTTCTTTGCAATCTATTTAAAAAGGAAAAGTAGACTAATTTTTCTCCAGTTTCTGAAAGGTTTTTTTCTGTTGCTGAGGTGATGTGTCGCTCCCCGTGGGGATCGTCATATCGAAATGGCCATTCAACATCTTTGAATTAATCCTTTTTTAATATATATATATATATATATATATAAATGTGTGTGTGTGTGTGTTAAACATGGTATATTTAGACAACAAACTTTTTAAAAATAGAACAGACATGGGATTTTAAGACTTTTGGTGAGTTTCTCTTGGTTGTTTCATGTTGGGTGGAAACTGTTAAAAGAACTTGCTGAAATTGTGTAATGTTTCAAATACTGTGGGTCATTTTCAATGAATAAAAGATGGAAGCTAGGAAGTGGCTGGTGAAATGTTTAAGCTGTTAACATTCCAGTGTTCAAAATAAACATGATCATATAATATGAAGAAGGAAAGTATATATACATCTATACCAATATGTAAGTATCGGTATACTATATCTGTCTCTCTCTGTCATATATATGTATACATTTATATAAAAGACACACATATACACTTGTTGATATGCATATTCATTTTTTTGTCCAGTTGGTGTCAACTCAGCCATATGCAGGCTATGCTGCTGCCACGAGATATGCAATTCCTACTGTAGCAACTGCAGCAACATATGCTGCTGGGTAAGTTATTTTTTCCAAGATGATTAATTTGTTAATTAATCAAAACAACCCCCCTCCCTTTACAATCAAAAGAACAAAAATATTTCATTTAGTTTAGCATTCTAAAATTTTCCCCAATGATCACCTTTCTTCTTTTTTTTTTTACCTGTTTTGTGTGCAGAATTTTTTTCTATACATTTTTTCTCCCCTCCCCCTTTAAGTATAGAAATAGCAAAATATTTATTTCATATTCATCAACCTGGGTACTCTAACCTCCTCATTTTTTTAGGGTAGCATGATTTGCATTAGAGATTGGCAAATGTAGACACAGCTTCATACACATTTTAATTCTTTCTTAAAATTGTTTCTTTTGTTATTTTGATTATCTTGTTTTTTTTTCTTCTTCTTTTTACACCCTTACCCAATTTCTTCTGGTATGAAAGATAAAAAGACAATTCATTTTAAAGTTATTTATAAGAAAAAAAAAACAGTATTGCATGGAAGATGTGTCAAAACCATGGTATGCTTGAAACTTACTGTTGTTGGCTCTAATGGGCATGTCCCTGGGAGATATTTTTTTCATGCCTCCATGAATGTGATGACATGGTTTTTTGTTTTTTTTTTTTAAATTTATTTAAGCCATTTGCTAAATATAAGTCCCCTCATGTGACCAATTTTTTTAGCAGGAATAAAAAAAAATTCCAAACTCTTTAAAATTCAACTGCAGTTACTTCTTAGATAATACCATATTGCAAAAGGAATTTAATCTCTTAGAAAATATTTTTTTATATATAAAAAAAATAAGAATCAAAACTAATAGCAAAATTAACAGATATTTCTGACAATATGGCTCTCTTATTTTGACAGTCATTGTATCCTCTGTGTTCTTTATAGTTAACAAAGGATGTTTCACCATTCTTGTACTGAATCATTTCAGTTTGATGTTTTCTCATTTTCTCACAATTTATTAGTAACTTATACAGCATCACATATAAATTCTTGTGACAGTCATCCCCAATAATGGCTTAATCAGTAGGCTACTATAATTTGAACACATTTTACCATTATTCAGTTCCAGTGGCAGAGGTGACTAGAATATATATTTTTTAAGAGTCAAGTTTGGCTCTGGTGGTGATAGCTTTTTGTTTCCCCTGTTTAGGAGAGTGGTTTATCCAAGCGTTCTCTCATTAACTCTTTTTCTGTTGGTCATCTTGGCACAATAAGTGATGATACAAGATATAATGTAGAGTGTACATAAAGAGTTTTAGCCAAAATTTAAACATTTTTTTTCTGTAACTAGTGTTACTAGAGTGGGCTACTTTTGAAACTCCATCACTAGTACATTTTAATTTATTTTTCTACTTTTGACTTTTGGGGTTACTTTGAAAATATGCTAGGCTAATTTGAGCTACTCATGAAAAGAAAGTTTGTTAAAAATTTTATGTACCTTGGGTTTCCAGATTTAACTTAATTTCTTGTTTGTTACCTCATCTGGCAGTCTTTTTTTTTAAAGTCATGAAATAGAAATTAAGTCATTGCTAAGTTTCTCTTTTGTCATTTGCTACTCAGTATATTGGGTTCACTAATTTTACATGGGGTTCTGTTATTGAATCTGGTTATAATTATGAAAAGAATTGTTTACAATTTTAAGAATTAATGTCCTAAATGTTGTCTTTGGTGTTTTTGACTTAAGGTCAAGTCACTTTCCATTTTTATAATTGCAAACCCAAGTCATCACTATGCTAACTTGTTATTATTCAAGTATTGTCATTAGTATGCCACTAAGTCTGATGATAAAAAGGGGAGATTTTAAAAATTCTTCCTTGCTAATTTGTTTTTTCTTTCTTAAAGTCAGGGAAATTCACAGTTAACAGACTTGGAGTCATCTCCCAAGCTAGATCATTTTAGCAATATTGTGCTTATAAATATTTTTGCTGTATTAAGCAGAAATCTGATCATTGTAAAATGGATAATTTTGAAAAGACCTGTGATAAAACTAAGCTGTATATAAAATCAGCTTTATAACATGAAGGAAAATGTGACTAATTCTCAGTGAAGATCATGACATTGCATTTGCTGTTCATGGAACATATATTTTAAGCTAAATATTGCTTTTTACTTTTGCTTTCTGCAATGACTGACTAAAACAGGGTGTAGAATCTCTTTTGCAATATGATGCCATCTGAAGAGTAACTATTTTATATATATATATATATATATATGTGTGTGTGTGTTAAAGAAAAAGCAACAAAAAACCCTTTAAAAAATTAGTAAATAACTAAAATTTTAGAAAAAAAATCTTAGCAAGAGAATAATTCAATATTTTTTAATTTGATTATTTTTGCATATTTTTTAATTGTATATTTAGTAATACATTTAACTTGACCAAATAGTTACATGCTTAATTCTAAGGTTCTCCATCTTCCCACACTTACTACTACTACTACTACTACTACTACTACTATTGTTCTTCTTGAACTTTGCCGTGCTTCTTTTCTGAGCAATGAAAGAGTTTCCATAGAGATTGTGGAATTTTCTGCATTGGCACTAACATTTGTTTGATTTTTTTTTTAATTAGATTTTAGAATGTGGGATAACAGCATCCAATTTCAGCACTTGATTGATTTTTTTTTATTACGATCAGCATTTGACCCATGTCTAACTTTACAATCATGTTAACTGCATACACATCTTAAACAGAAAAGTAGTGGGTGATGGTGGGGGTAGAAAAGCTTCTTTTCTATCACTTTCTCTTTTTCCTTTTTTTTTTTTTTTTTTTTTTTTTTTATGAGTGAATAGTGTTGAGAATTTTAATAGTGTTGAGAATTTTAATAATCATCAAATGGAAAGCCCAAAGAAAATAGCCATTTCATTATAAAAATAAGATAATAAGAAGAGAGAGGAATTATCAGTCTAGTGATGTTTTGATCTGTTCATTTATACATTATCCTTATAATAGACAATTGACTCAAAATATTAATGCTTAGTAATACTTGTTCGATTTTTAAAGCAAATTAGTACATCTATATGCTTTTCAAAAACGCATAACTTTAGCTATTTGTAGATAACACTTCCTTGAAGCTACAATTCTACAGCTAAGAATCATGCTCCCACCCTTTCTTCCATGCCAGTGATCACCATGTTCCTCCTACTTTCAGGCTAGTCATTGCCATTTCAGTAAAATTTTATCAAACCAGAAAAATTCTAATAAATATATTTGTTTTTTATTGTCAAATTCAGTGAAATAGGATTTGATAATGGTTACTTTAATGGTTACTCACCATTCACCCAATTTTAGGTCCATCTTGCAATCTATTAGTCCAGAAGCACTTTGACATATTGAGCTCTTCTGTTAATATAAGTAGCAAGATTGTATCCATTGCCAGATTGCCAGGCCTATTGTGTAGCTTACAGCACCTGGTATTTCCCAGCAGTCATAATGTTTACAACAGACTGGGAAATGGCTTGTGATTCCATATTTAGTTGTATACTAAATTATTTATTTTCTTACTTTTAATGAATTTAAGTACAAAGCAGTATAATATGTATTCACACAAAAAATAATTTATTTTTCTCTCTAAATAAATATAGGTAAAAAAAAAAAATTTTAATTATTTGAGCCAGGCATTGCCAGAGTTTATCACAGCAAAAATAAAACCCTATAAAATAAATGCACAAAACCCAAAAAACCAGCATAGTGTCAATTACTCCCTTAATATTGTAAGGTTTTGCTTACAACTGTTAGTGATTTAATATCGCAGTTGTTTATTGAACCTTTGATATTTTTTTCTTCCAAAATTAAAAAGATTTGATTCTTCTGTTTCAAAACTTTTCTATCCACTACTGGAATTTTGACAATTTGAAATAGAATAGTTGGGTTTTTAATCAAACCACATCAGGAAGTAATTAACATCCTCTTATGTGGACAAGGTGATCACATTTATGAATCAACACCTGATGTAAGTACTGGGGTAAAGTGATTAAAATCTTACATTTCTCTCTATCCCAAGTTCCTACACTTTACAAGAGCCTAATTTGTTTGCTCAATTTGGAAGTCAATCATTTTTAACTGAACAGTAAACAACCTCATGGATTTGAATATTATTTATTATTCATCAGAGTTTCATGAGCAACTAACTTTGTTTATTTCTGAGGTTTACATCTTCTCTTAAAATCATATTTCCTTCTTGGTCAGAAAGCTTCTGAAATTTGGCATGACTGGAGATAGAATTTTTTTTACTAGTTTTACTTATTTTTATTGTTTTTCTATTGAAATACACATGACATTTATACATTCTATTACTGTTAACCCTTTAAATTCAACATCAGCGTAATTTCAGAAATATTTTTGAAAATATCAATGAGTTCACAAAACCTTTGATAAACAGTACTCTTTAGATCCAGTGTATTTTTAAATGCAAACAAAATAAATTTGTTTGTGTGAGAGAGAGAAAAAATATATTATATAAAACCGACTGGATATTATTTCTAGAAATCAACATGTGGTATTAAGATATATATAATGAACACCTGATGATTGCAGATTGTGTGAAACTCTGAGGACTACTATAGGTTAATAAGTTTATTTATTAATATATACTTTATAGCTCTATCATAAACATGATTTTATTAACACCAGAGAAATCTTTATATGTGTGTGTACTTGTGTATAGATACATATGTATATTTTTTGATATCCATATATATATATATATATATATATATATATATAAATCCACAAGATGAAATAAATAGCAAGCATCAACAGTAATGAATAAGATTCAGAAGAGATTTAATATTGCTTGCTCTATTAAAAATAGTCTGTCTAGTCATATAATACATTACCTCTTATACTACAGAAACTGCTCAGTAAGTATCATTTATGTTGAATCATATTGTTCCACTTTACTTTTCTTTTTTTATTTAATTTGCAACATGTTGAGTGTTTATACCTAATAGTTAACCTAAATATTTTTAAATTGTTTGAATTTCTAGGTGTAAACCAACAATATGGCATGGGTTAAAAGAAAAAAAAAACGAACAGTGTAGTTACTGAATGCTTAGAATTAGGCTTGAATCTCACCATGGTTGATTAGTCAAGGCTGTGTCATTGATAATATCCTTTCGGAGAGATGATTCCAGAGTGAAACACCATTGGGAAGTGCTTTAAAGCTATGCAACATGTTGACCCAAATCTTGTGAGTCAAATTGGGTAGGTGAAACTGTTTGGAAGCTGTCAATGCTTGTGCTTGTGTGTTAATAGCAGAGCTAGGTGATGCTGCTTCCACTAGTCAATAGTGACCTTGCTATACTATTAAACAACATGATACTTATCACACTATATTAAGTGTGCAAGTCAAGGAATACGCTTTAAGAACATTTCAAAATACAAGTGCCAAGAAGAAGAATGAAGCTAAATGACTAAAGCAAAATGCCATCTACTGGTTAGTTTTCTTAATTTAATCAGTAAGATACAGTTTTAGACAAGTTTTCCAGCATAAGAGATGTTAGTTCCAATCTTTTTAGAAGCTTCTCATTTTTGTTGAACTGCTGTAAAATGTAAAATGACTTCATTGTTGCAATAAAAACACAAATTTAACACAAATAAGAGAAAAGAAAATTCATTAAAAATGAATGACAGTGTTTAATGAGTAAACTGATTATCTTAAGTCTATGCAAACATTTTATACTGTCTACACTAGCTTTCTGAAGAGCAACTTCTGCCATCTTTAGAATTACTAAGAGTAGTAAATATCATTACTGTAATAGTGGCACACACTTTAAGAATTGAACTCTTTACACTCTCCATTATGTTAGCTTGCACACCATCACTTTATAGCAAGCATATCATGCAGGTATTTACTAAGCTTATCTGTGAAACAGAATGTACTAATGGTGGATGAGGGTTTCTGCTGCTGTATAACCTAAAAATATTTACTATACCTAACCTTGTTTTATCCAGGACCACAATACATTAGTACCCATTCAGTACTAAATTTATTACATAGTCCATAAATGTAGCCTTGCCCAAATTGCTTACAGCTGCTGGTGTTCGCAAACTTGTCCATATGAGTAGAGAAGCAGCAAAAGAATAGAAAAATAAAGTCTGCTTTTACTGTAAACCTTTAAACATTTAAAGCTTTTTAAGGACAAACTTGGTTGCAACGAATTAGATTTCAGATTATTTTGTGTCATTTTAATCTTTGCTGTGAAATTTGTGGCTAAAATAAAGGAAGTGGTTTAAATCCTTAACAAAATTTTATCTCTAGTGTTTACATTATCCAATAAAAATGAGCAAATGAAGTGCCATATTCACCTTATATTTTAATATATATATTCTTACAATTTCTGTATCATAGATTAATAATAAAGGAACATGTTAGGCTCTAGAATGTTAAAATTTATGCCTTTTAGAAACTTCAGTCATAATTGGTTAAAGAAATTAAATAATCCAATACCCTTGCAATTATTTCTGCAGAAAATTTAATTGTAATTTTCTATCTATATATTTCCTTTTATTTTAGCAGTGTATTTAAACCCTAATTTTTAGGGGGAACTAATGATTACTAATCTGTAATACTTTGGGTAAATGTAGCTAACCATTCTAAATTAGCACAGTTTTGGAAACTTTCCTGATGGATGCTCTTCTATTTCTGTTTGTCCTGGCATTATAAAATCTTTTAGTGATCTAATTATATATATATATATATATATATATATATATAGAAAGAAAGAAAAATACTGGATTTTAAAATTAAATACATACAGGCTACGGTTAAATAGGGACTTAGGTGTTTTGAATCTTTATAAATATTTCAAGAGTTAAACATTTTTTAGATACACTTAAAAAAAATTTCTTTAAAACAACATTTATAAGTATTATTAAAGATAGGCTTATGTTTACAAATATTAAAAAAAGATCTGTCACTTTCTGTGTCATGTGATGTAAACAATCTCTCGGACGAATGCTCATCACAAAAATGTTTCTAATTTAAATTTTAAAATCATTTGTTTCTGATGAAAGGCCGAGGACGGTCTGAAATATCAAATATAATAATAGAAATAAATAAATACTGTCAAAAAAATACATTTTTAAACTTACAACTTTTTAGTAGTTTTTCCTATACATTAAGACAGTATACGTGAATCATCACTATGTTTTATTTATATATATATATATATATACACACACACAGTTCTGCAAATTTTTTTTTAATTTAAGTAAATTTTCTTTCTTGGAAAGTTAAGCAATGAAAAAAAAACACACAGAACATCATAATTATTAATTTAGAAATAATGCTAGACTTTGAAACGTATCTTTTTTTTCTTTTTGTAAATTCATTACTTATAAAGCAAGATTACTAATAGGTGGTGTTGAAGAAAATTCTGATGAATATCCAAATTTTTTTGTCATCTGGCGACACTCCAAGTAACTTCTATTTGAAGATAATACTTAATAAAGAAAAATTAAAAACATTTATTTGGGCTAATTGTCTTTAACTTTCTTCAGTTATTATACTTAATTTGCTTATTCCTGATTTTTCAGAGGGAACATAAATTGCAAAGAAAATGATCACTGGATAGTCTAAATAATCAGTTTAGAGGCCAAAAATATGCTATTAGTTTTGTGTATTGTCTTTTTCTTTTATATCAACATTGTTTAAATGTATTTTCGATGAATGAACTGACTTCAGAATTCAGGTTGGAAATCAGTCAGCAGTGGAATTCAATTGACTAATGATTTGTGAGGAAAGGGTTAAAGTACTCATTGCCAAGAAAGACATACTGTACATACAACATTTGCCTTTCTGATAACAATTTTGTCAAAATCTTTTTCCACATTGATGGCATGTCAAAAATAGAATTAAAAAAACATGGGTACCTAAAAACTAAAAATAAGTTGATTAATATGCATAAAAATGTGTAAAGCTGTACCCTAATCCAGTAGCCCTTTCACCCTTTTTTCTTTTTTTTAAATTTCTTAGATATTAGACTACAGATGAGTTGTGATTAAAATGATAAACGTAAAGTAAAAAGAATATTGCAAAAATTCCTTTTGTATTTATTTTTGGGTAAATACAGTTATATTTTTGGTGTATGAAAGCTTTGGAAATGTGGTGATGATTTGCTTTTAAGGAGATTGAACATCTCTAAAAAAAAAATGGAAAAAAATTGATTTTGCTGCAAATTGATTTATGTAAATGAAAAAGAAAATCATTTTCTTAATGTTGACATTCACTTGATAGTTTTTATCTTAAGCAATGAAGAAATATAAGATTTATCTTAACCAGACAAGAATTCTTCTTTCAACTAATTATTAATAAGGAAGAGTTAAAGTACTCATTGTCAAAATAAAGATGCATTATAAATGCAATGTTTATGATCTTATATCTCCTTATAATAAAAAAATTGGTTGAAATGTTCTGATTTACAATTCTTTTAAAATCAAAAAAAAATCTTTCTGTAGGAAAGAGTGAATTGCCATCTCAAAACTTTGGCTCTTACTCTTTTATTTGTTTATTGTTCAACTACTTTCTAAACAGTATATATGGTTGTATTAAGCTTAGTTTAGTATATAGCACAAGGACATGAATGTCAGTCAGTGAGGACTGGGTTAACTGTGGTGGTAATGGTTTGCAAAACAAGATAACTGTTTATATCCATTACAAACACCATCTTTTCTATCTTGATTTGTTCATATTGATTGCTCACTCTAACCTTGTTCATATCTAGCTGTTTAATAAAAACCTTTACATAACAGCAATGAATCTGCTTTTTTATTTCATCCAACAAAGAAAAAAGAAAAAGTTGGTAAATTATTCAAAGCTTGTGTTAAGAATAGAAATCTGTTCTTCCTTATAATAAAACATTCAATTATTCTATTAGTTATCTCTATGATTCTCAAGTCGGGATTTTGAAGTTGACTCCTTTTCTATTTCTCAGTTTCAATTACTTAATAAATAGCAGATATTCATTACTTAGTAAAAATACCTGAGTCTTGTGCTATGTATTAACACAATCTTCCATCTAAAATTGTGGTGAAATGTTCAAGTATGGTTGATGTGATGAGAAGTTTCTTTGACATTGGAAATTTATATACATATATAAATTTGTCAATATGTTTCTGACTACCTGCATTAGAGAAATTGATTGTAGTTTACCATTCATTTCATAACTAAGAAAAAGTTTTTTCTTTGTCAAATTATGTAATAAAAATATTTTGGAAATACATTTAATTAAATTTTTCTTGAATATTGAAATCTATAAAATGAATGAGTACATGATTAAGAAAATCGGCCAGGATATTAACCATTCTAGTGTTTACTCAAAGCATTTTGATTCGTGTAAATAATGTTTTCCTTTTCTTTTTGGTATTTCTTTGAAATGAGCAGAATAGAAATTACTTCTTAGATAACTACTGTAATGTTAAAGAGTTGTCATCATTATTCTATGACTCATTTGGATTGTTGAACATATTCTTTCATTCCCATTTGAATGTGTTGGCTAATTCATTCTTTATCTTCATTGATATGATCTGTATGGAAAGTAGGCAGAGTGAGTCTCTCTTTTCTCAAAGCACGAGAAAAAAAACAAAGAAATGGCGGATCATATATTAATTGTATCAATTCATTCACTGCAGGGAATGTAATACAGGTTATTTCATATTTTTCAGTCAGCAGTTGCACTGCAATCCTTTCCTTGCTAAGGAAACAAATCCAATCTGGCTTGACTTACAAATCTGTCTGCAGGTCACATGGATGCAGCTTCTTTTAATTTTCTAACTGTACTCCTATCGCTTTGTCCTTATCCTAGACTGTGTGGTATTTATCACACCACACTTCTGATATGCATTTGTTCATTGCATTTGGCTTTCAAGATTTAGCTCGTTTTTTAATTTGTTTTAAAAATAAATATTTGCAAGGGATGTTGTGTAGGTAGTTTTGATCATCTATTTTCTTTGTGAGGAACCAACATTAGTAAGAAGGCTGCAAATCAGAATTATGTTTATTACTAAATTTTTATTGGCATTGAACTTAAGGAAAATATTTCTTCAGTGCTTGAAAAGTTAGATGATTAAATGACTATAAACTTTAACTATTGTTATCATCATGAACTTTCCTACTCTCGCTTACAACAAAGATAGCATAGAGTATTTAGAGGAGTCGGTAGCAGAATAAGAAATTTCTGCATCACTTAATGATCAATGTTACTGTGGGCAAAGTAGGATGCTACCTTTTTTATTTTTCGCTGTTGACAATGAGTCAAAAACTTTGTCAACCAAGAATGTTATTATAAAATGCTCCATTTAATATATGGTGCAAACTTCTCTCATGACATTAGCAATATGTTCATTAATTCTTGTGTTTGGTTATATATATATATATATATATATATATATATATAACCAAACACAAGAATTAATGAATATAATGCTAATGTCATGAGAGAAGTTTGTGTGTGTGTATATATATATATATATATATATATATATATAAAAACTGAAAAATAATATATTTTACAGTATCTATTTTTCAATATAATTTCTTGACTTGTCAATGTTCTTCCTACAGTGATGAATGTTAATTGCATAGATTGAACATTATACAGTAAAAAAATTCAGATCAAAATTCTGTCAGTAACAACATGCTATGTTACAGACCTGTTGGTGACACATCTCACAAGCATGCACACATGTATGTGTACATGTGTATATTGTTTGAAATTTGGTATATTTATTTGTCAACAGTATTTACAAATATAAACAGTGTGAACAGAAACACTGCATGGTGACTTCATACCTCAATGTGATATTCAGACCAAGCACCTTTTGTTCACTTAGCTGGGCACTTTGTGTCTACTTTTCAGGTGTAATTTAATCCACTTTTTAAAAAATTATAATTGCTGTGTAATATAAGCAGCACAATTTATGGTGCGATGGTTAAATTGTTGCCATTTTATGTTTTTAATTTCCCACATGCATGTTATTTGTTTTTGATTTTGTTGACTGCACAGTATAGTAAGGTCAGTTAGGCACTATCTGTGAGAAAAAGAGCACCATGATGCAATTCACTTCAGTGGAAATTTGTAAACAGCATACTGTACTGCTTGGCATTATTACCAGAAGTACCAATATGAATATTTCAGAGTGTTTAGGTGTCAATCTGAGGATGCACTGAAGACTCAGCAAGGGTTGGATGAGTTCAATGATGGTTACAAAGGTGCAGCATCTTGGAAAACTCACCCTGATTGTTCTGGTAAGAAAAGAACTCCCAAATTTGTTGGGGATGGAGGCTTATATCAAGTGACTTCAGGTGGTAGTGCTTCCCTGAGTCAAGTGGGTGGCTGCTGGAAGACTCCATGTCTATACTATGCCACACAAGCAGGAGAACACAGTCATGGCTATTAGACAATTTCTGTGATCATATCACCCCTTACATCTGGCCACCTAAGTCCCCAGGCTACAACCCCTTGATTATTATGTGTGGAGTGCAGTTGAGTGAGAGACCAACAAAACTCCTTGTCATGCCAAAGATGAAGTGAAGGCAAGAATTATGACAGGAGATTATCCAGAAGAGTTGCAGGAGATTCCAAAATTTTCTGGAGGCCATGGTTGAAACCAATGGTAATTTTATCAAATAAATTGTGTAATTTTGGTAAATATATCTGTTAAAATGAGATGTCGGTGTTATTTTCAGTTTTGTGTAATTTAGACAACAATTTATCCATCATAAAAATCAGACTCTCAGAAGCATTATTTCTTCAGTTCTCCAATTATATTTTAAATTATTAAAGATATTATTTCTGAGATATAGGTAATGAATTAATATATATAACTTTTTCTACCCATTACCAACTTTTGAGTTGTGATTTAGGGTTCATTTCTTAAAGTAATTTTAGTAGGACACATCCATGAAGCAACATCACTACATTCCAAAGCTATGTTATTTAAAAAATCTTTGAATTATTTTCTACCCCTACATTTTATATTAAAACTAAAGCTTTTTTGTTTCTTGTTTTTTTTTTTTTTTTTTTCTATCATTGAAAGCTCTTTGTTTAAAAAAGGTAGTTTCAGAAATCACGTCATCACTTTAGGTTCTGATGGCACTATCTATACAGGTTGCAATTGTTGTCATTGTTGTTGTTTTAATGTTATTTGGTGTTATTTTACATTATCATTTTTTCTGTATATTTTCTCTCCCTACTTGTACTCTTTTTTTTCTTCTGTTTCTTTCTCCTTGATCCTCTCTGCATTTCTTTGTATTTCTGCTTTCTTCCCTCTCTCATTTTAATGTTCTTCACTTTTTTCTTATCATTGCTTTCCTCCGTTGTCTCTCCAATATCTGCTTTCCTTCATTTTATCTTTCAAAGCCGTGCTCACCTCCATTCGCTCTCTCTCTGTCAGCTTTTCCTTGAACGTTTTTCTCTTGCTCTGCTTTCCCGCGTCCGTTCCCTCTCTGCTTTCCCGCGTCCGTTCCCTCTCTGCTTTCCCGCGTCCGTTCCCTCTCTGCTTTCCCCGCGTCCGTTCCCTCTCTGCTTTCCCGTGTCCGTTCCCTCTCTGCTTTCCCGTGTCCGTTCCCTCTCTGCTTTCCCGTGTCCGTTCCCTCTCTGCTTTCCCGTGTCCGTTCCCTCTCTGCTTTCCCGTGTCCGTTCCCTCTCTGCTTTCCCGTGTCCGTTCCCTCTCTGCTTTCCCGTGTCCGTTCCCTCTCCTGCTTTCCCGTGTCCGTTTCCTCTCTGCTTTCCCGTGTCCGTTCCCTCTCTGCTTTCCCGTGTCCGTTCCCTCTCTGCTTTCCTGTCCGTTCCCTCTCTCTTTCCTGTGTCCGTTCCCTCTCTGCTTTCCCGCGTCCGTTCCTCTCTGCTTTCCCTAGTATGTCCTCTCCCTCCTCTCCCCGCCGCGTCTGTCCCTCTCCCTCCTCTCTCCGCCGCGTCCGTCCGTCCTCTCCCTCCCTCTCTCCCCCGCGTCCGTCCGTCCCGTCCTCTCTCCCTCCTCTCTCCGCCGCGTCCGTCCGTCCTCTCCCTCCTCTCTCACGCCGCGTCCGTCCGTCCTCTCCTCCTCTCTCCGCCGCGTCCGTCCGTCCTCTCCCTCCTCTCTCCGCCGCGTCCGTCCGTCCTCTCCCTCCTCTCTCCGCCGCGTCCGTCCGTCCCTCTCCCTCCTCTCTCCGCCGCGTCCGTCCGTCCTCTCCCTCCTCTCTCCGCAGCGTCCGTCGTCCGTCCCTCTCCCTCCTCTCTCCGCAGCGTCCGTCCGTCCGTCCTCTCCCTCCTCTCTCCGCAGCGTCCGTCCGTCCTCTCCCTCCTCTCTCCGCAGCGTCCGTCCGTCCGTCCCTCTCTCCTCTCTCCACGCGTCCGTCCGTCCGTCCTCTCCCTCCTCTCTCCGCAGCGTCCGTCCCGTCCGTCCTCTCCCTCCTCTCTCCATCCGTCCGTCCGTCCCTCTCCCTCCTCTCTCCGCAGCGTCCGTCCGTCCGTCCTCTCCTCCTCTCTCCGCAGCGTCCGTCCGTCCGTCCTCTCCCTCCTCTCTCCGCGACGTCCGTCCGTCCGTCCTCTCCCTCCCTCTCTCCACGCGTCCGTCCGTCCGTCCCTCTCCCTCCCTCTCTCCACCCCGTCCGTCCGTCCGTCCTCTCCCTCCTCTCTCGCAGCGTCCGTCCGTCCGTCCTCTCCCTCCTCTCTCTCACGCGTCCGTCCCGTCCGTCCTCTCCCTCCCTCCGCAGCGTCCGTCCGTCCCGTCCTCTCCCTCCTCTCTCCACGCGTCCGTCGTCCGTCCTCTCCCTCCCTCTCTCCCTGGCATCCGTCCGTCCATCCTCTCCCTCTCTCTCCGCAGCGTCCGTCCGTCCGTCCCTCCCTCTCTCCACGCGTCCGTCGTCCGTCCTCTCCCTCCTCTCTCCACGCGTCCGTCCGTCCGTCCTCTCCCTCCCCTCTCTCTCACGCGTCCGTCCGTCCGTCCTCTCCCTCCTCTCTCCGCAGCGTCCGTCCGTCCGTCTCTCCCTCCTCTCTCCCGCAGCGTCCGTCTCTCCCTCCTCTCTCCGCAGCGTCCGTCCGTCCCGTCCTCTCCCTCCTCTCTCCACCCCGCGTCCGTCCGTCCGTCCTCTCCCTCCTCTCTCCACGCGTCCGTCCGTCCGTCCTCTCCCTCCTCTCTCCACGGCGTCCGTCCGTCCGTCCTCTCCCTCCTCTCTCACGCGTCCGTCCGTCCGTCTTCCCTCTCCCTCCTCTCTCCCACGCGTCCGGTCCGTCCGTCCTCTCCCTCCTCTCTCCGCAGCGTCCGTCCGTCCTCTCCCTCCTCTTTTTGCACGCTTTTTTCCCCGTATGCTCCCCTTTCGCTCACCTTTTTCCCCGTTCTCTCTCTCTCTCTTTTCACCTTTTTTCCCCCGTATGTTCTCTCTCTCTCTCTCTCTCTTTCACCTTTTTTCCCCCGTATGTTCTCTCTCTCTCTCTCTCTTTCACCTTTTTCCCCCCGTATGTTCTCTCTCTCTCTCTTTCACCTTTTTTCCCCGTATGTTCTCTCTCTCTCTCTCTCTCTCTTTCACCTTTTTTCCCCCCGTATGTTCTCTCTCTCTCTCTCTCTCTCTTTCACCTTTTTTTCCCTGCATGTTCTCTCTCTCTCTCTTTCACCTTTTTCCCCCGTATGTTCTCTCTCTCTCTCTCTCTCACCTTTTTTCCCCCGTATGTTCTCTCTCTCTCTCTCTTTCACCTTTTTTCCCCCGTATGTTCTCTCTCTCTCTCTCTTTCACCTTTCCCCGTATGTTCTCTCTCTCTCTCTCTCTTTCACCTTTTTTCCCCCGTATGTCTCTCTCTCTCTCTCTTTCACCTTTTTTCCCCCGTATGTTCTCTCTCTCTCTCTCTTTCACCTTTTTCCCCCCGTATGTTCTCTCTCTCTCACCTTTTTTCCCCGTATGTTCTCTCTCTCTCTCTTTCACCTTTTTCCCCTGTATGTTCTCTCTCTCTCTCTCTTCCACCTTTTTCCCCCCGTACGTTCTCTCTCTCTCTCTCTCTCTCTCTCTTTCACCTTTTTTCCCCCTGCCTCTCTCTCTCACCCTTTTTCCTGCATGTTCTCTCTCTCTCTCTCTTTCACCTTTTTTCCCCCGTATGTTCTCTCTCTCTCTCTCTCTTTCACCTTTTTTCCCCCGTATGTCTCTCTCTCTCTCTCTCTCTCTCTCTTTCACCTTTTTTCCCCGTATGTTCTCTCTCTCTCTCTCTCTCTCTCTTTCACCTTTTTTCCCCCGTATGTTCTCTCTCTCTCTCTCTCTCTCTCTTTCACCTTTTTCCCCTGCATGTTCTCTCTCTCTCACCTTTTTCCCCTGCATGTTCTCTCTCTCTCTCTCTTTCACCTTTTTTCCCCCGTATGTTCTCTCTCTCTCTCTCTTTCACCTTTTTTCCCCCGCATGTTTCTCTCTCTCTCTTTCTACCTTTTTTCCCCCGTATGTTCTCTCTCTCTCTCTCTTTCACCTTTTTTCCCCCGTATGTTCTCTCTCTCTCTACCTTTTTTCCCCCGTATGTTCTCTCTCTCTCTCTTCCACCTTTTTTCCCCCCGTGTACGTTCTCTCTCTCTCTCTCTTCACCTTTTTTCCCCGCATGCCTCTCTCTCTCTCTCTTTCACCTTTTTCCCCCCGTATGTTCTCTCTCTCTCTCTCTTTCACCTTTTTTCCCCCGTATTCTCTCTCTCTCTTTCACTTTTTTTCCCCTGCATGTTCTCTCTCTCTCTCTCTCTCTCTTTCACCTTTTTTCCCCGTGTATGTTCTCTCTCTCTCTCTCTCTCACCTTTTTTCCCCCGTATGTTCTCTCTCTCTCTCTCTCTCTCTTTCACCTTTTTTCCTTGTATGTCTCTCTCTCTTCCACCTTTTTTCCCCCCCGTACGTTCTCTCTCTCTCTCTCTCTCTTTCACCTTTTTCCCCCCGTACGTTCTCTCTCTCTCTCTCTCTTTCACCTTTTTTCCCCCGTACGTTCTCTCTCTCTCTCTCTTTCACCTTTTTTCCCCCGTACGTTCTCTCTCTCTCTCTTTCACCTTTTTCCACGTTCTCTCTCTCTCTTTCACCTTTTTTCCCCGTACGTTTTCTCTCTCTCTCTTTCACCTTTTTCCCCCCCACACGTTCTCTCTCTCTCTCTCTTTCACCTTTTTCCCCCCATACGTTCTCTCTCTCCTTTTTCCTCTCTCTCTGCTATACACCGTTTGTTCTCTCTCTTTCTCTCTGCTATACACCGTTTGTTCTCTCTCTTTCTCTCTGCTATACACTGTTTGTTCTCTCTCTTTCTCTCTGCTATACACTGTTTGTTCTCTCTCTTTCTCTCTGCTATACACCGTTTGTTCTCTCTCTTTCTCTCTGCTATACACTGTTTGTTCTCTCTCTTTCTCTCTGCTATACACTGTTTGTTCTCTCTCTTTCTCTCTGCTGTATGCCGTTTGTTCTCTCTCTCTGCTGTATGCCGTTTGTTCTCTCTCTCTGCTGTATGCCGTTTGTTCTCTCTCTCTGCTGTATGCCGTTTGTTCTCTCTCTCTGCTGTACCCCGTTTGTTCTCTCTCTCTGCTATACGCCGTTTGTTCTCTCTCTCTGCTATACGCCGTTTGTTCTCTCTCTCTGCTATACGCCGTTTGTTCTCTCTCTCTGCTATACGCCGTTTGTTCTCTCTCTCTGCTATACGCCGTTTGTTCTCTCTCTCTGCTATACGCCGTTTGTTCTCTCTCTCTGCTATACGCCGTTTGTTCTCTCTCTCTGCTATACGCCGTTTGTTCTCTCTCTCTGCTATACGCCGTTTGTTCTCTCTCTCTGCTATACGCCGTTTGTTCTCTCTTTCTCTCTGACGTCCCCTGTCTGTTCTATCCTTTTCTGGCGTCCCCTGTCTGTTCTATCCTTTTCTGGCGTCCCCTGTCTGTTCTATCCTTTTCTGGCGTCCCCTGTCTGTTCTATCCTTTTCTGGCGTCCCCTGTCTGTTCTATCCTTTTCTGGCGTCCCCTGTCTGTTCTATCCTTTTCTGGCGTCCCCTGTCTGTTCTTTCTTGTTCTGTCACTTTCTCTGATGTTCCCTGTTCGTTCTCTTTCTCTACTTTCCCTTGTTTATTTTTTCACTCTCTATGCTTTTCCTGATCTGTTCACTCTCACCTTTTCTCTATTTATTCTGTTTTTCTCTTTGTCTTTTTGCTGTCCTCCTGTTTTCTCTCCATCTCTCTCTCTGCAGTTCCCTCTATCCTTTTTTCTGTCTCTCTCTGCTGTTCCCACTTTCCATTCATTTTCTGTCTGTCTCTCTCTCTCTCTCTGTCTGCTGTTCCATCTCTCTTTCTCTCTGTTTTTTTCCATCTATCCTCTTTCTCTCTCTCTCTGCTGTTTCCTCTATTCCTTTATTTTCTCTGCTGTTTCTGCTACTCTCTCTCTCCCCTTTTTTCTTTTTATTATAGTCATAGCAATGATCTGCACTTTTTGGCCTGATTAAGAGTCACTTTTTTCTTGACAAATGTGAAGCATATTTTTATTTGCATATACATTTTTATTGGCTATTTATAAATATGTTCATTTTTGTTGCTATTTTCTTGTGTGTGTGTGTTTCTATGTAACTCTGATTCAGTATGACTTTGGCATTTTATCTGAAAAGTGTTAGTGAGTGAGGTTGAATTTACTGGAGGAAAACTCATAAAATATAATTTGCAAGGATTTGATTGGAGAGTTTGTTTTTAGGTTTAAAGGTACAAATCTGTTAAATTAATTGTATCTCAGATATTTTTTCTGTGTATATTATTTAGGTTATCCATAAAGAATTTTCTTAAGCTTAAAATTATTATAATAGTATACCAGTCTTCAGGAAAAAATCACAGGTAGAAAAACTTTGTAAATAATGAGATTAAAGAAAAGGTGGACAATATAATTGCTTTTTGGAAAAAATTGACATTGCAACTTTATTAAATTTAATAAATATATTTTTGCTTAATTCTAATTAAGTAAACATAAATTTTGAAATACAAACAAGTTTTGACTCTCAGCCCTGTGTAAAACTAGTCATAATGCAGTAATTTCAGTTATATTTATTTAAAAACAAAATGTATTTTTGCACAAAGCTGTTGCAGCTGAGCAATAAAATTAAAAGAAAATTAAGGTATTTTTCCATATTATGAAGTAAATTTTCATTATTAGCTCACTAGAACCATAACCACTAGGTCATTCATATTGTCTAAATTATAATTTCACTTGTGTTCTCTTTAACATTTCTGTTTTAGTTATGAGAAGATTTTAATTTCAATGGCAAAGATGAGTGATTAACATAGTTTATTTCCTGATCCTTGAATTATAAAAATGATCAGAACATTCCATAGTTTCTTTGCACAATAGTAAGAACAAGATGCAGTATTCCACTATACAGTAGATTAATATATATTCAATAATATAACGCACACTGTGTCTTTGTATATTTATTGGTCATACAACTTTCTCTCCCCTTCTTAACAATGTGATATTTGTTAAGGTAGCAGGAAGCATTACTTGACACCAATAATCAAACATGCTGCTATGTTATTTGTACATCCATTATACAAAGGACACATTTGAGTAAAATGAATTATGCATCTACCAGTTTCTATATTTACTTATTAGTTTCTAAATTTTAAACTGAAAGTTTAACTTTTATATTGACCACTTTGAGGAAAGGACAAATTTCTAAATCATTAGTTTTTATGTATGTGCATGTGTAGTTAACTGTGTTGTGCTTCATCTGAGAGCAGAAGAAAACTGTAGCACCAGTTTTTTCAAACCATGTGCAGCTATCTGTTTTAAAAAACAAAATTTTAAATCTTTTAGAGTCAATATCAGCAAGAAACTTGCAATTATTGCAACCACCAAGTGGACCTGTTACAAATAGTAGTGACACCAAGAGAGGATTGAACTCGCTCATTCTGTCTAGCAACATGAACCTGTTGACTTTTGCTATACAGCAGTTGTCAAGATAAATATGATTTGATAATATTTATTAAACTTAATTTAAGTCAGGCGCATGGCAAATTAGTAATGGAGTCATAATGACCTGTAAAATTGGTAGGCTAACCATCAAGGCAACTTTATAACTATAAGCTCATACAAGGTCCATTGTAGTAGAATACCTTGTAAATGAATTTTAAACCTTTAGTGTTAACCATTATGTCATAGCAACTGCTGTTTGAATTTAATCATGGAATCTTAAAAATTTAGAAGTTAAACCATCTTTGAAGTTTTAATAAAATATTTTTAATCATCTTGGTAAACTAATTTTACTGTTAACAGCATGACAGTCAGAAAATAACTGTTGAGAATTACTATCAAATGTTAACTGCAGGGTTAGTTATACTGAGTAGACCAACATATTCAAAACATTGAATGTATCACAGATGATTCTATATTTTTCACACATGGGTTGTGCTGCAATCCTTTCCTTGCTAAGCAAAAGAAATCTACACTAGCTTGACTTATAAATTTGTCTGCAAGGCTCATGTATGCAACTTCTTTTAATTTTCTCATTTTCTAGCCATTTTCCCAATGTATTACTTAGATTTTATCCCTGAGTGTGTAGTTTTGATCATTTTTTTACTTCTGAGAAGGCATTATGTTATTCATATTTGGCTGGTTTTCAAATAATTTTTCTTATATTTGCAAAGCATTTTCATCATGTACTTTTTGTGAGGAACTAACTTTAGTAAGAAAGCTGTAAAAGAAGCCTTAGCTGTGATTTTTTATGTCTCCAAACCCTTTGCTAACAAATGTAGCAGAAAGTACAAGTTTAATAATTTTACCAGTTCTTGAAATGATAATAAATCCTCTAAGAATTCTTGTCTTTTGGGAAAAAAAATATTAATGGAGAACAATTTGTGCAGCTTTTTAGCATTTTTTTTTATCTAACAGGTTCTAAAAGTATTTTAATGGGAATGAGGCTGAAAAATTAATATAATCTGAGCATTCAAAATCTAAAATTTTTTTGATAAGAGCAGATATGTCTTGTGTTCTACATCAAAATTAAAATGGTTGTAAATATCATATATTAACCATGATACAGATATGAAAAATTACATCAACATTGGATGATTAATAACTTGCAGAATTCATTTATTAGAAATATCTAGTTTGGAAGAAAATTGTATATTAAAGAGACACTTCCAAAGAAAGAAAAATTGATAATAGTGAAATCATTTTATATACTTGAATTAATAACAAAACAAAATAATTTAAATGAAAATATTCTAATTATTTGTGATTTTGCAATAAAAAAATTCTGATCAAGTTATCTAAACAATATTTTCCACACATTCCATGTTCACCCCACTTTTAAAAAAAACTTTTTTCTGCCTGCCTGTATTTAAAATGACACCTTTTAATAGATTTGTCACGTTCCTTCCTCCAAGGTTCCATGTGATTCTAAAGCCAATATTAATGTGCACATTTATGCTATGACCTTTTCTTTTTGTACTTTGTACTTCTCTTAAGTAAGATAAGTGGATACTATTTCTAGCCATAACTAAGCTTGGAGGTCAGGTCTCCAGACCACTGCCAACTGCTTTGTTATTGGCTTCCAACAAACAGGATGTGGGCCATTATTCATGGTCCATTCTTATATCCATTTTTTCTTTTCTTTTTCTTATAATGCTTTTTCTTAATTGCTTGTATCTGCCTCTGGCATATCTACCATTGTTATCAATTGATGGACCAATGTTTAATCCCCCAACTCTGCAAATGTTCGCTCAGACAGGGAATGAGGGCATGCTTTTGTGGTCTCCTAGACTTAAATGCTTCAAGAAGATGGCTAAAACTAGATATTAAATAGGAAAACTATAGAAATATCACTAGCTTTATAGATCTAAATCTCTAGATATATTTTTTGTAATTGTGATATTCATATTGCAGGTTTCATTTCTATCTTGAAACAACAGGATCATAAAAAGAAACTAAAAAATAGTTTCAAGTAAGATAATTTTGTTTGAAAATATTTATCTTTTGAAGTTTTGAGATTAGGTATTTTCTTTTTTTTTAAGAAATTTTTCTCTTTGTTAATAGTCTTGGAGATCTCTGAATAAAACTTGATCTTTTTTTAGAGAATAAATTCAGAGATGAAAATTCTTTAAACTATTTTAAACCATTCATTCTCTAGTATTGTTTTTAAAAATTATATCTTTGTTTTAACAAGAATAAATTTTATTTAGTTCAGTGGGTTGAATAGATTTGTATTTTATGAATATTAAAAAAAAATAATGAAAATTAATACTATCCATAAAAATGTTAATGATAAAAACAGACTTATATGCTTAAACAGTTCAAAATAAGTAATTTGATTTAAACTACTATTCCTTCCAACATAAAAAAGATCCTCCCAAAATTACCCTGCATCTTATGCTGCAATGGTAGAGGCTATTAATACTAGTTTACTGCATAAAAATTATTTTTGACACATTTCAATCATGATCATAGAATGAAAAATCCATGATTATAAATAATTAAATGATTAAAAATCAAAATAATGTTGACATATAAAGATAAAGTTTTCTCAGTGTGAATTGTTATGAAATGAAAAATATATTACATACCAGGAAATATGGTATTGACTGCCAGCATATTCCCTATGTAAAACCAATCAGAACAATTTTTCCTCTTAATTTTAAAGTAAAAGATTATTGATATTAAAATTAATCTCTTACATCTCATTAATGAGTATATTTTCTTGTAAAGCTAATTAAAGAATGAATTAGGATTAGTGTGTAGATAAGTCTATTAATAATTCTTTAAAGCAACTATGTAACTTAAAAGTTGTAAAGTTGTCTTATTCTGTAAGTTTCTGTTAATAACCAAAATTCATGGTAGCCATGACTAAAATGGAAACAATCTGCATTCCATGATTCATGATTCTATGATTGTTACTCTAGTACTTCTTTCTTGCAAACTATCTGCATGCTTTTGAGGCACATCTGGATATGGTTCTGAGTCTAGTCATGAGACCCAAATTGCAATGTCATGAACCTGTTGAGTGACTAATTGTTGAGTGGAGTACTGGTCATTTGTTTTTTTTTTTTTTTTTTTTTTTTTTTTTGATGGCTAGCTAAACATTGTGGCTGCAGACACAGTCTGAGATTGTGCATGTGTTAAGATGTTGCTACTGCCTGCATGTTGTGGGTTTGGTTACCCAAAAGTTGCATGTCTTACAGGTATGGAAGGGAATATGCGGCAGACCCCTATTTGGGACACAGTATTGGACCAGTCACCGGATACGGGGTAGGTCATTGTTTCAATCCCAGCATGATTGTATGCCTTGTCTTCACTATCATTTTTAATATTTTTCTGCTAGAAAACAGACAATGTAGTAATGTTGAAAATTTGCTTGCTGCCAGTCCACAGCCTATCAATTCATGTTGTTTTCTCCTTCCACATTTTTTTTATGAGTAAAACACAATTTAAATAATGTCTGTATCTGTGAGTAAGTGTGGAAATGATATATAGTGGATTCTGCTTAAGTGGAACACCTAAGACTATACAAACTGGTCCCTGTAAACAGGGTTTTTTTTTTTTTTTTTTTTTTTTTAGTGGAATTACATAAAATGGACAAAATTATTATCTCCATTTGATTCTGTTTTTTAACATTTGCTCTTACTAAATGGCGATTTACTGTAGCTGATGTTTAGCTTAACTGGAATCCATTATATATATATATATGTGTGTGTGTGTATATATATATCACTGTAAATGTTATCTTTAGTGAATACTCATATTTGAGTAAACACTCCATTTATTTATTTTTAAGAAAAATATTTGCACTCTCTCCATAGAGTGCAAATTTTTCTTTAATAAGCTATCTAAAACATTTAGTCTGGTAGATAAAAACATATGAATATACTGTTTAATAAATAAATGGAGTGTTGATTCAAATACAAGTATCCATTAAAAATAATATTTAAATGATAAAGATCTGTTGGATTAATAAAAAATATATTCTTATATAATATATATATATATATATATATATATATATATATAAAGAATAGAGAGAGAATGTGTGTGCATATATTTATACATACATGCATATTTATACTTTATTTATTTAGATATTTATTCATGCATGTATTTTTTACTATGCACATGTTTGTAATATATATAAAATACATGTAATATACACTTGGCTAGATCTGTTTCTCTATCTATCTCTCTAGTGTATGCATATGTATATAACTATGAGCATATAATTATACATACATGCATATTTATGATTTTATATGTATTCATTTGTGTATCTGTTTTATATGCATGTTATATAAATACATACATGCACAAGGTAGAGTTAAAAAATTCTTGGCCTAATTCATTTCTGTAAAAAAAATGATCAAATATCAAAATTTCTATTCATTTTTTTTTTTTTTTTTGTAAAAACTTCTCAGCATCCCTGTATGTATATATATATATATATATATATATATATATATATATACACATACAGGGATGCTGAGAAGTTTCTACAAAAATATATATATATATATATATATATATATATATATATATATCCTCACATATAGGCTTGAATTTTCATCCCAATTTTTAGTCATTCATGTTAAAACACATCAAATTTATCAACAGTTACAATATGCTTGCACTTCAAACTATTTCTTGAGAAAGAAAGTTTAAAATAATTTGTGTCAATTTTGCTTCCCTATAAAAATGTTAGGTGTATCTTAGGCATTTGATTCTTTTTCATTGCTGTAAAGACAAAAATGCCTTGCAAATAATAAGATGTTATGTGTATGGCGAATGTGTTTTAGCTGACAGAACTGTATGAATCTAGTTTAAGTTTACAGTTGGTGATTGTAGTCTTATAGATAAAGAACACTCAGGCAGATGTTCCCCCATCAACTTCAGATGACTCAAAATCAAGACATTTATTGAGGATAACATGTATTACACAATGTGAGAATTAGCAGAAATAGTAAATTTATCAAAATCCACCATCAATGAGTACTAAGTAAAACTTGGGTGCTTAAATTGCTATGATATTTGGATACCACATGATCCGAGTGAAAAGAATCTTCTGGATCACATTTCTGTCTGTGATTTACTGTATAAAAGCAATGAAAATGCACCCTTTTTAAAGCAAATTGTGAAGGGTGATGAGAAGTGGAATGTTTACAACAGTTTTCAGTGAAAAAGATCCTGGGATAAATGACATGCGCCAACTTTAGGAACCACAAAACAGATCTTCATTTTAAGAAAGTCATGCTGTACACTTGTGGAATTGGGAAGTAATCCTATTCTTCTGCAAGTAAGCAGTTAGTTGATTATGAAAGTATTGCTCACAAATGAATGAATTAAAGGCAGCAATTTAAGGAAGATGCCCAAAATTGGCAAACAGGAAAGGTGTTGTTTTCCATGAGGATAATGCTAGACCTCATGCTTCTTTGGTCACCAAGCAAAAATTGTTGCAGCTTGACTAGGATGTGTTACCCCACCTTCCATATTCATCAGACATTGCTTCTTTGGATTTTTATTTATTTAGGTCTTTGAAGAATAATCTCTATGGTAAAAATTTTAACTCTTTGGATGACATGAAAAATCTCATGAGTTCTTTGTTGAGAAACAATGGAAATTCTGGGAAGACAAAATTTTTAAGTTGAAGGAAAAAATGGAGAAAGGTTGTATAACAAATGTTTCATATTTAGTTGAATATGTATTTTATGTCAAAATTTTGTTTGGTGTTTTAATAATGTCCCTTAAAAATTGGCATGAAATTTCCTAACAAAACACACACACACACATTTATATGCATACAAACACACATGCACTCATATATATATATATATATATATATATATATATACACACACACACACACACACACACATACTAAATGTTTGATTCAGAAGATGGAAAAATATTTCCAATATTTGTTTTTTCAGTAATCTGAATTTTTTATTTGCAATTCAACTTTTTAATATTTTTTACTGGGATTTCGGCCAAGTAGGTTTGCCTTTCAATTTACAATTATTTTATTAGACATTTCATTTTAATTTTTTTAAATTCATTTCCTGAAAAAAAAAACATTTTATTGGATTCTCACAAAAAGTTATTTATATAAAACATTTCCTATTAATTTTCTTGCATTAATGGTAATTCCTTTATTCTTCAACCTTAATTATTATTTTTTTTTATACATGTAAAACGAAAAAGTAGACTCATGTATATTGTTATAATTTCTTGTAATTTTGTTTTAAAACTGTAATTTTTTTAAATGATTTAAGTTATATACACAAGATGCTACCAAAAAGTTTTAATTGTTTAAAGTACAAAATATATTTCTCTAAGAAAGAATAATATCAATTGAAAATGAAGAATTTTATGGTAGTACGGTGTTGAATTAAATGAAATGGTGAGCAACCTGAAAGACTAAACTGATTTATGATTTTTTAAAAATTCCACAAACTTTTGGGTAGCATTTCTCAAATCTCTCTCTCTCTCACACACACACTTTTCTACGCAAATTAATAGGCCTTATAAAAAAAAATACATTTTAAAAAAATCAAGAATATAAAATAATTTCCTTCAACAATGATGAAATAGAACATCTGTTTTTTTCCTTTTCATAAAAGACACTTACACACAAGTTGTTTATATTTTTTTAAATGATTTCTTTTTAGTGTATGTTTCTGATTGAAATACTTGATTTCTTGTTGGCAAAGTTTTATGTTCCCAGCCTTCTAAGTCATTCCTACAAATAATGCTTTTTTATGTGGTCTAGTGTCAATATACATTCTATTGGAAACCGACCACTCTCCCTTAGTTATAAATCTCTGATTATTACAGATATATAGTTATATGCAAATTTATCATCATTCTTATTAATATTAAAATTTTTTTTTATATAGTTTAGAGATGGACTTGTTCATTGTCTACACTCATCAAAAACTATATGTTTAGAGGCTTCTTTCAAAATGATTCTATGTAAGCAACCCCAGCAAAATCAAGTGGCTCCACCTGAAAGACAGACACCAAGAAAGGATCCAGTTTATCATTTTACTTAAACCAAACTTCTTTCTAAAAACAATGAAGTTTATACATTTTTGAAAATAGATATACTTAAAACACTGATTTCCCATTACCATAAAAAATTTGATCGTTGTATCTCTAGCTGTGCTTGTAGCTTTAGCAATGGCAGATAGAGACAGAGAAAAAGAGATTTGGTCAATTATTGTCAGATGATCCAGAAAATATAATTTATAATTGAAAATACAATAATCATTAAATAATGTTATATTTTTAATGTTTGATTTTATATAAATTTCCCTTAATTTTCTCCACCATGTTTGCTTTTTATAGCCTTTTATTTTTATTTTTTTAAATTTTTTTGAATCCTTTAACAAAGGTCACTATCATTGATCTGTAAAACAAGTTTGCTAACCACAACACCACAAAAGAATATTTTTATTTATCCCCATATTCAAAATGAGTTAATCCAGAAATTAAAATTTAGTAAAAAAAAAAAACCTTGAAAATAACCACAAAACAGTTTTGTAACTGAAGACATCTAAATTTATATTTGCTCACTCATGTTAGTGTTCTTTTCACTTTGCAGTTTCTGATAATTTAATTCCAGGACTGCCAAATGTAAATAAGAAAATTTATTAAAACAAGGTATCACTTATTGAAGCAGTTCAGTCATAGCCATACACTAACCCATTAGTACCCATCCTTAAATCAGGTTTTAATTATAAAAATTGAAATAAAAATCCACTATTTTCCTTGAAAAAAAAATTGGTATTTTGTGGGTGGTGGCCACCCCTTATGGTTAGAAACAACACCAGTCAAAATGTTATTGTTCATTGCTGAGTGAAACAAGAAATAGGCTAAGAAAGTTTCAGTTTTCTTTCTTCTTGAGTGTCATTTTGGTTTTGATGCTTGCCAATAAATTTCAAGCATAATCTACAAGGTTGTTGGATTACAAATTGATTAATTTGATTTTCAAGGAACAGCATCTCTACATATGGAAGATTGTCTTCGCAGAATCTTCCTACCTTCATTTGGCTAGGCTAATTCAAGAATTGTTTGAACTATTGATGCTATTCTTTTTGTTCCTACAATGTTTACTCTGATCCATTCTCAAAGAAGATCATATATATAATTACCAATACTATTAGGTTCTGTAAAGAGTAGAATGCATGCTTTTATAGGATGAAATAATATCTGGCTGCAAGTAACATTGGTTTTATTATATATCATAAAATTATTTTTTTATTTAATGAAGAATTTGAGCTGAGGCAAAATGTACATTACTATAAGCTTACAAAATGCTTAGTTATTCATTATTATATTGCAACTTGAAATGCTAAAATTAGAATTTCTAAAACTCTTGCCAACTTGAAACAGTTTTGTTTTCTTTCTCTGTCTCTCTTTTATTATAATAATTTTTTTCAGCATTACCAATTATTTTTCTGCTAAAAGACAGTGGATGATCTTAATTGTATCAAACCACTTTTTTCCTTACTTTGCATTTTCTTTAATTTCTTCATGGTTAATGCAGACCTTTTTGGTAACAGTATTTCACAAAAGTTTTTTTTTTCTCCTGACACCCTGTGAGTTTGTGAGTATTCTAACAAAAGGTAAGCTGTCTGCTAAACCATGAAGAAATTCTTATTTACCATCTCATAATTAAACAAAAATAAGGAAAACAGTGGCATGAATGTCATACTTAGTGCTGTCTGTGGACTGGCAGCTTGACAAACTATTATACTTAGAATTCTTAGATTATTATTACATTTAAAAAAAAAAATGGCTTTGCTTCAGTATATTTCTATATTAAAAAGAAATCCGACTGCTGTGTTTTTAATTATTATTCTAGCCAACAAAATAAATTTTATTTGTTTTCTTCTGTTTGGTTTAATGAAAGTACAACTGCTTTTTTTTCTTTTTAATAGCTTCATATTTTTTAAATTCTTAATTATTTTTAAAGTAAGTTTTATGGAATCATGATCATTATTAAAGTGAAAAAATATTACTAATAATTTATAAATTTTTGAGCAGATGTTGTTTGTGTAAATAATGATGACTCCAAGTCAATCCTGTTTGGTTCAAAAAGAGAGCAAAATAACTTAAAAGCTTTACTTTTTATATAAAACTTTTGAGTTTCTTTGCTCTCTACATCTTACAACTAAAATTTTATAACTGGACTAGGAATGCTTACCCAGCTATTCACTGAAAAAGATAAATTTAAGATTGGGAGTGGGGGGATTAGTGTGTGCAAAAATCCCCAGAAAAATGAATTTCAACTGTGAGTTCAGTTTTTTCACAAAATGCTGCTGGGAATTTTTGCATACACCTAATATAAACACATTTTGAGCATAATTATTACAATTGCCTGGAGAGAAAGACAAAAAAAAATAAAATAAACTTTCTTCAAGAAAACTAATTTATAATTTGAAGCTGTTAAGGGAAAATAATTTTTTTTATTTATGTCTGATATTACAGATATTCCTTTATCTAAAAAACAAAAGTACAGGGATGTTCTAAATTAAAAAAAACTAAAAACAAGAGTAGATCATATAGCTTAAGAGGTTAGCTGAAATTTTATCAGAAATATAATGTTCAATCTATGTGATCAATAAAAAAGTATAGAATTCAGTGCATTGACAAGTAAGTAGATTATGCTGAAAAATAAATATTTTTTGTATAAAATAAATGCTTTTCATCATATGTGAAAGTGCTAAAAGTTTTCAGCCCAACCTACTTTTTAAACATAAGATTTAGAAAAAAACTCTTCAGCATGCTCTCATATGCATGCAACCATAGAAGCCAAACATAAGCCAATTTTTTTCAACATTGTCTTTTTGCAAATTTAAATTGTTTGATCAGTTGAATTCTTGTTTTGTGCTTGATGTTATTACCAAAATATTTGGAATACAATAATTTTGTCTATAAATTTGCAATAAACTGATCTTGTTGGTGACCATTTTTCTGTTGCCACTTTTCTCCTTTATGGATTGTATATCTGTAGAGGCCTAAATGGATTGGTTGAAATGTCATGGTAAATAATAGCAATATGAAAACAAGGAGTTCAACTGTCTAATCAAAATTTAGAATGAGTTTTTCAAAATTATAAAAAAATCTAAGTTATAATTGAAAGAAATATTTAAAAAAATGAAAAAAAATACAAATTGTTTTTACAAGGTCAGAAAGTAATAAAACTATTTCAAAAAAACTATTTGGATAGAACACAAAAATAGATTTAATGTTCCTCTTGTTGCTTTTAATATTACTTATGGGTTAAAAAAAATCTTCAAAAGGAAAATTTATGATGCTTATTTTCCCCAGACTTTATTTTGTAGAAACTCATGATCACCAGTTAACTTAAAGCTCATAAGAAGTGTTCATCATATAAAACAAAACAAAAAATTACTGTACTTATCAGCATAATAAATTTGGGAGTAAAAAGTGTATTTTGAGGAATAATACTCATTTAAACTTATCCAAGACCTATTGCTGCCCATTTGAGACTTCAGTTGATGATCTATGAATCATGCACTGGATACATTGTAATACATTGCATCATTTCATATTTATCTAAATGTGTGTTCTAAATGCTAGTAAATTAAATGAAAAACTTTAAATTATGTTCATTTATATTTATTGGGATGTTATTGAATATTTTAGAGATGCTGTGTTTGTTATATGAGACTAGTTAAACAAAGTAAGAAACTAGACCTTGTAAAAAAATTATTTGAATGACCATATTTATGGAAAATATGTTTAATCTTGATATTTTTGTTTGTATATAAGGTCATTGATAGACATAAAATCATTTTATATTTAAAAAGCAACAGATGAAAATCTTTTATATTCAATGTACACTCCTGATCAAAATTTTAAGACCACTTAAAAATCTTTAAAAAGAACTATTTTTTTTACGAATAGATTTCAAACTCCTCCCACTTAAGGTTTAGAAATTTACATTTTTATAAAATGAGGCAATTTACACATGATCAAAATTAAAAGACAGAGACAAAAATTCTACAAATTTGTACAAAAAGTGTATGAAAACATTCAACAACCAAATTTAACAATGAGTTCTACCTCCACTGCTTTTGCTGACTTCAAAAATTCTGTCGGGCATGCTAGAAATAAGCGTTTCCATTAAGGTGCAGGAGATGTTGCTCCAGCTTCTCAAGATGGCTTCACGAAGTTCATTTTTTGTTGAATATTGTTTGCCATTTCGATAAACATCTCTTGCCATCCATCCTCAAACATTTTCAATTGGGTTCAAGTCTGGTGAGCATGCAGGATGTCCCAAGAGATGGACCCCATTTTCTTGTAGAAAGGTCAAGGTCTGTCTTGCAGCGTGGATTGCAGCATTATTCTGTTGGAATAACCATCCATCCACACACAAACGATGGCCCTCCATCATCAATGATGCCTTTTGTAGCATAATAACATAACCAGCCGCTGTTTGACAACCCTGCACCACCTGGAGCTCCATCGTCCCTCTGTAAGAAAAGGCACCCCATATCATTAGGGACCCTCCACCACTATGACGTGTGGAGAAAATTTCAGGAGGCATGTTTTTGTTATGCCAATATCGTTGGAAACCATCAGGACCATCTACATTGAATTTTTTCTCATTAGAAAACAGGACTTTCTTCCACTTCTCAATGTCCCATGTTTGGTATTCACGACCAAACTTTAAGCGGTCCACCTTGTGACGTGGAAGCAGCCGAGGAATTTGTTTACGCTTTTTATTTACCATGCCTTTTTGTCGTAAGTGTCATCTGATGGTTACAGGACTGCAATCAGCATCTGTGACTGCCTTAATTTGACTAGAAGAAAGTCCCCCCTCTTTCATAACAACCCGTCTTATTCTCTTACTCAATGCAGGAGAAATTTTTGGGGCCTACCAGAGGATTTTGCTTTTCAATAATTCTCACTGTTCTTTAGAAAGTTGCAAATCACATTTTTACTGCGAGTTACCTTAGCTGCGATCGCCCGCTGTGACAAACCTTGGTTATGGAATTCGAGAACGCTCAACTTTGGTAAGTTTGCTTGCTTTAGGCATGGTAACACCTTTACGCAGTGATTGCTAATCTCTAACTGAACTAAAAACATTGCAATTACGATAGATCTAACAATTTATACCCCTGGTCTTATAATTTTGATCATGCGTAAATCACCTCATTTTATAAAAAATGTAAATTTCTAAATAAAATGTTTGGAATGTAGCTTTTTGTTTCCATAACCTTTTAGATTATAGTATTTGTAACCTTAAGTGGTAGGAGTTTAAAATCTATCTGTAAAAAAAATTCTTTTTAAAGATTTTTAAGTGGTCTTAAATTTTTGATCAGGAGTGTATATGTGGAAAAATGTTTTCATATGGAGAATCATTTGCTAATTATGAATAATTAGTAAACCTAATCAGATGTTTATATAAGACATAAATATCATAGGTGCTGAAAAGTCCTAAGAAGTATTTCCCTTTAAAAAAATAATGTATGATCATTTGATGAGAAGTGGATCAAGCTAAGCATTTTTCAGCACTGTGTGTTTGTGTGTGTGTGGTTTTAAATTATGCTATATTTACGAGTTAAAGTGCTCAATATCAAGGATAGATCATATTTAAATATAAAAGTGAACCTTCTGTTTCATGATTAACTGCAATTAGCAGGCTACAACGCACATGCACTTGTGTGTGTGTGTGTGTGTGTGTGTGTAAATATTCTTAGATGGAGTGTACCCGTAGAAGAGAGAATGAATAAAAAGTTTTTCTTCTTGTTTTATATATATATATATATATATATATATATATATAGTCATCCGCAGACAGATCTGTTTCACTGTATCACAGCTCATCAGTACAGTTAGACAGCCGATTGCTTTTTATCCAGGATTGAAATCCGACCGAATTGATGTCAGTCGGCAATTCTACCTCTGAGCTATGGGTTCTCGGTAGAAGGAGGCAGACTTTTTAGCATGTATATTATCATTATATACGCCCAATAGCTGAGAGTGTTCTAATTCATTGCTGAATGAACGATCCGTAAATGCCAGAGTAGCTACTGTTTTTCAAAGTCTACCATTCTTCCAGAGTGCTCAATCAGAGTGTGAGAGTGTAAATATCTTACTTTGTGGGTGAATCTCTGGCTGCTCATAAATGTTGGATTTCGGTACTGGCTTGTGACTGGCATTTAATCTAGCTGCACTGATGAGCTGTGATACAGCGAAACAGGCCCATATGCAGATGATATATATATATATATATAGAATGTGCATTGTGGTGCATTGGTTATCGCCTTGTAATGAGAAATCAGGGAGCCAAGTTCGAATTCCAGTTGGATTCCTTGCATTCACTTGCGCGCAAATACCTTTGAGAAAGGTATTTATCCGTCTCTTCCATCCAGTTATGTGTTAAAAAATGGGACAGATTAGGTTCTATAGCCTTGGCTGGCAACTCACTGTGGGATTATCTTCTGCCTAGTCAGTCATGTCTCTTTCGAGACATGATTGCCCAAGCGTGTATCACGTATGGCAAATACTGAGTTATATATTTGGCAAATACTGAGTTTTATATATATATATATATATATATATATATATATCTATAGGAATTTATAGATAGACATTATGGACATAAGTTCCATTTTTGTTGCATTTACTTCATGATAAAACACTTGGTAAAAGGCATGAATCCTTTTCTTCTCTTTTCAGTTATGGGTTAAATAGCTGGGTAGACTGGATTCTCTGACCTTGAATAGCAGTCACTCAAGGAGAAATTCAATATCAGAGAAGAGATTAAGAAAGCATTACGCTATTTCTCCCAAAAAAGTCATTGTAATTCACAAATAATAAAAGAAAAGTAATCTGTAGAGTCATGAAGAGATATGGCCTTTAAAATAAAAAGTAACAGTTCTGTTTATTCCACTTTGTGTTTGATATATTCTCTGTTTTATTAGTGAGACAATTTCAATAATTGCATATTATAATCATTAAATTTCAACTGATATTCAATACAAAAATTTAATGTAAAAAGAAAGAATGAAAACTACAATTTGTTAAAAATTTAAGAAATAATACAACTAGAATCAAATTAAAATAAATATTTCTCTGATCAGTCATCTTAAGTTAAAGCTGCAAATTGTCAGATCCTTGTTTGTTTTTAGCTGACCATATATAATTATAATTGAAAACAACATTTTCTTGTCTTTCCTGTCTTCATTATATCTCAAAAACATATAAGGGTAAACATTTACTATGTACAGTTTCATTTGTATTGATGTCAAGATCATGCCTAAATAGAAGGTACCTCCTATATTTTTTTTTATTCTGACTATGATTTTATTGTTAATAATTAATCCTGTTGTCTACTGAGTCTTGTTCACTAACAACATAAATCGTCTACTATCATCTTTTGATAATTGGGAAAGATTTCCTATTTTCTATAAATCTTGTTGAAAAGTTTTCAACTAAATTATTTGATTAATAAACACTTTCAGTTATTTTCCCTGCCTCCAACCAAAATTTCAGTTGAACTAAATATATTGCAATTCTTCCCAGTTCACCTTTGAAAAGGCATTGCTTGCATTTTTTAAAATTATAGACCAACTTTTTAATTCTAATATACTACCAATTGTAAATAAGAAAAACAAGATTCACTGACTTCAGAAATTATTTCCCTTTATTAAATTCTTTTTTTATTCATTTATTTATTTTTTTAAAATTTATTGCTTAGAATAATGATCATATATTTCTTTTTTCAGATATTTTTTCTATGGTGTGAATCCCATGTGCACCTTCAAAACAGCATCTGACTTTTATATAATATAATCCAAGAAATTTATTATTGGTCATTTTATTTGAATTTTTAAAAATTTTATTATCATAATATTCTCTAGAAAATATTTTTACATTTTGAAAATTAAAAAAAACAAAACAAAGGAGCAATGTGTCAGAAGTGAAGAATGGAGATTAATTTAAATCTCTTTTTAGTCTTTGTATTACAAAAATAT
This sequence comes from Ascarosepion bandense, assembly GCA_037127315.1. Taxonomy (NCBI): domain Eukaryota; kingdom Metazoa; phylum Mollusca; class Cephalopoda; order Sepiida; family Sepiidae; genus Ascarosepion; species Ascarosepion bandense. The sequence goes on from JBBBDQ010028979.1 coordinate 312,372, forward strand.
ATTTGATATGCATAGAAACAGAAGACAAAAACTAATGTATAAAGCAAATGCTAGGAAATGAAAAATGGGAATAGAAATAATTTAGAGTGAATATTGTCTATAGGATGTGCGTTGTGGTACAGTGGATATCAGCTCGGAATGAGAAACCGTTGAGTTCGAATTCCAGTTGAATCCATTGTATTCACTTACGTGCAAATACCCTTGGGAAAGGTATTAATCCATCTCTTCCTTCCAGTTATGGGTTAAATAGCAGGACAGATTGGGTTCTATAGCCTTTGTCGGCAACCAGTCTACCGCAGAAAGCAATGGCAAACTACTGCGGGATAATCTTGTGCTCAGTCAGTCATGTCTCTTTTGAGACATGATCGCCCAAGCATGTATCACGTATGGCACTTGACTGACTGACTGATTGTCTATATATCATTATATTATGTAAGTAAATCTACCCTGGTGTGTGCATGTAGCTTTTTATCAGTTTGATGTAGCTAAATATTTTCTTAGAGCACCAGTGTTGTTTGTTCAATTTCAAGTAAAACCTGGATTTTCAATAAAGGAACGCATTTCTCACTTTGAAGATTGGTGCAGCACCATCATTATTTGGCCTTGTGTCAGATTAACATAAGTTTAGTAAATATATTTGTATATTTTTCTTGCCCTTAACCTGGTTGGCAATGGAAATAAGATTTAGCTTTAGTATCTCCAAAGGTAAGGTTGTTATTGGAGAATAATTTCCCAAATTGCTTAAATCACTCACTCTTTTCATCAGACAGTGGTATACTATAAATGAGATTTTTTTTTGTTCAGGTAATTGGTGATGGGTTAGAGTACAGGGAGAAATGGATTCATGTTTTTACCAAGAGCCTTAGTGTGATATGAATATTAAAAGCTCAGTCAGTTTAAATTTTGATGATTTTATTTTCACAAATTGTGAGTGGGTTGGGCTGAGTTGGTGGATTTTAGGACATCAAACTTTGTTGGGTGATTTAATGTCAAAATCTATTTTTTTTTTATTATGGTTGAGTTTATAGATAAACCCCTTGGGAAAGGTATTAATCTGTCTCTTCCCTCCAGTTATGGGTTAAATAACTGGACAGATTGGGTTCTATAGCCTTGGCTGGCAACCAGTTTACTGCAGAAAGTAATGACAACCTACTGCAGGATAATGTTCTGCCCAATCAGTCATGTCTCTTTTATACCCAAGCATGTATCACGTATGGCACTTAACTGACTCACTATAGGTAAACAAGAATTGAATCAAGACTTAAGTTTACAAGCTCTCACTGTTTTTTTTTTGTTTGTTGGGGGAGGCAAGGGATGTCTTTCTACTCTTCAGAAGATAGATTCTGTGTATTCTAGAGCCTTCTGTCAGTTTATACTTCTGAATATTATGCCATCCCACACTTGTGTGTATGAGTGGAGGGGTACATTAATAAGTCTCCAGCCTTGGATGCCTTAATTCATTGAACTACTGAGGAAGAGAACCACACTTAAAGAGTTGACTTGATGTACAAGAACTGATGTCTACTTTATACACAATCGATGCAGACTGGAAGAGGAGGGACCGGCAGAATATAGACTCTTTTACCTTGATCTTTGAAAGTGAGAACAAACCAAAATATATAAAATATTCACTTGAAAAATAAAAATTCTGTTGAATTATGTAATTTGTCAATATTAGGGTCTGTATGCACAAAAAGAAAAAAACACTTCCATCTTGCAGATAAGAATAAATGCAATTGCTGTGTTGAATAAAGAATTTCAATGCTAAATAACATTTTGATTAGAGAATGCAAATTTCTTTCTTTTTTTTTTTTTCCTTAATGCTGCTGATTTGATGTTCAGTGCAAATACAGTGCCTGAATAAATTACAGGCCATTTGAACTGTAAAATAAACAAAGATTTCTCCTTGAACCTATAAATATTTTCTGATACTAAATCAATGACTTTTTCTTTTCTGAATTTTTCGATTATTATTACAGCTTTACTGATATAGTCAAGAAGGATATTCATATCTATATCAATGTTTAAACATATATGTAATATTATGTTAGTAAGGTCTGATAAGAATACAAGTTTAAAATTTTCATACATAAAATAATTCTTTATTCACCTTTGGACTCCATCAGATTTATCTCAGCCAAATTGAGTGGTATGTAGTTTCTTGTCTTTTATTAATTATTCAATCTTCCTATGAGCATGTGAAAGATTCTCCATTCTCCCTTTGTAAGTCAAGCATTTATATAACCTTCTGTTGTCTGGTTGTTCTGTGTGCATATATAACCTAAGTTCAGCTGGGTTCACTTCCTGTTCATGTTAGTGTACCCATCTTTATCTTTCAAAAACTGATTCGGCACTTGGTAGTTTTGAGGTTAACCCTTGAGATACCTCAGCCTTTTGACATTCTAAGGTGATACTGAGTATAAAACTTACTTTGATATTGCATTGTGAGGTGACCACAAATCAAAGGTTCTTAATGGATATTAAATTTGATTCTGGCCTCTGGTATTTACTGGTTTTAGTAAAATGATGAAAAAAAAATGCACCAGAAATATTTATCAACATACTCTCTTTCTGCCATTTTCACTGCAATTGATCCAATGAAATAGTGAAAGTTTTAGTATAAAAACACCTGTTGGAAAATTATTTAAAGCATTTATTTTGCATGAAGAGGAAGTTCTATAGATAAATGCAGAGAATACCAGAGATAAAGCCTTCTTCATTCTTGGGGGAGACAGGAGCAAAAAGGATACTTTTATAAAGATGAGGAAATGGGGTCTGGAGAATTTAACACTCAAGAGTATAGTGAAGCCAACTTAATGAGTTTGGGTGAATGGGTGGTAAAAAAAGGGAGATGGGAAAAGTTACTTAGAACAACAAATGACAGGAATTACCTGAAGTAACTCTGCATTGAAAAGAAAAAAGTTTGTAATAAAAAAAAAAAATCAAAAACAAAAAAAAGTTTAATCATGCATCAAAGTTTAATCATGCATCAAACATAACTTCCTTTAAGTTAAAATTATTGAATAGAAATCTTATAGTAGACCAAACCATCTATAAGCTAAACTTAAAATAAAAATTACTGAATTGTTAGATACTGCATGCTTTTTCTGTTTTTCTACAACTAACTCAATAGATAAATTTTTAAAAAAGTTAATAATCCTACATTTCCTTGAAAACAACCATAATTGTAGGTTACAGTTAGTCAAATTGCCCCTTTATAAAGTAGGCTCTTATTGTCACATAGGAGAAATACTATATATTACAAATATGTTAAAGGAGTGTTTAAATTGTGATAGGCCATCTTCATATTCTGGTATTGTAGAAACCATACTTTTTCAATACTGAATAAAATGTTTAGTTCAAGTATTTTGGAATATAAGCAATAAAATGCAGACTAATATTTTGATTATTTATTAGCACAATGCAGTTAAAAATGACTTGTATATTGCAGTAATGGATAAATTAGTAAAATAAAAGTGGAATTATATCATCTAAGAAGTACCTATAATATGATTAAAATAGGCAGTATGATAATAGTAATAATGAAAGGTGTATAGAATTAGTCTTGAGATAAAAAGAAGTAATAAATTGTAATAGTTTAAGTATTAAATAACATTTTGTATTCACCATATTGTATATTGTAAAAAGAAAAGTTTTATGAATGCTGTTTTGAAAGTTTTCTGCTTTAAGAAGTCTAGTATTTAAAGTGCTGTGTTTATCTTTTTTTTTTTTTCTAGCGAAAGTGTTTAAGATTTAAATTTTCAATTATTTTTGTTGCTGTTTGATTGATATTTTTAATTTTTCAGTTACATTGACAGGATTTTTTTATAATCTGTTTTATTTTTCAGGCAACTGTTTATAGAGGGGGTTACCAACGGTTTGCTCCTTACTGAGGTCACATGATAGCATTGCTACAACCAATGAAAAGGACTCTATTCCATAGGATGGCAACACATCAGCAGCAGAACTTTTTTACAAGATTTCTCTCTGTACATGTGCATATATGTATGTATAAAGATACAGGGCTCCTTAGTGCTATCCGAGGACAACTAAATTCAGCACTTGGGAGCAAAAAAAACAAAAAAATTAATAAAACAAACAAAAAACATAACAAACATAACAAACAACTATCACGTCTTATTTGGGAAAAAGTCAAGAATACATTATCATGAGTGACAATTATAAAAGAAGATGTTGAAGTCATCTTCGGACAAGCAAAATTTTAAAAAAATGTGTTACTGGCTTGGTTTTTACCAAGTGGTTGGTAAGCAAGCAAGCATAAATGTTTAACAGATGATAAAAAAAATGCATTTTTTAAAGTCTTGAAAAAGAAAGAACCAAAAACGAAATGGAATTCTTATAACTCCTGGCAATTAATTGGAGAGACTTTGACCTGGAGAAACGCTGACTGACCTCTGTGTAAGATTACATAAAAAAACAATAGTCATTTATTACATAATGAATAGTCATTTATTGAAGCTTTATACTTTTGTCTAGTCATCCTAACTACAATTTTACCTCTTATTTTTCACTTTTTCATGTTGCCCCATTTTTATTATTATTATTAATTATTTCTTTTTTTTTTCTTTTTTTTTTTTTAATATATATATCAAACCAGACAACAAAAAAGAAAAAAAGATAAAATTTACTCTCTCTCTCCTCTTACTCTGCATTACCCCAAGACACTTTTCTCTCTTCTTTCCTCACTGTCTCTTACTGTTTTTTTTTGAGAAAAATATGTATCTGTTTTAAAAATCTAACAAGAGTTCTCATGAAGCTATTGGTTCCAAGGTGATAAAATGGGAAAATTGAGAAGTTAAACAACCTCCCCACAAAAAGAAGTGTTGGGTTTTTAATTTTTTCCTTGATTTTGTTCCCATCTCATCTCTCTCTTTGCTGCTCTATTTTCTGACTCATGTATTTTATAAGATTGTTGGCATCTTGGTTCAGATTCTAATGTATGGTAAGCATGGCCATTTTTAGTATGTGCCAACTTCAAGAAAGGTTTAAAAATGATTTTTTTCTCATGCTAATTTCGCTAACAAAATTAAAAAAAAATTCCTAGTCAAAAGTCAACAAACATTAATTACTTGTACATTAATTCATTTTTTTAGACATTGTGTGTGTGTGTGTGTGTGTATATATATATATATATATATATATATACACACACACACACATACAATTTTTAAATCTTTGGCATTTTTGCTTTATTCCTATTTTTTTAATTTTATCTCATGTTTGTTTTCTCACACTCTGTTCCCATTTTTTCAGCCAATTATTCTGTTTTCTTTCTTTTTCTCTCTTGCTATCACACTCACACTTTATTAAATTTATAAATAATGTTAAATCAAAATATATATATGATTTATTAATCAATAGGGTAATATTAAAAAAAGTCATCATCAATACCAGTATTAGCAAAGCTGAACTCTTATCGTCAATATGCCTTTGAAGTTTTTTCTTTTCCTCTTTTTCCATTTAAATATACAAGACCTTTTCATGCCTTCCAACCACCTTTAAAAACAAAATGGTGGAGGGGGGGTTGCTGGTCAAGCAAGTAAAGTTATGGAAATCTAGAAAAAAAAAAAGAAATAATAATAATAAGGTGCTATTATTCTTAATTAGTGCAATCTTTTGTGGGATAGAGTTAACAAGATATACATTTTTCTCTCTCCCCACTTTCCAAAGATGAGATTTTATGGAGACAAATTAGGGGAACTGAAATATTATAAGTTGTTTTGCTAATTCAGATGTGCATTGTGTTTGTTTGTTTTTTGTTTTTTTTTTTAATTCTCGTAACTTTTAAGCAAAGAAAAACATTAACAAACCTTATTTTGAATGAATGATCTTTCTTTCATCGTTGGTGATTTCATTCAAAGGAGTTGTATAATTTAAAAGCTTTTGAACCATATTTTGGGAGAAGTTAACCATAACTTTTATATTTTATTTGCCATCATTATAAGCATTTCTTAATCTACTAACTTTGTCTGTTTTTGCTATTTGTTAATCATTCAAAATTGTTTCATAGTACTGGAGATTATTTTTAGTAGCTCTATTGAGCTCTCTGTCAATGAAGAACATAAAAAAAAGAGTTCTCCATCAATGACTCCTCAACAACTTCTTCCTCCTATATTCCTTGCTTTACCCAATATTCATTTATGTTATCTTCTATCAGGATTTTTAGAAAATTTGATCTTTTAATTTAAAATTAACTGAAATAAGTAAATTCTAGCACTCTTTCAAGAAACACTTTCATTATAATGTAAAAAAAGGTTAGAAATTAACAATCAGTTTTAATATCAAGATTATCTCCAGCATATGCTTCTCTTCATAAGTCCCTCAACCTGATTTCTCTAGATTTATAGAAATATATTGGACATTATAGAATTATTCCATCTATATCAGAATGGAAAGCAGAATAGTTTGATTTACTACTTGGTTGGTTTCCCATGATAAAGTTGAAATTGATCATGGCAGAAACCTAACTTGGGATAGATTTAATGATGACAGCCATCATTGGACATTTTTAAGTCACAAACTGAGATTGTCTTATATGAAGCATTTTAAAATATGAAGTAATAATTATAAAAGCATCTGTTTTTCATTATAAGAATAAAATAAATGAACAATAATAAATAAATGGGCAGTTACCATTCATATTTAAAAAAATGTCTTGTCAACTATTATTTCAGATCTTTAGTGATAAGAAGACAAAAAAAGAACAAGCCTTGAAAATTTTCTCATGATTCCTTGTAAACATAGAGTAATGCTAAAAGGATTACCTTGATAAGTTAGGCATAATGCAAATGAGTTGTTTCAGCAAACCTTTACAAATTACAATTAGGAATGGAAAATCTTTTTCTTCTAATGTTTTTAATAAAAACCTTGACAAGTAAACACAGTGTATACCTGTTAGCCACATGCGCGCACACACACACACGTACATTGTATGTATATTACTGTATACATTGCCATCCCCCACATAGTGTACATTCAACTATAAACATGTATAGCTACTATACCCCCCCCCCCACCAGTATCTTCATGAAAATACATCCCCAGGTTTTTCCTACTCAACAGAAACAAGCAGGTAAGAAAATTGTTCACTGTCAACAATTTCTAAAGATTCTAAGACATGTCACCATAAGAAACATTTGTTTGTCATTAGTATTTTTCTGTTTTTAAATTTTTTAATGAAATTTTTAATTTCTTCTCTTTTCATTTCAATACATTCATGGTATTCATGAATTTTTATTTTATTGTTTTTATTTAAATTTTTTTTAGCTTTATAAATGTTTTAATCACTTTTTCTTTGTTGATTTTGACTGATGATCATGGTAAAAAGAAAACAGTATAGTCTTAAGTTTTTGACACTTAGAAATTTGGATTGCTATCATCAAACAATTTTCTTGCTATAAATAGATTACTTTTTATAAATTGTTTCCAAAGTGTCAGTGAAGTTAATACAATAGTTGTATTTGTATTTTATTTTTACTGTAAATTATACTTTTGTCAAAGACAAATTTTTTTCTGAAAGAATGCCATCATGAAAAAATTATTACAGTGTGAAAAGGAAGCAAATCTTTTTTTATTATATATTTTTCATTTTTTCTTATTCTTTTCATTTTTTTGGGAAGAATACAAAAGAATACTCACTTTTTAATTACTTTTTATTTTACTTTAATCTTTCCTTGCTCCAAGAAATATGAGGTTTGATGGAAAAAAAATTATAATCAAAAATTATATTGCACTCAAGTTACTGAAGCAATATTTTTTCATTTTTCACTACCCCAAAGATATTATTAATTTTATTCTCTTTCTTTTTTAAATTTTTTCAAACTATAAAATTTTTTAGTTTTATTAAACAGAACAAAAAAATTAATATTTCCCACACCCACAAACCATTTTTAATTTAAATTTTTTTTCATTTTTACTTGGTTAATTGGACACATTTTGACTGCCCAGTTACAAGTTTCTAATGAGTGCAATATTTCTTTACCAAAACTAATATAATTATTTCTATGTCATGTAATAAGCAGAAATATGTCAAAATCATCACTAAATTACTAGTGTAGAAATGTTCATTATAGATCTCTTTTATTATTATTTTTTTAATTAGTAATCATGACCCATTAAAGAAAACTTTGTTGTAGTGTATGGAGACAGTGGACTATATCGACATTTTTTCACTTGTATACTAACCTTTTACTATATAAATTGGGCGTGAGACAGAAATTATTTGAGGTTGGTAGCCCTCTGAAAAGAATCCTAATTAATCAAAACAGCTCCAACTTAATCCTTTGTAGCTGGATTCTTTTAATTTTGACTTAACTAGTCTCTCTCAGATTTATTAGACCAAAATCCACTGACCTCCCCTCCCCAAGTTAATTCTGATGCAGTAGTGATGTGTTCAGATTCCATGTTTGAAGCCAATCTTCTGAAAATTGAAATTAATTTACTTAAACAGATTAAGGCAGGTGCACTGGTTAAGGAAAGATTTAAAAAAACAATCTCTTTTGAGCAAAATTATCTTCCATTAAAAACTGATAAATCTGAATTTTTATGCTGTGTCACTATATCTCTGCCATTTTTTTTTGAATTCATTACCAGGAGCCAAATAATTTTTTTTATTGTTTAGACATAAGTAATTTTATACAACTGGATGTCTTATTTTCATCTCCCCATCTTTTTTATTTTTGTTTTTTAACTAATTGTAAATATTCTCTAACTTATTTCTGTTCCCTTTTCACTCTTTATATATATATATATATATATATATATATATATATAAAAATATATATCTTCCATTGTACAATTGTTTTGACAAATTTTTCAAAGTATACCATTATTTTGTGTGTATGTGTATATATATACACACACACACACGTGTGTGTGTGTATAAAACTTTTTCACTTCATAGCCATCTTTTTATAAGATAGCTTGAAAGATTAGCTGAAATTTCTCTTCCAATACACACACACAGTAGTTTATTTTTCTTTCAAATAATAAAACAATGGAATTTTTTTTAACAAGTAGTCTTTAGAATCAATTCAGATGTTGTAAAATTAAAGTAAAAAAAAAAAAAAATTAAAAGATGTTTTTAAAACTTAAAAAAATGTTTTCCTCCACCTTCCAAAATCCCTGTCCTCTTGATATCAAGTCTCTCGCCCAATATATGTTACAATTTTTCTCCTTTACCCATCACTAACGTGCTTCCCAAAACAACATTTAAAAAAACAAAAAAAAAAAACATATATATATATATATATATATTCTTCTGATTGGCACTGGACCTCTGTCTGTTGATAGCCTAAAAATGGAATGTGTGTTTATCCAGTTGGATGCAGGCTTGCCTTTCACAACCCTAGGTTTGGTTGTGGGGAAAGGGTTCCAGTCATGCATGGCTAAAAATTAAAAAGAAAAAAAAATTGAAAAGTTGATTGTAGAATAAAAAGCAAACTAAATGGAACCCATTCCCCACCAAAAAAAAAAAAGAAAAATGATGGACATGCATGGGCTGTCATTGGGCCAACTGGAACAGTTGCATGATTGTATGTTAATATATCACAGCCATTATGGCATGTTGTCTCACTTATTTTCAGGCTGCCTGAGGTTGGCGGGGGCTCATGTTCTTTATATTCACTGTACAATTTGATTGTGGACTATTGGAATCTAACTGGTTAATGGAGATGCGTGGCTTATCCTGATTGTTGAAGAAGGAAAAAATAATGAAAAGCAAAAAATTATTTGCAAAGGAGGCTCGGTTGTATTGAACCTATGTAATTACTCCTACCTATTACCTTAATCTTTACAGGACTGGTCCACCATTTTTAAACATAAACCCAAACAAGCACTTTTAACATTTCTTTTTCCTTTAAAATATTAGATAAAATTAAATTTTCTATTGACAGGAAAGAAAAAATAAATGAGTGATAAAAAATACTGCATACATTTAAAAAAAAAAAAATGAATTTTTCGTATAAAGTATCAAACAAATTTTTAGTAGTAAAGTACTAAACACAAATGAATTGCATTATTATAAGTCTTTGGTCTCTGTTTTATTTCAACATACATACATAGTGAATTCCTTTTGTCAATTTCTGATCATCAAAACTACCTCATACTTAATTAAAAATAGCTTTAAATAAAATTAAAAAAAACTTTTAAACCCAGCCTGATAATATATATATATATATATATATATATATATATATATATATATACATATATATATATATATAAACATTAAGCATAAATAAATTTTAAAATCTTACATTTTATTTCCTATTCATTGTTTTTTCCATTAAATATTCTATTGATTAATATAATTTCTGATTAAATACTTATAACAAAAAGACATTGTATATTTAGTTACACTTTCAATTTAATTAAACAAAAATGAGTGAATATTAAAGAGAAAATTTTTTTTTTTTTTAAATCGATACATTTACATGTGCTAACCTAAAACATGTTGTTCCCACCCTCCTTGCACTTTCTGAAAAGAAAGAATTAATCAAAAATCAAAATTATTGGTGATTGGCTCTTAACCAATCATTCAATCACTAATCAATCACATTGGCTCTTTAAAACCGTTGCCTTCTTTGCCAGCATCACCTAATTTGTGCTGTGAAACTGTGGAGCATGCTTTTTCTTTGTACGGATTGCATATCACGTTTGTACAGCAGTGCCTATAAGGAAGACCTATTACTTGTGTGCTGAATGAATTTGTACAGCTAGTTGTAACATGGACAGATGGATAAGTGAAATTGCCCTTTTAATTTGAATGTCATGGCTAACTCAACATTTTCTCTTATTTTCATTGTGATTTCCTTTCACTTTCTTCATTGTTCTTTGCTTCAACAATAAACACGATTGTGTTGATAGCAAAACACTAAGACTTAGAAATACAGAAGTAAGTTTATCTTTTTATCCTTCTATCTTTGGATTTAAATAAAAGGACTAAACTCAGTATGTTGCAATGAGCTCTTTGAGTGTGTAGAGAGCGGGGGAGAAAAAAAGTTTAATTGCTTCAAAACCAATCATTGGGTTTGGTGGGAATTAAGTTCACCCTGAAGCCAAGATTTTTTTTTTCCGAAGTATTGTTTACTGTTAATACTTATGTACCCCCCTACGTACTCTTGAACTTTTGCTTATATATATATATATATATATATATATATATATATATATCTAAAACCCACTGTTTCTAAAATTTTTCTTTTAATCAAAATCTTTTCTAGATATATTTGCTATCTATTGAAATATATCTGCTTCTGTGTCTGACTGAGAGTGACTGAGTTGGTAAAAGAAAATTCAACTCCATGACTGCTGATGTTCTCAGTACAGACATTATATATTTGTTTTTAAAAAATTTTTTTTAGAATCTTATCTCCTGTATGAAGAGAGAGAAGAACAACATACAACAAGAGATTTCATTTTGCTGCTGCAAACAATCTTGGCGTGCTTAGATAGAAATTGAATAGCTATCATTACCAACTGAGTATTTGAGTTGGACATTAATGTATAGTTGTAAATAACTGCTCCCAATGTTTTTTTTTTTCTTGTTGTGTACACTATTTTTTTAATATTTTTCTTTAAGAAAAATCAATCTCATGAGCTAAATCAAATCTGAGTGTGAGGTGAAAGGCAGGTTGTTCAGCTTTAAAAAATATTAAGACAAATTTTCCCTTCTTCATAATTCCCTGTTCTCTTATTCCATGTTGAAGTTTGATATAAAAAAAAGTTTAAATGCATAATGTGCTCTCTTTATCTTTTCTGATTTGTGTCTTGAAGGCTCAACTTACTTTATACATATCTACTAAACTTGTATCATTCTGGCACAAAACTAAATGTAAGTTAGATTTTTCTATGGACCTCTCTGGCTTGAACAATCAGCATTCTTTGGCACCAGTTAATCCAACTGCAAAGCAAGCTGTTTACATTTACTAAGCATGGCTTTGGCTTGTACAAGTTCATAAGAATGATTTACAAAAGCAGCCTGTTAAACATTTCTCTGGAACAGAAACACTTAAATACAATGTACTTAAATTCCAATGGACTCATTGTAAAGTGAACAAATAGTTTTAGTTTCTCTACAAATATAATAGCTTTTCTACTTTTTATTATTTTTTTTTTTTTTTTTTGTTTGCCACAGGCAATAGATGCACTTGGGCATTTAGCAGACAGAATAAGAGACTTTGAAAAATCACTTTGTTGTTGTTTGGTGGGGTGGGGGGGGGTAATATATGTATAGTATGAAGTTAAATAGTGGAAGATATTAATACTTGTGATTGTAAGTGAAAGTAGAAGCTGGGCATATACTACTATTTTATCCTGGTATTGCTAGAAACAGTTTCAGTTGTTATTTTCTCTCCCCCCCCCCCCCCAAAAAAAAAAAAGAAAATGAAGTGTGGCAATAACTCAATGCTTATTGTCATTATAGTGAAGTGCATTTATTTGAGTATATGATGTTTGATTTCAAAATCCTACACAATGAAATTGGTAAATGAATCATGGCTAGAGATATGTTTTTAATGAAGCTAATGCAAAAAGCTTTATAAATTGACATATACAATGAAACAAAGAACAGTGAAGAAAGAACCAACTCTTACTTTACATTTTTTTTATCTTTCTCTTTCTCTTTTTAAACAATCTGCCATCCCTGGCCAAAAAGAAAAAAAAAATCTAACACACTAAAAAGAGAGATGCAGCCATAGCTGTACAACTAATCCCCCTATTCAACCAAGTGGTTGATGAATTTCAGTAGCTAATAGTTCTTATTGCTTGAGCATGCTTGACTCATCTTCTCTGTCTGTCTGTTGTGTGTTCTTACCTGGCTGTAGTAGTTCAGGTACTCCATAAGAGTCTCAGAATTGTCGCAAATGCAATAGCAGGGTATCCTCTGCACGTGTATACTTCCAAGTATTTGGTACCTACCTGTAAAAATGGTGTGGTAAATTGTATAAATGCATCATGAGGCAATAAAACATTGTCTACAGTTTTTCTATATTGTTCTGCCTGACTGGGTCTTCATTACTTATCCATATCCAAGCATGCTCTCCACAAATGCTTATAAGCCCTGCCCCTACCCCTTGCTGCGTGTATTTCTGTCAGTAACAGTGTGTGTGTGTATATATATATATATATATATATATATATATATACACACACATAAAAGACCACCATTTTCTGCCACTAAAAATACTTTTGAGAAAAAAAAATGGTTAAAAAAAATAAAAAAAATCTCGTAAAAGCTTTTTTGCACTGGATTTGCATGTATTTTATATTTATTTATATATATATATATATATATATATATATATATATATATATAATTTTTTTTTTTTTTTTTTCTTTTTGCATGTTGACTTGTCTTAAACAATTTTTCCTTTATTTGGTTGTGGCTACTACTTCTTACCCTTGAGTGCTATGTAGGGTTTAGCTGTTTCTTTCACATATATTAATAAAAGCCATTTTAAGGCCATGGGGCTGTTGCATGCTTTCTTTCTTTTTTTTTTTTTTTTTTTTTTTTTTTTTTTGTCTTAACCATTTGGCAAAGATTTTTTGCACTTTGAATGAATCTTTCTCTTGTTTGTTGTGAAGGCACATGTTTCACTTTTGCATGTTCTCAAATCAAAAAAAAAATATATATGCATTAACATTTCAACTACAAAAGTTTAAAATTAACCATGTACAAAATATGTCGGTAATTTCCTTTGCTCCTGCACTTCTTTGGTTAATCTATTCATATCTTCCCAAACAGACCATACTTCATTGATCTATTGAGTGTATATATCAATCAGTGAATGATTGCATTGCATGTGAGTATGTATTTGAGTTGTGCATATTGACAGAAGTTTTTAGTATCTGTCAAAAAAAAAAAAGTGTGTGTGATATACAAAACTTATCAACTTTATCTGAGCCCTCTGTCACTCATATTTTTTGATATCCTTGCCTGTGTGAAAGTCCAATGACAAAATTTTTAAAAAAATTTCTAGTGGGAGTAAAAAAATCATTTTTGGTATTCAAGTTATAATTCATTTCAAAGAAGCATTTCTCTCACCTAGAAAGTCATGCAGATTCGTCCTCATTTCCTCTGTGATTGTTTATTTTTCTTTTATTCAAAGGCACTATTTTCTCATTTGTACATTTCTGCTGGTGACAAAATAATATTCACTAGGCTGTCTAATCCTATATACAGTGAAGCAAAGAGAGTTCCTTTAAATTTATGCTCAAAATGATTTATTAGACTTTCATCTCACACAAGAAAGGATAGTCAAAAACAATGAGTTAAAGGAAGGGATTTGAATAATGGCTACCTATTTGTGTGTGTGTGTGTATATAATTATTAAAGTGTTAATTTATTTGTAAGCATTCTCATAAAAATGCTGTATTAAATAATCACTTTCAAAGATATATGCACACATTTGATGTGTACATGATACAAGAGGAATACGTGGTTACAAAGAGATATATACATACATTATCACCTCTACTTAATTTTTGATTTACTTAAAAAAAAAAAACAAACAAAAAACTTTTTTCCCTGCCCACTTATCCCAGCCTTGTTAAAGAAACTTGTTTATTTATCTATATTAAAAATTCAGTGTTAACTAGTCAGTTATTTCCAGCAGATGTTAAAGTCAGCTTTTCAACATTATTTCAAAGGTGAGCTGTTAAAAAAAAAAAAAAAAAAAAAAAAAAAAAAAAAACACAAACAAAATGGTGTGAACAATCATTTGCATGATGGCGCAACAACACAAAGGAGGAAGAAGACCCCCCCCCCCCCAAAAAAAACACAAAAAATGAAAAAAAAATCATGAATTTTATACAACTGAATTTAAGCTTCAACATAAAATTTTGATGTTATGATCCGCAGTGTTTTATTTATCCACATTTGAAAATTTCATTACCTACCTTTAAGTGCAATATTGTAATTACATACCTCCCTACTTTTCGTATTCATTTTAATAATGAAACTAATCTCAGAACCATCACCATAATGATATTAATAACAAAGACTGAAAATATTTGTTTTTGATGTCAGCTGTGTGTTTGTATGCATGCATGCATCTGTCTTATTTTCATTTCTCACTGTAGCAGCATACATTCATTTAAAATACTTTCTTCAAAGAAAGAAAATTATATCTTCACACAAATCCATGCATCTATACACACAAACATATGAAAAGTTTTAGAAAGTTGGTTAGACTTTGTTTTCATGCTCATTCAAACACTTACTATTCCTTTAAATTTTAACTTTTTTTTGTTTCTGTTAACAACAAAAGGACATTTTTATTTCTCTATATTTACATTGTCAGCCAGTGCAACAAGAAATAATCCTTGAATGAGCCAGAAATTCATGAATGTTTAATAATGTCAACAGAAATATATTTGGCATTATATAGCTATAAAAATCTCATTGTGTCACATTTATATTAATTTTTATTTTTAAGTTGAATGGTGAATACTATGCATTTCTTGCCTTTTTAGCCCCTAAATTATTTAAAATGAAATTTTGTTGAATCATCTATTTGTTTTTAACCCTTCTTGTATTTCAGAGGCAACAAAGGACAGTTTTGTTCTTTATATTTTTTCAATGCAAAATGAAAACCATGTACAAGTATTGCATGATTCACAAAAATCCCTGGTATTGGTATTATATGATGCATATGGGTATCAAGGAATCATGTATCTTTTCTTGGTTTTTTTCTTTGTGATAGAATTTTCGTGGACCATTAAAAGAATTTCACTGGCCAGAGAGAAGATACATACTTATTTAAAATTTTGTATACATGAGGTAATTAATTTATTAGTCATATAAAAAATTTACTTATTTCTTAACATTAAATGAGATGAATTCCAGTTAACAGGCTTTTTTTTCATACAAAAGTGATAACTCTTTAGATTTTACCCACCCCTGTGTGGCTTCTTTGACATTCATTTTTGTATCAAAGATAGAGCATTTTGGAGCAGCTTTTATAATGACCAGTTCTCAACCTTAACCCAAAAGGTTCAGGCATTAAATTCACCAAGGTATTTAAAAATAGCAATCATATTCATTATATCTTGGTGACTTGAAAGTTGGGGAATGATTTTCTCCATATAGCTTTCAATGAGATCTTAGGAGTTCATCTTTCATGGACCTGGTTGAATTGATTACACTTTGATCTATAGTTGATAGGCTTCCAGGACGGGCAACTTTTTTCTTTTTTGACAGTTTTAAGTCATTAGACATAGAAAGTTGGGACAAAGAACAACAGATTATAATGAAAGCATTTAAACTACTTAATTTAAGGGTCAAAGAGTATTTAGTCTTAAGAGTTGTGATAAAAAGCAATATTAAGATGAAAAAAAGACTAGTTAAAAATCTATAGTGGAAAATATTTGTTCCTTTTCTTGGGATTATTTTTTTTCTCTTAAATCATTTTTAAATATCTCTTGTACATGCTTAGATTATATAATTTCTAATAAAATTCAGGAATGATGTATTTAAAATATAAAAGGATCATTTGTAAGATTTTATACCTGTAGTCAATGTATTATAGTTGTAGGTTTTAAGTATATTTTTTTAACACTTTCATTGTTTCATCATTTGTTTTTCTTTGCTTAGATTGACTATTTTTTTCTTTTCAATTAATAGATTTTAAGACTGTAAAAAAATAGATATCTGTACAATGAGACCTTGGGAAAATTATCCACACTAAAAGGGTTTAACGCCAAATAAAACTTTCTTTTTTTTTAAGTTTGAAACATTGGCTTTATTTAAAGACAATACTTTCATTTCATGATGCCTACAAAATATAATAAAAAATTAATGAATCAGAGGGTGGAGTTGATAAAATGTTACAAAATAAACTAAATGTTGAACCTTTTCTTTGAACAGGAGAGATTGTTTTTGAGATTTAAAAAGATGAATAATCTTTTAATTTGGAGAGAGAAGAGACAATGTTGTTCTTTTGAATGTAGTCAATGAAAATAATAATGGTAATACTTTACCTGGTATCATATTATGAGTACACTTTATTTTGAATTTTTGAGATCATTTAGTTCTGCCAAGAAAGCATTTTAAAATGACACATTATTAACTTTAATAATAGTCTCCATTTATACCATCTAAAAAAATAATGTCTATTACACAAGGAGTTATGTCACTCCTTTGTTGTTTAATGACATAATTTAGGTTGGCAGCAAGCAGGAAAAAAGAATTGTTCTTCCAGTTAATGATTTAAGTGTTTGTTCATTCATTCACTATGATTATAATCTGTCAAAGTATTTTTATGACTTGTATGACCTTTGTAAAGGTAGTTGATGCTTTGAATAGCTTTTTAAAAATTCATATTTGCAATATGATACTTGGTAAAAAAAAAAAATAAAACCTGACCATAATTGTAAAGCTGTGTGATGCTGGCCAGTATAAGTAAAGATTCAACTTTTTAACAAAGAACAAAAAAAAAAATCTTAGATGTAGAAAAGCAGGTTGAAATGGCTCTGTGCTTGTATGAAGTGGATCATTCAGAGCAGTATATAGTGATCATGTATCAATTGGCTGTTTTCAAATTCACTAAGACCATTGCTATGGTAACTGTTATTTAAAACTGTGATAAAACATTGCCATTTATTTAAAAGAAAGAGAAAAAAAATTTAAGTCTTTCATTTAGAAGAAATTGCTTTAACTACCTTTGTTGTTAAAAAAAAAATCAATTGATCATATTTTATTGTCATCATGATGATACAATTTTTTTTTTTTTTTTTTCCTCCAAATTCCTAAGTGGATCTACCTTTGTTTAGTTGAAGCTGTTTTGTTATCTATCTAATGGTTCAGTATCTTTAAAAAATCAAATCATTACCATTATTATTATAAATATGAATTTTTTTTCCTTTGAGGAACATGACAAAGAAAAGGACAAATTTTCATTCTTGCCCAACATTTTGGCAATTTTGGGAAAAAAAAAAATCTTCAGTAAATCATGAACTATTACAAGAGTCTGGAGATTTACACAATATATGATGTTTTATATCAAATTAACTCACTTACAAAAAAAAAATGCCCATTTTTTTTTTTTTTTTAATCTTTTACCTAAAACCAACTCCTTTACCCCATTCCCTGGGTCCCATTTCTTATTAATTGGTTGTATCAGTTACTGATGCAAATATTTGACATTTACAAGATTTGAAAAAAAAAAAATGCTGGGCTTCCATTTTTATTTGCTTCAAAATCTTACACATTTCCCCAGATATGTCCATTGTAAATATTCCAGTGCTTTTTCTTTTACTTAATCTATCACCCAATCCTACTCACCATTCAAGGAATCTTTAAAAAAAAATGTTTGGATATTCCTACAGAATCTGATCATTTAATAATATCTACATGCTCAGTTAAAAAAAATGGTGGATTTATTTCTTTTTATAAATTTGTATATTTTTTTTTTTCTTAACCTTGTTGGGTGGTTCATGTGGAAAATAGATTTTCAGTTTTCACAATGTATGTTAACAAAAACGAAAAATTCTGTAAACAGTATCTTCATTTAATCCCTCAAGCAGCAACAGAAAGGAAATAAAATGCAAAACTTATTTAGTCTTCATTCTGATACTATTTTTCTCAGTAATTTTCCAAGAGTCCATTTATTAAAAAGAAAAAAAAAGTTTCCATTCATCCCCATTCTTCATACATTACATTATGTAGATTGCCAAAGAAAGTAAGTTGCACTAAAAGCTAAACAAGAAGTCATAAAAGCAACATCACTATAATATTAATTATTCATGACTTAAGTTGAATTCGTTATGACTGGAGAAAAAAATATCTCCACAAAACACAGTGAATTTATCATGATATAGCTCTCTTATTAAGCTTTGCTTAAAATGGCACAAGGTTACAAGAATGGAAGCATGCAGTTGTAGCTGATTACAAGACTATCTTGTTAACCAAGTGCCCAGATTTAACAGTATAAATATAACAACTACCTCATGATAATGATCAGTGTAATAGTTACATCTATGTTGAATAAGTTTTATTGTTATTACTGAATGTACCATTTTTCTTTCTTTATTTGGGAGAGCTTTCCCAATTTGCTTTCTTTGATGGTACACTTGATATTTCATTAACTCTTAGATGGTGTGTACTTCTCTATTTTCATAGCTATAAAAGCACCGGCCTTTGAGGGAAACAATAGTTAACTTGTATTCTTCAGAGAAGTTGATGGAGCTTATATGTATTTATTTTTCTTGTGATAATTTCTTGGCTTCAGGAACTCTGCAGTTCCTTGCCAGGACAATTCAAGTTTACTAAAAGGACCAAAACAATACAGAACCCTGAAATTCTATATTGTGCTACTAGAATAATACTGGTCAAAAAAAAAAAAATGAAGTTATTTCTGAAGGATCTGTGCTTTAGCTTTGGATCAGGGTATCTGTGTGCTCTGGTTTGGTCTAAAGTGAAATAGCTGTTCACTCTGAAAAATGTTACAAAAATCACTTAAGACAAAGCTTTGTTTACTCAGAAATATATATTCGTAAATAAAACTTGAAATCAGAGAGATGGTCACATAGAATTTACGAGGGTGGACCAATAAGTCTGTAGCCTAACACATAGTTAATGATTTTTTTTTTTTTTTGTAATGCAAAAAAAAACAAAAAAAAAGTTCTCCAGATTTATTAATGTACCTCTGTCTTGTCTTCTATAAAAGAAAAAAAATCTTGTAATATATGAGGTGCTCTTCTGAAAATTTTCTAGATTTACACAAACATTGCTCCTTTGTTACTGTTTTTCCCAAAAGCTTTCTAACTTTACAATATAAGCGTAGATTGGCACTTTTGTTAAGGGTCATAGTGCTTCTATATACCTTGAAAAATATTTCCTGCACTATAAAGAATACTTAAAAAAAAAAACAAAAAAAAAACAATTAAAAAATCACCTCACATCTTATGACCCAATGGTTGGGATACTTGTGCTTTATGACTTCAGAAGGAAATATAGTGACATGTCAAATGGCAGGAAATATAGCATATGTAAATACATATTGCATTGCATATATATGTAATGCAATGTGTCAAGCTTAGGAATTAAAGGTAGTCAATAAATCTTAAATTTATGTTAAAAGATAAATGAAGACAAGAAAAGGTGGATGGGGGGAGACAACTATTCTGGGAATTGTTCCAGTTAAACTTCTGAAACTTTTTTTGTAATAAGTGATCTTCAACTTGTTGCCCTCAACCATCTTTAGGAGGTGGGATGCATACAATCCCCCATCCCATCCATTGATCCTCTCCTCTTTTCCCATTCCTCTATATCTCCAGCTTTACTAAACCTTATTGCAATGTTTCATGTTTTTCTAATTTATAATGTATTTGGTGAGTTTCTGACAACAATCAAATGGGAAAGACAAGGGAAAAGGAAATACAGACAAATATGGTCGTACACTGTGGATCATAATATCATCCCACTAAAGAGATACACATACGATGCGTGGTAAACTATAAACAAATCAAAAAAATTTAAAAGATAATCTTATCATATTGTATTATTTAAGATGAAAGAAGACTGAATTTTTGTTACATTAATCTTGTGAGTTCCTTTTCTTTCTTTCAACTTTTTTTTATTTGCTTTCATTTTTTTTTTTTTTTTTGTTTTTGCTCCTTTAACCTGTTAATCTTATGTTCACATTTAATAAATGGTAAAAAAATAAAAAATAACAATAAACAAAGAAAAAATATGAGCATTACAAAAATCTTTCTGAGACTAAACTCCGGATATCTTTCCAGTTAAATTATTACAAGATGCTTCTACGAAGAAAATCTACCAACCCAATGTTTCATGCATTTTATTTTACAAGGATTAAACATTTAGAATTTTCACTCAAACTTTCAAAAGAAAGAAATATTTGGAAACTTGATCTAAATGCCTAACCTTTTTATGTTTTCAGTTTTATCCTAAAAGGATGGTATGTATCATTCAAATGATATTTCATTTCACTTATTTTGTGACCTAGTTTGTGTGGTTTTTTTTTTAAATCTTCCTGAATTTAAGATTACTTTTGCAGGTTTATTTTTTAAGTTTTACCAATTATTTTGAACTGATCCCTTTATAAACAAACTTTGTTTTTTTTTCTAAAGAGGTTAAAGCTCTTTCAAGAAGATTTAGTTTTAATATTCTTTTTGTCCTTTAAAAATAATATTGATCTTACTGTTAAGATTTCTATTTAAAGATTTACTTTTACTTATTTATTTGAAGATTTTACTTTAGAAATAGGAAGTGCAAAACAGCATTATGGCTACTGGAATAGAAAATCAGAAGTGATGTTATTGGAGCTTTTTCCCCTCTTTTCAAGTAGTTGGCCATTATGATTATTTTTTTTTTTTCCTCTTAATTTCAGTTGCTTTTTATCACAACTGTTCGAACTGAGCTTATTGGCCATTAGTAAACAGTGTAAGTCAGAAAATCAAGAATAAAAATAAACCTGGCTGCTACGTTTGAAACGGACCTCCAATCAGTGGTTAACTAAGAGGAAATTGCTTGTAAATTTTAATGCCTTCAAAACAAAACAGCTCTCCTTTAACTACCATAGAGAAACTTTCCTGCCAGTAATCAGCATGGCTGACGCAAGTCTCCTTGAGAGCAATATACTGTCTCTCACTTTTTCAACTGACCTGAAGTGGAAAGATTACAATGAATCTGCTAGGAAATTTGGGTCTATGTCAGGCCAGAAAGTTTTTCTTGTCAGAATTCATCCTTCACATTTATAAAACTTCTATGCCCATGTCATTGAATACTCTTGTCATATCTGGTCAGGTGCTCTTACTATTCATCTCAGTGTAATTGGTCCTGACTTGGCATCTTGACTTCAGTCATTTTTCATTGATGTGACATGGCTTTCCTCTTTTTTTTAGTTTTGTAGCAACTGCCTTGATGAGCTTTTTCTCCTGGAGCCCTGACCACATAAATTTCAGTGTTCTACTAGGTACCACCCTTATAACATTGAAATAGTTAAACATAACTGCCACTTCTACTCAACACAGTTTCTTTTCTCGCACTTCCCACAGCTAGAATCTCCAAAATTTTGTTTGGGATGAAATGACTTTTTATATATATATATATATAAAAAGTTCAAACATTAATCTTGATTTAATCTGCACTTTTTGTAAATACTGGCAATTAGAATAAATGTAATGAATATAAACTGAAAGGAAGATGAAAGAAAATCTGTATCATGACAAATATTAGAAAATGAAAAGCAACTGAAATTAATACTATCCCAAATGAATAATATAGTTAATAGGATGCTGTGTTTGTGTTACTACACGAATCTGTTAATCAATTTCTTTACTTTTCTGCTGGATTGAAGGTTTTCTTTGTAGGTTTTTCTCTTAGGCAGATGGCTCAATAGATGGAATTGGCAACAAGGTTAGGTGGAGGAGTTTGTATCCTTTGAGGTTTTGGATATCATGAGTAGGATCTATTTGATTATTATACTAGTAGGAATTACACAAGGGTCAGAATATCTATATACTTTTGCAAAATATACTAGAGGTTGTTTTGATGAAGGGCTTGTATATCTCACTCCATACACACACAAATATATATAGTTTGTATTTTATATTTGTAGTGAGAGGTAACTTGGTGGTTAGCTTCCTTCCAAGCATTATTCAATACATTACCAAATTAATAAAAGAAAAAAAAAATAACTTTAACAATAAATGATAATTTTTTTTTTCTCTATAATATAACCCAATAATTACATTAGGTGGGATAGGTAATATTCTGAATAAACAAAGTTTGTAGTGTTTTCAAGTTAATTTCAAGGACAATATTTAAATATCTGTACATAGATTTATTCAACCTTATATGTGCTGTTTTGTTCCTCCATCTTTCTTCCAAAGTCCCAGAAATTAATATCTTTCTGGATGATGAACTTGTCTTAGGTGTTATTTACAGGCTTCCAGAGGATGTTAGACATAAATTGTAATCTAAAAGGTGCAGGGTTAGAATATGACATCTCAGCCAACCTGTACCAATTTATGGCTGATCTGCAAAGTGACGTGATATCACACTCTTCTAATTTGCCAATTCCAGATACTTTTCATTCATTTTTGTTAATCGTTTCAACTATAATAATGTTCTTGGTGTTTCTTTTCACTTGTAAACCTAGTAAACAATTAATATGAGCAGTACACTCAGCTATTTTTGCTGATTGTACAGCATTTTTTCCTTTCCAGAAAAAAAAAAAAATCAAATGGTGGGGGATTTCAGAATGTCAAATTTCACTCACCTATGAAAAAAAATCACATGTTCAAACACCCCCTATTAAAGAATACAATAAACTTTCAACCATGATAATACATTGCTGTTTATATGCTATATATATATATATGTGTGTGAGTGAGAGAGATATATTTGCATAACATACTACTCTAGAGGCAAGGGTCTACATTTTGGCTACCATCAGAAAACTTGTACCTTTTGTAAAGGTAAAGGCCAGTCCTGGGTTTATCTCAGTCTGACATTTGATTTTTTTTTTTTAAGAGCTTGTTCAAGAGGGGGTTTTCAGTGTAATTTCTGAAATCATATCCTAGATTACAGGAATAAGCTAATATATGAGGATGATGATGATAAGAGTAAGTCCAACCACTAGATATACTTACTCCAGAGTATTTTCTTCTTGAATTAATTTTTGTTTACATACATTGTAGATTAATCTTAAATATAAATGGAAAGATATTACTATATCAGTTCATACTCACTATATATATTGTTGGCACATTGTATTGAGTGAAATGTCATTTGAAAGTACAGGCATGAAAATAAGATTGTTTTTATTTGACATTTTAGTATTCAACAATTTTTGCAAGATGGGAGGAACTGCTTTCATTCTCTGCTCTTCAAGTGAAACTGGTATTTTGGGGAATGTCTCGGATATTTTGAGATCTGATAAAAGGTTTGTGTAGCTTCAATTACGTGCTCTCTTCCCCTCCCCTCAAAAAAAAAAAAAAGACAAATATTTTTGTTTGTAGAAAGTATCAATTTCCATGCTTGGTTAAGAACCAAACCCGAGGGGGGGGGGGATTTTAGCCAGCTATACAAACCTGTCTGCATGTATGTCAATCTTCTGAGACATTTTTCACCTGTACTTGACTGATGAGTGAACTAGCTGAAAATGAGAGAGGAGCAATTAAAATTATATTGAGAGAGAGGAAAAAAAAAAAAGATACTTTCTATTTCCATATTCAATTATTTTAACTTATGAAGTTTTGCAATTCTGACTTCCTGTCACAGTACAACTTACTTCATTATCCAAAATATCAGAAATGGCATGTAATCATTTCAAGCCAAAATTTCATGGATCAGTTAGGTTGCGGAAGTCTACATCATACATAGCTGGACACATGAATCTATGTAAAACCTATGGCATAACTTTAGCAGATATACATTAACTTACCATCCAACATTCTTTCAGTAGTTTTCTTGCAGAGCTTTGAAGTTTTTTGTTAACCTAAACCATAAAATTCAGTGTTTGCCACAGATATACTGTCAAACTTGACAATATCCCTGTTTTGTCTGATGACCTTTATATGCATTTTGCACAAGTTCAACTTACTCTTGAAAATGAATGTAACCCATCACAAAAAAAAAAATCATACAGCAAACTGACTGTGACACAGAAATCAAAAATTTGAATAATTCATAATATAAATGACAGGATTTCATCCAGATTTTCAGTCAATGCATTTAAAAATGGCTAGAATTGTGTGCTGTGCAGAGAATCAGACATGCAAATTCTTTAAAACATGCAAAACAAAGCCTCACTAACAACAAATATGGAAAAAAAAAAATCTTTTCTTTTGGTACCAACGCCATCAAATGGGGTGTGTGGGGAGGTAAACTTTTTTATGCTTATTGAAAAATATTCCTGTCATTTTATATCATTTTGGTTGATGTTAGCTGATGAAGCATTGGAACAAGTATGGTAAGTGTACATTCATTGCCAGAAGATATTTAAAAGCTCAGTTTCAACAATGGTGTATAACATGCAAAATTAATAATCATTTTTATGGAAACAACTAAAATACCAACTGGTGTAGTCTAGCACAAAGTTACAAATGTGGGACTATAAAATCTTACTCTATAGAAATGACAACAGTGTGAAATTAGGTAAGCATTCCTTGATTTTTAGTCATAAAGGCTTATTTGTGTCTCTGATCAAACGTGCGTGTGTGTGTGTTATATTTATGATAACACAAATATATCGGTTAAAACGAGATGTCAAACAAAAGTAAATTTATTGAATAAAATCGCCATTGGCTTCAACTGTGGCCTCCAGATGACTTCAAAATCTCCAGCAACTATCCTGGGCTGTCTGCTTGTTTAAGTTGGTGAATGCTGCCGTAACCTTTTCCTTCAGCTCGTCTTTGATGTTACAAGTTTTGTTGGTTTCTTGCGCAACCGTGCCCTACACATAATAATGAAGGCGGTTGCCATCTCGGGAGCTAGATGGCCAGATGTAAGGGGGTGATGTGATCACAGAAATTATCTGACAGCAATTACACAAATTTTGTAATTCTGCCTTCCAACAATCTTTCTACTAAACTTGCAAACAAATTAACCATCCTGAACACTAAGATTGTTACCACCACCTACAAGACTATTGATGATATAATCAGGAGGAAAAAGACACCAAAAACCATTTCAAATGCCGGAATTTATCAGATAAAATGTCTACAGTGCAAATACGTGTACGTAGAGGAGACATCAGTCAGTCAGTTAAGTGCCATACGTGAAACACACTTAGGCGATCATGTCTCGAAAGAGACATGACTGACCGGGCAGAAGATTATCCCGCAGTAGGTTGCCATTGCATTCTGCGATAGACTGGTTGCCAGCCAAGGCTATAGAACCCAATCTGTCCTGCTATTTAACCCATAAGAGGAAGGCAGAGACTAATTAATACCTTTCCCAAAGGTATTTGCGCGGAAGTGAATGCAATGAATTCAACAGGAATTCGAACTCGGCTCCCCGCTTTCTCGTTCCGAGCCGATATCCACTGCACCACAACGCACATCCTAGGAGACATCACGTAATCTAAAAAACCTGCATCTACACGAGAGACTCGTTTAGACAAACGTTCTAACTGTCGTTTTACATCAAAATGTTACGCCAGCCTAATTAAAAAAGAACATAACCCTTCAAGGAGAATTTATTTCAAAAGCATGATAATACCATTACTACCACCTATAAACACTCACTTAAAACATTACATTACCATCTTTAAAGATTCATTTATCACATTTAGCTGTGTTTCAGTGAACCAGAGAAGTGACAAAAGCATTATACACAAACACACATAGGTAAATATAAAATCATATCAACATCTTGCTTATAGTTCAACGATCTATACGGAAATTACATCTACTTACGTTTCCTCATGCACTTATATTAACTAACGTTACCGGTCAACATACTTAGACAAGTATTTCTACATTAACACATACATACGCTATCACACTTTACATATATATGTGAGAAATATTTGGAACAGTAAAAAGAAATAGTCATGCTTTAATACACGTGATACGCATTAAAACACACATTAGTAATTAACGTTACTATATAAACATACACCTTAACAGCCAAGTTTTTTTGCACAAGAGTACTCATACACTATCAGTATTATACGCAAAATGCATTTACAAAATTACTATTGCTTTAACACACGTGACCCGTATTTTACCAATAAGAACTAACCGAAAATAATGACACATCAGTATTATGTCTGTTTTTTCATTTTTCTCTCGATCTGGAGCTTTAATAAAAGTGAAACATCTTATATTGAGATACGTTTCCTGTTTGTTTTTCTTATCTTGTCAGATTTCTCTCTCTCTCTCTCTCTATATATATATATATATATATATATATATTGAATGTGTACGCACTACATCGACAGAACCCATCTCTCTGGAATATTTCTGTAGCTGTTGCAGGTGTTTGATATTACTCTGTCTCGTATTTTGTATACACTGTTGTGTCTGCTATGCAGCAGACGCAACAGTGTATCAACAAATATCTTCGCAAGTGGCTTGGAGTTCACGCCAAAGAGGAACTCTATACTAACTAATGCCGGAAACCTGCAACTTACCATCTTCTCGTTGGTAGAGGAATTCAAGGTCGGGAAGGTATGCCCTAACGTGATGAGGGACACGGCCGATGAGTTTGTCCGCAGGTTGTAGCCAGATATCAAAACCGGCACTAAATGTTCGGCAGTAGAACCCAGACAAGAAGCAGAATTAAGTCTGCAGACTAAAGAAATTTTGGGAGTGACCCGAACCAATCGAGCAGGCCTTGACAGCACAAGCAAACAGTTTTTCTCCAAATAGCATTCAAAGAGAAAACGAGACATGGGGATTGAAGCGATAAGGAATTTCAAGAGCAGAGAACAGCTACTGCTGTTTCTCAGTCCAAATAATGTGCTTGAACTACATGGAGTGATATTGATCCGATGAAGCTATCATGCAATACCCTGATTGCAATGGATCCTGCGGCTTACCTCTGATCTCCGACCAAAAGCAACCAACCTCAAGCTGTGGGGACACACTGACTGATATGCACATTGTGTCAACGTGATCTATGCACTTTTCGTTATGTGCTCTCCGCATGCCCACAATTACTGCAAATGTGCACGTGGAGTCATAACAGTGCTGTACGTGGTCATAGACTTAGTCAGTACACAGTGTAAAATAGCCAACAAACAGCTTGTAACAGCCAGAGAACCTAAGATTCGTTTTCACAAGGAAGGTGAAGTAGAAAATAATTATACTTGACTTTTCCTGGACATTCTTGTTAAACGTAGAGATCGTTTGCTTATCACTTATGTTTATTGCAAGCCTACGTTCACAAGCCTATATACCAATTGAAATTCTTTAGTTTCTAAGTCCCATAAGATCAACATTATTTCTACCCTAGTCCTCTTCGCGCTGATGATTTGTTCTTGTACATTTAGCCAAGAACTGGAGAACATTTATCACATTTTGAGCGACAATAGGTATCCTACAAATGTCACTGAGCGCGTGATCAGACGCAAGAACTGGCTGTTTTTGGACCTAGTCTTTGTCCAATTTGCCTGAAACTGCCGTGGCTAGGTAGGAAAAGTAAAATGCTTGCTGGCAGGGTGTCTGCTGGCATTATTTCAGGCTTCACAACTGTCAGGTTACGTGTTGTTTTCGATACCAGATCGGTGTTTCCCTCTTTTGTTAAATATCCCAAAATAGTTCCCTGGTATACAAATTTAAATGTTAGTTTTGACACTGAATACATGGGACAAACCAGTCAAAGGCTAGCAACCCGAATCAACATGTTCCTGCTAACATAAGAGCTGCTCACCATTTGAGGACGACTCAGTCTGCGCATTTCTCAGCGATAGACTAGCACTTGCTGAACAGTCTAGACTGTGTCAAGGCACATGGAGAAAGCTGTTTTACAGTTTTGCACAGAGCTCGTTCAGCAAAACACCTGCGTTTACTTGAAGCGATATGCATGAAGTTACACAAACCGATCCTGTGTAAACAGAAAGAGAATTTTATTCGTTCTCTTTCTCTATTTGATGGGCTGTGAGTACTATTTTTTGAGTTTTATATTCTATTGTAGCTTTTATCTCTTATTTGTAAATTGTTTTAATTAATAAATTATTTTAATCGTGTTCCAAATTTTGCCCTCCTCATTCACTACGTCTCCGTGATTAGTCTGATTTCTTTTACGTCAATTAATTTTGCCAAAGGAACTTTTTGAAGAAGTGTTGGTCTGAAAAGACCCTAAAGATTAAAAGAAACAAAACACCTTTTTACATATTCAAATCAGTATTCGTGCTCTGTGGTATCAAGTCCTTGTTTACATACACATATGATTAAAAATTAAAAAAAAAAAGAACAAACTGGAAACGTCTCTCAATCTAACATGTTTTGCTTTTATTAATGCTTCTTCAGAGACAGAGTGAAAAATGAAATGTGTATGTATATATATATATATAATTAGTTTTTTAAAATTAGACCAGTATATAGTTGTACTAATAAGTGCTCAACATAATTATATTGTAGAATATTTGAATATTTTTTAATTTGTAAATATATACCTTCACTCATTTTCGATACCTACATTTTAGAGTAGATTTAAATAAATGAAAACGCTTAATTTTATCCTTAATTGAAAAAATTAAATTTACTATTTTAGTAAGTAAAATACTCTGGTGTATTTCAAATAGAAATTATACTGATTAAAATATAAAATTTTTAAGATCTTTCATTTTAGCAGTCGTTTTTAAAATTTTGTGGGGTTTGTAAACAAATGTTAATTCTCGGTTTTAAAAATAAAATATATATTGTGGAAAATTAACAAATTTAAATTAATCTGTTTTGAAACAAGTATTAATTGTTTATAGCAGGAAATTTAGAATCAAATCATTTCTTAATCACGGAAGACTGAGCTTTCTGACCTGTGAAGTGATTCATGACAAGCTAAGTATGGTTGACCAGAATTGGCAAAACTGTTTTCAGGTTTTAACTACCTAGGAATTAAAATATATATATTTTCAGCAATTATCTATTATTTTATTGAATTTCAGTTACTTCAGCTTTATAGCCTTATGCTTAAAAATAAAACTTAAAATATAAAATGTCCTTAAATTCATTTAAAAGTTAAATAACTAACTAAGGCAATAATAAAATAAAATATGATAGATGTAACTCAATAATTATGGTATTTTATTTATTATTAATTTCTATATTTTATTGTCTTATTTTTTTCTTTTTAATTCTAATTGTAATCATGATAGTTATGACATGGTAAGGTTATCCCTCTTTACATTTTTAATTAAGTAATTATTAACAATTATTTTTCTAATTATCATTCAATACCCTAAACCAGCGGTCGGCAACCCTCGGCCCGTAGGCCAGATGTGACCCTCGAGTGAATCTTGTCTGGCTCGCTACCTTACTCTGGGCACCATATAAAATTTAGGTAATCCAAACCAAAGTGACAGTTCATAGTTTGAATATATTGCGTCGATATTTAAAAAAAAATATTTCTTTTAACCTGGAGAATGTTTCACTTTTATTTTCTATTTGTAGGGATCACCAAAATTAGCGTACGGTCTCACTTTCACTTTTTCTGTGAAATTGCTTTTGTGAGCGGGCACTTTTCAATGAATAGAAAATCGTGTTTTCAAACGATTTTAATGGAATTTTTTTTTTCAAAGCTGATTTATGAAACATTTATTTTAAGATGTAATTTTTTTTTTAACAAAGTTCCCGTCAGATATTAAATTATATTGAATCCTTGCTTTCTTCAAACACATAGAAAATGTATTAACATATTTAATAAAATGATTCTCTTCCATGACACTAGTAGAGCCATCGCTGTTTGGCCCTCCTCCATAACTCTACATAGCTTTTTGAGCCTTACTCTTCAAAAGGTTCCCCCCCCCCCCCGCCCTAAACTATAATAATCATTTCACCCCAAGCAAGGCAGTGCTGCCACTGGAGCGCAGGAGTTACATAAGAGGAGAGAGTTGAGAAAGAGAAACAAGTTACGGGGGGGGGGGGGTCAGAAAATGGGTAAGAGAGCTGCATGAGAGTAGAGTGGACAGGGAAAAGGACGCGAATCAAGGAGATAGATGGCAATTATATATATAATGCTGCTATTTACAACTTTTGAGAATATTTTGTGGTGCTGAAAAGGCCGTTTTTTTTTTTTAATTTCTGAGCTCATTCTCCAGATAAAGGTTTTGCATAAAACAGTACTAACTTCGTATTTGTTCAATTCATCATCATCATCATTATCATCACACCCAGATGGTGCACAGAGCAGCAACGTTTTTTTTTTGCTGTTTCTGTAACAAACTGTTTTTTTTTTTACGGGGCAGGGCTATTAGCCCCTGCGCCAAACCTGGAGGACCAAGAATGGTCCTTACGTTTACAGCACCTGGTATGGTCACTCATTTAAGTATTGACCAGGCTCGATGTTGCTTAACTTCGGTGATCGGACGGGAACCGGTGTATTCAACACGATATAGCCGTAGACCATTTGTCAATTGATAGTTATCAATTATTTCATTAAGATAGGAAATCCTATAAAATGGATTTGCAAAACTCACGGTTTACACCATTAATTGGCCAACTATGTTACCATAGGGTATTTCATGCAGGCCTTCTGCATAGTTTAGATACTCAATAAGCAAAGAAGAAAGTTAAAAAAGTGAACAAATTAAGAATTAAAAAAAAATAAAACTTTAGATTTTGAAGGGAGGATTTGCAAAGCCTACTGAGTGTTGAAACGTACACACGAAACATGAAAGGGAAATAAAAGAATTGTACACTGTCGAAACATTTATATAAGTTTTTTTTTTTCTGTAAGGAGAACAATACTTGATATACGTGACCTTTTCCCATACAAATAAATAAATAAATAAAAACAACACACACATTAAATCTTGGTGCATAAATATTAGTACCAAGCGCTTTTATTTTTTATTAGTAAATATAGTCTTCACTTACTAACTTAATAATCTAATACAGATGGTGATTAGAAGACATTTGGAAAGAATTTTGAGACTTTATAAATTAATATAATTAAAAAATGAAAAACATTCTTGTAAAAATTCATTATTCATCGATTTTTTTTTTGTTTAGACTATGATATCCTCAATATATAATGTTTATAAGAGCCTCTCTAAGTAAAAAAAATGACATTGTGTTATTGCTTTTTTATTTCACTGTTTAAAGTAGATTTTCAGAAAAATAGCAACTGTTGGGGGGGGGGGGGGTGATTTACAATCCCCAAGGTGTCCTGCATTTAATTATTGAAACAAAATTTGCGGACAGCGGGTAATTTCTAAGGATTTCAGGAATTTAATTGGGGGGGGGGGGGGGAGACGTAAAAAAATATTTTTACCAATATTTTATAGAATTAATGATTTAAAATAAATTCAGTCATTTGTGAATAAGTACTGAAAGTTTCATCAAAATCCGACCATTTTCATTTTTGCGAGAGTTTCCAAATTAATGTGTTTTTCAGCGGCAAAAATAATCGTCGTAATTAACATCTGGTCATTCGCTGACGAAAAAAAAAATTTTTTTTCGTACGTGTTAGAAAGGATTAAAAGTACATTGATCTTTCCTTTTGTTTTTATTAAGTTTGGGTCCTTTTAATGTCATGCTATGCTATTTTTTCGGCGAATGAGTGGAGATATATATATATACACACGTGTGTTTGCATTTGATAATGAACTCTGATTTTGTGTTTAGGAATTTACAAGCAGTATAGCTCGGCGTTGCTCGGGTGTAATGAAAGCTTTAAAACTAATCTATGGTCCTGGAGCTCAGATTCAGCCTAAAGAATATTTGTGTGAAGTTTGGTGAGAATCGGATAAAAATTGTGGATTTGTATAACGAACATACAGACAGATAAACAGACACACACACTAACATCTTGCCTTTTATATATATTATTGATTTTGTGCACTATTCTAAGAACTGCAACCTTGAAACTTCTGAATATTGTTTCTTATGTCTGTGTCTCTGAGCGTATCAAATTTGATTAAAATCAGACCACTCCTTCTATAACCCGATTTTTTCGATTATCGATCTTCGATATTTATCGGGATGTACCTCGACACAAAACCTAGCTAAGAACACTCGCAGACACTTGTAGTACAACTGTGTAAATTTTCAGGAAAATCGGTTCAGTCGTTTCGGAGTCTATAGGTAACGGACACACACACAAAGTTCCATTTATAAATAAGTTTAGATCTTGTTCTCGAAAGGTAATTATCACTATTTTCCCTCGTAGGTAAAGATTACTTTGTTTTGAGGTGTAACTGATTTTTCTTATTTTCCATGTTATGTTTCAGTTTGTGTTTTTGAATTTCCATACATGCTTTGATCACATTATGCTGGTTGCATATTTTCTGTTAAATGATATTTTGTGTGAATAGCTTCTCCGTATCCTATCGTATTTCTCTATCTATCTCCTTCCTCTCATGATTGTCAGAAATTCTATAAAGCACGCAACAAAGTCCATTTCACTACATCCGTTTGAAAATGCGTGTTCGTTGATTTTTATGTCTACCATGCCAAGTGGCTGAAATACTGTCACCGACCTTGCTGGCGTTCAAACTTTGAACGTCTCAATCATTCAGTCTCTCACGCAAGTGGTGGATTTCCCCACGCTTTTCTCCAGTAACCCTGAAGGATACGCTTCTTTACGTCTATCCCCGAATCTTGCCATGCCATGCAGCTCTGTCCTCTTGGCAGCTCTGATGATGCGGTGGTTACTGTAAACATCTTTTTCTGCTTCCCCCTTCATTCAGGAACCTCTTACCAACAGAATATCTTTCTGTTATCAGCGTGCAGATTGGGACTCGTTATTTGGAATAAAGGTATTAGCCTCTCTGTTCAAGACTGCTTCTCTGCAGTCTGCTCCTGGGTGAAAGCCGGCATCGATGATTTAATTTCAGAAATAAAACTGCAAGTTAAATCTCGTTCATTTCTTGGTTCTAATCTTCCCGTTTGCCTGCTATTACCCACAAAAATCATTTCTCCCGGATGTACCGGAGTGACACGCTCTGATTACAACAGACATCTCTTTGTCTCTGTTCATAATGAATGCAAACCTGTCCTAAATGATGCAAAGTTATTGTTTATTGATAAAATGAAACAACGTATAGCCCCTCGCAAGTTCGGCTGTAAATATTACTGGCGGCTCTGCAAAAGTGTAATAAACAAGAGCAAACCCTCAATCCCTCCTCTATTCAATCAATTCGATGTCCTTACATCTACAGCAGACAACATTGAATGCTTAGATCACAAATTCTCTCCCAACTCTACACTTGACTCGTTTAGACTACCCACACTCATTTTCTCACCTACAACAGAGGCTCAACTGAGTGATTCCTACAAGAGAGGCTCGATTGAGTGATATATGCAAAATTCCGTCTCTGGTCTCGGCCATCATTTCTAAACGAGACTCTCATAAAGCAAGCAGAGGTGATTTCCCAGTCATCGTTCTAAAGAAATGTGCCCCTGAGCTGGCGCCAGTACTCTCCAAACATTACAACTATTGCCTTTCTGCTTCCTGTTTCCCTACTTGTTGGAAATCCTCTTCTGTAGTTTCTGTTTTTCTGACCCCTGTAACCATCACGACCTTCTCTATGATAAACAATACGACTTCACTTTTGCCAAGTCTACCATTAGTGTGCTAACAGCCATCACTGAATATGTATACCAGGCTCTTGATAATAATGGCGAAGCTCGAACTGTTGCTGTATATATCTCGGAAGTATTTGGTTGGTTGTTGTGTTTTTATGGCATATCAACCACTCCGGGTTATTTAATGCCAAAACCAGTTTACACATATATATTAAATATATATAATTTGTAAACATAATTTAAGGGTAATCTACAGCTCGTTTACTCTTACTCGAGTAAATGGTTTCAAATGTTTCTATCTGACATGAGTTTATTTAATATAAATAATTAATTCACTTGCAGTGATTAAAGACCCAACGTAGTACTATTCAACAGTAGGTTGATTGTTTGGGTTTTTATGGCAAATCAGCCTTGATCGGTTGAATATTCTGGGTTATGACGAGGCATTATATTTTTGGATATAACCCTGTCTCTCTCAAGAAAGAGAGAACATCACCCATGTCAACATTCTCAAACATATTCCTCATATTATCTATTTTAAAATATTGCTCTCTGGTTCTAGCTAGCGCACCGCATTCCATTAGGATATGTTTAATCGTGCAAGGTGTTTGACACGTCAAACACTGTGGTGACTGTTCCTGTCTGAGTATAAATGAAGGAGTGAGTCTTGAGTGGCGAATACGCAACCGAGATATAATAACTTGTTCCTTTCTTAATTTTCTGAAATCTGGTCTCCATTCTCTCGGAGTAGGCTTTATTTGGAAGAGTTTGTTATTAGTGTTGCCATTCCAGCGTTGTTGCCATTTTGTCAGAAAGAATTTATATATTTGGGGTTTCAAGTCAGTATATGGAATACTGATATTTTCCGGCCTGATATTTCTTTTAGGAAGGTTTCTTGTAGGCAAACTATTTTTGGGTTGTGGCTGGTCAGAAGTTGTTGAAGTTCCTCATAATTGGCCCGGATTCCTCTGCAATTCCACTGAAAGCTGGTATTATTTTGTAATTTCATTGTTTAATGTGTAACTTGGTTAAATTGGAGTTATTGCCCTTTTTCTTACTTATTTTTAATGCTCGGCTCATCGGTTTCCATCCTTTCTATAAAGCTACACTTATTTTCCGTGTCAGTCTTTGAAGTTGATTGTTCTTTAGGTTGGCTTGGTAGATTTGAACACTTTAGACATTTCCGTGACGAAGTTGGGGTATGGTCTCTCTTGGATTGTGAGAGACTTTCTGTTTTGTTCTTGTTTAATTCGGAGTTTTGTATCTTACTTTTACCCAGGTTGTCGATTTCAGAAGTTGCAAGACGGATTGGTGATCGTTGCAGGTTTTGTCTTTTGGGACGAGTGATCCGTGTCTGTGATGTTTTTTTTTTATCATCCTTTATTTTGTCATGAGTTTTATTAATCTGAGCTGGAACTTCCAATCGGGATGTTTGTTGAGTACTCTTAGCGTGTTCCTTCTTTAGATCTGCCTGGAATTTTGTCCACTCGCTTGAATCCAAATTTATGAGTTGTTTTTTTTATTTTTATTAGGGTTCTATATTTGTTATCTTCATTGTTAGTTTCAGGTCTCCGCGTAACAGAGGCATAGCTAGTCTCACCCATATAGAACTCTACAATTTTTCTGGCCTCCAGGAAAGACACATTTCTCTTATGTTTTACCTCAAGGATTTCTTTTTCTTTCCTGTAGACGTCACAAGATCTTGCAGATGTCGGATGGTCTTGTTGGCAATTTGGACATCTTAATGGTTTCAAGCATTCCTCATGTTTATGATTTGGCTATTTTATCTCCGCATTTGGCACATGTCTGTCGTCCTCTGTAAGTGTCCCTGTGGTGTCGAAATTTATGACATTTGATGCACTTCAAGGGAGCTGGGACATACTGTTCAACTCTCTCCAGACAATAGTTTATTTTGACTACTTTAGGAGTTTGGGGCTGGGTTAAAAGTCAAGATGTAGGTGTTAGTTTCGACCTTTCTTTTTTTTTTCCTTTTCTTTTTTTTTTTTTTTTTTTTAATCATTTCACCCGAAGCAAGATATTCCACTGCCACTATTGCGTAGGGGATTACATAGGGTGAGAAAGAGTGGTTAGATATAGCGAATGTCAGAAGGAGGGTGATAGACGGGTAAGGATGTAGATGGGAAGAGTGTTTGAGAGAATGGATGTGTGTTAGGTGTCTATTGACCTTACATTTAAACTCCTGCAGATTGTAGCCGTCGGGGAAGCAAGTAGTCACTCTTCTTATATTTGTCAATCCCTGTTTTACCAAGACAGCTGTTAGCTTTAGTCACAGAAGACGAGATAACTCCCGATTTCTAATGACACCTTTGGAAATATTAAGTCTCTTATGTGGATAGGTTTTACATTTGGAGTTATGAAAACTTTTCATTTTGAGGAGGTTTTCTGCTTGTCTCCTGCTATCTATCTCAACAAGCAAGTTTCCATTTCTCAATTTTTTAACATGTTTTGGTGTTGCTCGTGCAGAAATAATTTTTTCAATCAAAAAAGGAGAGAATTTAGCGAGGCAAACCTCTTCCAGGGATTCAAAGACAATGAATCTGGGGAAGTTTGCTGCTTCCCACTCAGTCTGATTCGGATAAATTTCTTTAAGTTTTTTTTTTTTTTTTTTTTTTTTTTTTTTTTTAAATCTAAAGACGCCATGTCTGGGTTTTTATTTTCACTGGCCCTGTGCTCCGCCACCCACCACAGAGTCCAACTTGAGAAGGAAATGAACCAAGAGGGTAGTCCATTCGCCTTGTCTGAGACAGGGATACACGACCAGTATAAGCATATTAAGAGCGAAGTTTTGAGCCTCTGCAAAATTCTAGTTATAAAGCCCTTCAATTTAACAGCTGTCAAAAAGTCTTTTGCTCTCAACACAGTTGACCCTCAGCCCCCGCCTTCTAGCACATATAAGATAAAGGGTTGGGAAATGTTCCACTAAAGTAGATTCGATAATACAATCGAGGGAAATAGAAATATATATAAGCTAGGGCATGTCGGGACCAGCCGATTGATCGGATCGGGCCTCTCCGACCGCCCGTCTAGCTCAAGTAAGGGCCAAAGTGGTGTGTTGTAGGAACATGACTTCTTTGCATCCGGGTCATGACCTTCTCAACCACCAGGATCCCGTCTCTAGACATCACGGGTCGCCACTCACAGCCAACAGGTGGCCCCATTGAGGGATTTTTACCCTCTGCAGAGGTGCAGTCGACGTATGCTGAGGTCCCGCCAACAGGGCGGCTTGGAAGTGTTTGACAGGGTTTGGCATGCTATCCTTCTGTACAAGCTCCAGGGCTACAGTATTTCTGGACGATTGTTTGATTTAATCCAATCAATTCTATCAAATATTGAAATAAGATCGTTTTGAACAGGCAAGATTCCTGTCCTTTCACACGAACGGGGTGTTTCTTTGGGCTCTGTTTTCATCAATGATCTCAAGATGTCATTAGTCCCCAAGTAGGTATCCATGCAGATGTCATCACCATTTACTTCCGTCTCAATAGGAAATCTGCCAAGGCTGACAAAGTTCTGTTGTTTTTGAAACTGACCTTCAATTAGTGATTAACTCGAGCAGGAAATGGCTTGTAAATTTTAATGCTTCCAGAACAGAACTTCTCTCCTTTAACCACCATAGAGAAATTATCTTGCTAGCCATCAGCATGGCTGATGCAAGTCTCCTTGAGTGTAACCCACTGCGTCTCCTTGGCCTCATTTTTGTACATGAACTTTTACTCCCCAATTGAGGTTGTGACAAGTTGGAGGTGTTCCTTGGTCTTGTTGTGTTTTTCATAACACATGGTATTCATATTTTGTCATTATTTAAAATGAATACATTTTAAATAACAAAGAGTGACATCACTAAGCGGCCGTCATGTGACTTATCTCTACCAAAGGAATATAGAAGGAGAAGGCGATTAAGTGTAATGGTCAATAGCATCATCCCATCGGCAGTAACAGGTTTACAAATGAGCTAGTTTAGGCTGCCGCCCAAGCACCACTAATAAAAGATAAACATATAAGGAGATAAGAGATTTTCTGATTTAATGGAGCTCCTTTGAACTAATCTAATCTAAACTTATTTATAAATGGAACTTTGTCTCTTTGTGTGTGTCCGTTACCTATACACTCCGAAACGGCTGAACCAATTTTTTTGAAAATTTACACAGTTGTACTATAAGCGTCTGCGAGTGTTCTTAGCTAGGTTTTGTGTCGAGGTACCCCCGATAAATATCGAAAATCGATAATCGAACAAATCGGGTTATAGAAGGAGTGGTCCGATTTTAATCAAATTTGATACACTCATAGACAAAAACATAAGAAACGATATTCAGAAGTTTCAAGGTTGCAGTTCTTACAGTAGTGCAGAAAATCGATAATATAAGGCACGATGTTAGTGTGTGTGTCTGTTTATCTGTCTGTATGTCCTTTATACAAATCCATAATTTTTATCCGATTCTCACCAAACTTCACACAAATATTCTTTAGGCTGAATCTGAGCTCCAGGACCATGGATTAGTTTTAAAGCTTTCATTACACCCAAGCAATGCGGGCCTATACTGCTAGTTTGAAATAATTTAGATTATTTGTTCCCCTCTAGTTGGAGTAGGTCTTTTAAGTTTGACTGAAGGAGTCTCATTTAGATTTTGATGTATTTTTTTTTATGTGGCTTCATCTAAAAAGTACCTTTTTTTGTAGACACAGGGTTGAGTGAACATATGTAATGAAGAGGGGGGGGGCTCCAATTCTATTATCATAGTGGTCTCTTATTGTCTAAATCTAGTCCTGTTTATCAGTCAGTGGGGTGGTTGGTAAAGAATTCAAGTTCTCAGCAATAAGTTCCATACTTATAGAAAGAGTACAGTTCAAAACCTACATTTTAAAATGCAAGTTTCGGAAGTCACCTTATACACCATCAACTAAGTAACTTCATATTTTTTGCCTGGACAAAATTATGGGTCAGTATTTAAACTGTTGATTTTGACGTTGGTAATTACTCATCACTGGAGACCAAAACAAAACAAAACAAAACAAAACAATTTTTACATGCGTTGGACTGAAAGCAAATGCCGTATTAATTTTACAATAAAAATTAAAATCCAGTGTTATAGGCTTCTCAATAATCCACTATTGCCTATAAGTTTCTAGCTGTAAGCTATTAATTATTCACTGTCCCATTTTTGGATTAGTGGATTCTAAGAGTTATAAGAGAGTGGTTTGTTCTCTCATTTGTATTTCCCCGGTTATGGACATTATTATATCCTTGATGTAATGACACTCTATTTCACAGATGAAATGAAATGGCTGAGAGGAAACATACCTTGTTCTCAGAGAAACTTTTATGCCACTAAGACCCACACAAAACTATATATCGATATATACACGTGTCCCACACAGGGAACGATATATTGCATATATCTACACGGCAAAGCAGCGTATGAGGAGGAACAAAAAAGGAAGAGTCTTATAATATGACGATACTTCTGCGTCTGGAAAAGCCATGTTTAGGACTCTAGATTCAAATGAACCAGATTCAGCTACTATGTTCCAGGCGAGAACATGATGTGGGGAAAATAACGAGTTTTGGATTTTCCAAAATTGAGAACTGAGAGTCGAAATTTCTTTCCATATTTAGAAAATTGCACTATGGACTGTAAACTGTGGCATTTGCTGGTTGAGGCAGATTTAAATTCAGTTTGAGTCCTTTAAACAAACTAAATGACTGACCACTCTCGTCACTGTATAAAGTGGCATCCCTAAGCAGCCACCCTGTGACTTTTCTCCATCAAAGAGAGATAATAGCTTTCTATATCCCTAAAGAATTAAGTGTAATTAAATCAATTTCCTGCAAACTAAAGGAAGTAAAATAAGTGTTGTTAGTATTTTTGCTACTTCAATTGGGCATGTTTATTATGGTAGATAAATAGTATTTTTCTATCATTTGAAATGAATCGGCTAAATTAGTTAAGACTATTTGCGCAGTAGGTTTTCAGCAGTAAGTGTCACATTTGGAATATCCATACAGTAAACAGAGCTCCAATGGATGTGCAGGTGGTGTAATGGCCATCAACATTGAAAAGAGAATCGGCAAGACAAGTTCAAATTTCAGCATAAACTGTTGTGTTCACTTTCACACTAATACCCTTGCGAAAGGGATAAACTTAACCCCTCTTCCAGATATGGATTAAATAGTAGAGTAGACTATATTCTTTAGCCTTGGGTGGCAGCTATTCGAAGAGAAAGAGAACACTGATTTCCAAACAGGAAATAAAGAAAATTGAAAACCATTCTCTATCTTTCCCAAGAAGATTTGTCAATTCATAGATAACAAAGAAAATGAATTTGTGGAGAGCCATGAACATCTATGTCATGAAGGGACAAAAGAATCTCAGAACTTAAAGCTTAAATAAAAAGCGTCCATGGGTGTTACATCCATAAGTCCAAAGTTTAATGATAAAAATTGTATTTATAGTACAAAACATTTACTTTACAAAATAATCTGTCTTTGTTAATGTTATGGTGAAACACACCTATTCCTCCGATAATGGACTCTCCCTCCTATATTAATAATAGTTATCAGGAAGTTAACGGAAGGAGTTCTTAGTAGTTCATGGGAGTTCTTTAGACTTCTATTGAAGTTTAGTAGAACTCCTAGGCACTTGATATTAGTCGGCAGTTAGCCGAATACGAAGAAGTCAGCTTCCAGTGGAAGATTACCAATTCCCTAACATTTTGGGTACGTTAAGTCGATTAGCAACCAACATAGCACGATTATAACCTTCAGTTCGAAAACTACTCCATAACAGTTAATGAACTAAATTCAGTGATTGATGCACCTTCGTATATGCAGGACATTTAGTGTAGATAAGTGATTAAAAACTCCTGTAGGGAGTTAATCTTCTTTTGTAGTTTCATTCCTACAATGCGTCATACAGTGTTTTTCCATGAATAAGCACTCGCCGACAATCCAATGTGGTATATAATCAGGAACTAACTCACGCCACCTTCTTCACTCGAGACTATGTATTCGTCTACTGCGTTATGTGCATGAAACAAGATTAATGGAGATTGTGTCGTAACCACAAATCATTGTAGGTTAGGACTGTCGTAACCCGGGGCTTACTTATATTGATTCGTTTGAATTAGTAGTTGCAACATTACAATCAGTATGCTCTTCACTATTTCTTAGGCATCTGTCATAACCGATAGTATACGGAAGTGCTGAATAAAATCTCGTATGACAGCACACCAGTCTAAAACAATAATGTAACTGCTGGCGAATATTTTAACAACAACAACAATAAATCTGTGCTTGTGTTATAAACACAATAATGTATACCGCACAATATTATCATAAATGCAATAAATATGAATGTGATATTTATCCGTGTATATGACAATAAATGCTGGACAATTTCCTCGCAGATGAAGATGAGATTT
Organism: Ascarosepion bandense; assembly: GCA_037127315.1. Classification (NCBI taxonomy): domain Eukaryota; kingdom Metazoa; phylum Mollusca; class Cephalopoda; order Sepiida; family Sepiidae; genus Ascarosepion; species Ascarosepion bandense. Next base: position 353,997 of record JBBBDQ010028979.1, read on the forward strand.
AGAGTTGTGGTTCTGTAGAAAGACGCTGAGAATATTGAAAGATACTTTTACTTATAATCTGAATAACTAGGTACCTACCTCCACTTTTCAGTATAAATTTTCGATACCTGATTTTAAAATGAAATTTTTAAAATAAATAAGTTATATTTTAGGTTTAAAATTAGTTTTAATTGAAAGTCAAGAGATTAAATTTAGTAATTCCAGTAAACAAAATACACTGGCGTATTTTAAAGCGAAATTATATTGATTGGAATCTAAAATATTTCAGATTAAAAAAAAAATTTAAAAGTACCGCCATTTTATTGATTGAAGACAGATTTTTAAACAGTAGCCACATTCCTGTTTGAAAAATCTGGCAAAAATAAAATATACGTTGCTGACACGTTATTGAAGTCAATTTTTTAAGTTAAAACTTACCTTTATCTGTTTTCAAACAAAAGTACTTACTTACTCTCTGAAATATTTGCTATAGCATTTTATTAGCTAAGGTAATCCGATATACGCCGGCTATCTCAAGTGCCGAGTGACATAATGACAACATGAAGTTATAAACAAGGCTAAAGTAGGGAGGACGTATGCGACAATAAAGTAGGGAGGCCGGGGGCGACAAAATTATAGGAATGTAATTTTTTTATGTAAGGGAAGACAACTCTTTAATCACGTAACCTTGTAATGATAAATATGCACACAATTAAAATGCTTTAATTATTTTAAAAATCCAATGGCTCAATCATTTTTATTAAGCTTTTACATTTTCGATTAGTAATTGTAATCTTCATGCATTAATTACATAACCTAGCCGGACAAGTTGAGGAAGAAATTTAACAATAATTTTAAACTTTTTATAAATAATTTTTAAATATAATTAAAAAAAAAATGAAAATAATTCTTGTAAAAATTCATTATTCATTGAATTTTTTTTCTTTTCAGACTATGATACGCTTAATTTATATTGTTCATAAAAGCAATCAGAAGTTTATCCACATAGAAATTAGCATAATTATTGCATTTTTCGCAATTCGGACCAATTTTTTAGAAAAGGGGCTCTATTGGAGAAAAAAAAAACTGTTGATTAGCATTCCCCAATGACTCTTGAATTTAATTATATTAGGCTTATTGTGGACAAAATTCGAATTTTTAAGCATTTGTGGAAATTAATTGGTGGGGGAAACATATGTAAAAATAATATTTTTACCAATATTTTATACAAAATAATTATTTCAACATTGATTTCAGTTAATTAGGAATAAGTCCTGAAGTTTTTATCAAAATCCAACCATTATTTGATTTATGCAAGAATTTCGAAATTAATGTGTCTTTCACGGCCAAAAAAGTGCATTGCGTAACATTTACGTTTGTTTACTTAATAAAATAGCGGCAATTTGGATATCGCGCTTACGTAATAAAAAAAAAGACTTTCTCAATTTCGAACGTCTTAGAAATAATTAAAAAATGTTAAAAGTATTTAAAAAATGCTTTGTTCTATCCTCTTAATGATAATACAAACTTTTTGCCGATAGAACTTTGTTTTTATTTAGTTTGGGACCTTTTCCCTTCTGACTATGCTGTTTTTTCAGCGATTTTTTGGGAGGTACCTAAATAAGACAGTTGAAAATTTCTGGGATACATAATTAGGATGGAAGACTTGAAGAATGTAAAAATCACAAGAAGTGAAGAGAAGCGGTGGGGCAAAAAGAAACAGAATAGTTTTACCTAATAAGCGTATGTAAATTGATAGCAAGGCATGAATCGAGACGGATTCTAAAAGGGACACATGTTACTTAGTGCTAAAATGAAGAGGAGAGTAAGATGTGGACAGCCATGACGGATTCTAAAAGGGACACATGTTACTTAGTGCTAAAATGAAGAGGAGAGTAAGATGTGGACAGCCATGACGGATTCTAAAAGGGACACATGTTACTTAGTGCTAAAATGAAGAGGAGAGTAAGATGTGGACAGCCATGACGGATTCTAAAAGGGACACATGTTACTTAGTGCTAAAATGAAGAGGAGAGTAAGATGTGGACAGCCATGACGGATTCTAAAAGGGACACATGTTACTTAGTGCTAAAATGAAGAGGAGAGTAAGATGTGGACAGCCATAACTGCTTACATCCTGAAAGGAGATGACACAAAAGAAGACAAAGGTATAACAATCTTATGTCACTATAATTACATCTTCGTATTATCACTGTAATATCAAAGTAAAAGGTTATTAATAAAACTGCTGGTATTATGTCAGGTTTCAAATATTCATAGTAAAAGTGAATGTGTTAATAAATTTGTGGATTCTCTCGAGTATATTCATGACAACAGCTACGACGAGTTTTTTTTATTTTCTGATTCTCTGACCAGTAGTTAAAGGTAAGCATCTCTTCTTCTCTAACAGTTTCTTTTTCTTTCCTGTTGGTGGAATTCCTTTCTATTTGCTTGCTTCCCTGATAGCTATAATCTCCAAAAGTTTAAATGCAACGTCAATGGCCATCGATCTACCTGATTCCCGTCGATCTTTAATCACTTCTTCGAAATCCCCTGTACCTATTTTTTTCCCTCTCACTGTAATCCTCTGTGGTGGTCCTGCCTTGCTTGGGGCGAATTAATTATAATATATATATATATATATATATATATATATATATATATATATATATATATATATATTTGTCCAACTGATGCAGCTCTAGTAATTAATATTCCAACTTGAAAATAGCTTCTTGTACAAAAATCTGAATCCTTGTAGAGAGAGGTATAATTTTATTATTGTTATTATTATTAGCTTAGTTCATTGACTAAAAAGCAGAAATCTTAATACTACTAATCAGGATCAAATAGCTGATCCAATAAATTTATCAGACCATCATAGTTATACTCCACAAAGCAAATGCTAACCATAGACAGACACTGAATAATCTAATAATCTTGTGAGGAAAATATGCGTCCTTCGGCAGGATTCGAACCTGCATCCCCTAGAGGAAACCGTTGATTTGACATGTTTTACATCATGCGTCCATGACGGATTTACAGTTAGACAAAACTAGAAATAATGCCTTTAAACACACATTTTCCTAATGTTTTTGTAATATTCCTATCTACTAAAGGCATTATTTTGGGCATCTACTAAAATAGGAGTATCCATAAAAAATGTTTAAACAAATTAAAGATATGTCGCAGCTAATCCATTTCATAAATAATTTTGTAAAATTATATATTAAATAATTTCACCCCAGGCACGGAGAGTAGAGTGAAAAAGGGAGAACAACAAAATTCAGTGGGTGTTGGGAAAAGGATAAGAGAAAAAGAGATGGCAATCAACATTACATTTAAACTCTTTTGAAATTGTAGCTATCAGGGAAGCAAGTATACGGAAGGGAATTCTACAGGCGGGAAGTGCGAGAAAAGAAGCTGGTAGAGTAGAAGTTGTGGCTGCATTTGGTTGTTTTGACTGTAAAAGGGCGGGACCTTGTTGCCAGTCTGGTTTCTCGAGTAAATTCTCGTTGAAGGGGCACTAGGGAGTTAAGCTCGTCGGAATAATTGATACAGGTAAGCCACATTCCGTGGCTTAGACGAGCTGCCAGATCGGGATCGATTACATTGCAGATTCTCTTTTGGATTCTGTCGAAAACCCCGAAATGAATAGCAGGGACGCCCGACCAAATGTGACAACAGTATTCAATGCATGGGCGGATGGTTGATTTGTATATGTGCAAGATGGACTCAGGCGAGAAAAAAAAACTTTCTGGCCCAACACAGTGACCCAAACCTCCTAGCAGTAGATTTAGCTATTGATTCAATGTAGTCGTTCCACTTGAGGTCGGCTGAGAGAGTGAGGCCGAGGAGTCTAGCTAGATCCATGTTAAGTATGGGAATAGGAGGGATTGTCTATGGTGGTTGACAGATAGCAGCTTCGTTTTGGAAGCATTAAAGTTTACGAGCCATTCAACCACAGATTGGCGGTCCTTCTTGAGATCAGCAGCGAGACTATCTTCATTTTCTTGGCAGATTTTTGAGGCGGGACTAAATAGTCGTGTTGTCAGCGTAAATGCCTACTTGGGATTTGATCACATCAGGGAGATCCTTGATAAAGATCAGAAAGAGCGTCGGGCCTAAGATGAAGCCCTGGGAGACATCTGCGTTCATGTTATAGGATCTGAAGGCGTACCTGTTCAAGACTATTTCCATTATGCGGTTTGATAGGAATGATTGAATCAAACCAAGCAAGCATCCAGTGATACCATAGCCTTGTAGATTTAGGAGAAGGCCAGTGTACCAGACTGTCAAATGTTTTGAAGATATTCAGGACAACAGCTCGAGCTTCGCCGTTCTTATCAAGCGCCTGATATATGTATTAGATGTTGGTCGTTAGCAAATCAGCAATAAACCTGGCAAGCAGAAGCCATACTGTCTGTCCGAGAATAGTTTATGGTCGGTGAGTTATTGAACTATTTCAACATTGATGATAATCTCGAACACTTGTTGGAGGCTTATAAGGCGATAATTAGAGGGGTCAGAGGGTTCTCCCTAGTTCTAAAATACAGGAACCACAGAAGAGGACCTCCAGCAGGCAAGAAAACAGGAAGCAGAGAGGCAGTAATTACAGAGAGAACAGAGGAGAGTTCAGGGGCATATTTCTTCACGATAATGACTGGGATTCCGTCGCCTACGCTCGCCTTATTGGGAATCACGTTCTGAAATTAGCTTAGAGACCAAGGAGAGGGTTATGTAAACATCACTCAATTGAGCCTTAGTTCTAAGAGGGAAATCGGGTGCGGATATTCCAGACAAGTCTATTGTGAAAATTGAGGAAAATCTATGAGTAAAAGACTCGGCGGTGGCTGTGACGACCTCAAATTTATTTAAAAAAAGGGATGGAAGATTTGCTGTTGTTTAGCACACATTTGCAAAGCTGACAGTCGTCATTGGAGCCGAACTCACAGGCTGCTATACGCTGCTTCATTTTTTTCAGCAAACAACAGCTTAGCGTCATTAAGATCTTCTTACAGTCATTATGAGCAGAGACGAATAGGTGCCTATTATGGTCAGACGCGTGGTTACAATGGAGTCGGAAGAAGTGATGCTTGTGGGAAATTGTGACAGAGCAGGCAAGAGAGAACTATGGGACGAATGAGGTTTAGGACAGAACTTCTTGACTGAGACGGAAGCCTCGATGCCAGCTTTCACCCAGGAGGAGATCTCAGAGGCGTTGTCCTCAACGGGGAGGCTAAACACTTTCCCCCAAGGGACATCACATAGGAAATCGTGGAACGAATCCTAGTCTGCTCTTTGATAGCAGTAAGAAATTATGTTGGTAGGAGGGTTCTGAAAGGAGTGGAGAGAAATATTAATGGAAACGACAGTATGATCGGAGTTTCCAGGAGAGCAAAGCTGCAAGGCTTGGCAGGAGTCATGAATAAAGGTAAAGCAGAAATCTAGCAGAGAAGCGTGTCTTGTAGGGATTCTGGGGAAGCGCGTGGGTAATTCCACCATTTGCCTAAGAGATTGAGCAATTGCAAAGTTCATGGCATGAATGACAGTTGGATTGGTGACAGTTTTTCAGCCACTTGGCATGGTGGGCATTAAAATCACTGAACACAAATATGTTAGCGAATGGGTGGGAGGAAGTTGCATTATCTATATTGTCAGAGATACTGTCTAGCAGGGAGCAGTCGGAAGAGGAAGGGAAACGGTACAGAAAGAAAAGATAGCTAACTGGCTTTATAAGTGAAAGACGGAGACACATATATAAGTGGTCAGGAAATTCGAGAGAAATCACCCTAGTTAGAGGGAGGTGTTCACTGACATAAACCCTCAGACTATGCATATGAACAGTGGAGTCATTCCTTAAGAGTCATTCCTTAAAGATTCCATGCTGCATACCACGGATGTTTGTGAAGAAAATGTTGAGTGGTTCAAGTGATTCTGGTTTGGCTATGCTTATTAAAATGCTATTGTTCGTGAGGAGAGACCACAAATAGAGATAGAAGACGGTCATTGACTGCGACATGTGCAGAAAGGGAACTGGCCCTGACTTCAGCATAATGTGGCCTCGAGGTTGCCCACCGGAAGCGCTTGCAGGGACATCTATCCATGCGCGTCATGGCACTGCAAGAACCCCCATCTTATGCAACTGTTGACCAGAGTAGCTGCTCTCGACGCTACGCAATATTTAGGGCTCTTTAGTACCAGTCCGAAGCAGCAACCAGAAAACTGCCAACTCGGTACCCTCACAATGAAGAGACGTTGCCACCGACCACACGTATCACGGAAAAATTGCGAGAGCACCAACATTGAGATCTGAGAAGAGAAAGAGAACCGGAAACCACTTCCTAAACAGGGAACAAGGGAGCCTCTACTCCAGTTCAATAAAAGTGGGAGGAGTGTGAACCAAACAATAGTAGTGTCTATCTACTCCAATTTGAAAAAAATCCAAGTTAAATTTACAAAGTTTTAACTTGGTTAAAGCCAGAAGATTACTTACTGGTTCAGTAGAGAGCTTGGATCAGAAGTAGCTAATAAAACAAAAACGAAAAACCCAAACACAGCCCAGAATTGAAGAGGATGGACACCAACGAAATGATGGAGTTTTAAAAAAAGAAGAGAAACAAAAAAAATATCACAGTCCAAAATTGGAGACTGAAAATGATGATCCATTTCGACGGATAAGTTCATTTTTCTTTGGCAAAAACCAAATCGAGCGGAGTGATTAAATTTAGTCCTAACTATCCACTGGCTGAAGAGGTTGTGGGTTAGGGTCATTCATTTAGGAAAGGGAATGAATTCTTCATGTACCGTGTTCCTTTAGGACGTAGGCGATTACGGATTTCTACTTGGCTCTGTCTCTTATCGCTCTCAATATTTCTTCTCTAGGTATCCCTTCTAAGACCCGCTCCGCCATCTATTTGCTCAAACCTAACAACCACGTTTCGCGTTGCTTTCCCTTGTCTCTCCTTCCTTTTATCCGACCTGTGAGTATTAAATTCTCCAGGCCCTCCTTCCTCATTACGCGTCCCAGGAACCTCATCCGTCTCTTCCTGATGTTAAGTATGAATTTTCTTCTCGTTTGCATCCTCTTCAACATCTCATCGTTGCATCCTTCTGTAAAACCACATTTCTGCTGCCTCAAGCAGCATTCTTGATGAAATCGTCCAACACTTACTACCATACATATGGACAGATATCACATAGCAATCTGTCAGAGCACTTACCATGTATTTAAATTTCTTTACTTGTATTATTTTAATTTCTCCAACTTGTAGTTGACATATTTGACTCTTCTTTTTGCTGATGACCATCCATTCAGTTTTCTTGAAGTTTATGTTCAGTCCTTTCTTCTCGCTTTCTTTTGCTATACCTTTTGTTGAAGGCCCTGAATTTTCCTTTCCGTGTCTGCTATCAACACCGTGTAATCCGCGTATCTTATATTGTTGAGATTGTGGCCGCCAATGACGAATCCCGGCAAGGATTTTCTCTCATAATTGCTTCGCTGTACAGGTTGAATAGATCTGGTGAGAAAACACATCCTTGTCTTACGCTCCTATATATTTTTGCATACCTACTGAGTTCACTTCCTATCCATACACAAGCGTTTTGCTGCCAATAGAGATTCTTGATTATCCTAACGTCTTTTCCGAAAATGTCGAGGTTGTCGAGCATCTCTATCAAGTGTTTGTGGTGTATTTCGTGAAACGCCTTTGTGTAGTCTATAAAGCACAGATAAAGGCTCTTCTGCATTTGTATTGCTCTTTATATTGATACAAAAAAGAAAAAAAAGAGTCCCTAATGCAAGAGACTTTCCCAACAAGTTAGAAAATCCACGTGAGAGTGAACATTCATTTTAAGAATACCAAAGACAGGAAAAAGTGATTTAAAAACAAAACAAAACATGAAAACCACTTACATTTAAAGTAGTGTTATATATATATATATATATATATATATATATATATATATATATAACCACTTTAAATGTAAGTGGTTTTCATGTATTTTTGTCAATCTGTTATATATATGCATGGAAAGAGAAGACAGAGCTCATCACTATGTTGACTGTCAATTTCATGCATCAGTACAATCTTCTAGCTCTGGACATTGCTTGAGGTTTGAAACTGACAGCATGTAAAGTCGATTCATATGTCCACATTGTCTATAATTATAAGCACTATCTGTAATATTGGACACTTTTCTTCTATAAACATAACAAATATAAGAGGCGTAAAGTGTCCAACATTTGATAGAAAATTACTGAGTAAACACACACACACACACAATTTGTTAAATGCGAAATGCTGAAAATATATATTTTTTTGAAGAATTTAACCCCATTTAAACCAGGTAAACCTAGATTGTCATTTATAATTCACCATCCAACATAAAATACACGTTACATAACTCCGATACATTCTGCATGTGTCCATTTTTAAGACTAAAAATGACTATTTATTCACTGAAACGGAATATACTACAAGGGCATATTTAAAGTAAGAAACGCACATAAAATATGTATATATGTATGGCTGGCCGGCCACTCATATCCAGGAATGCTTGTCTGCTAGGGTGGCTAGGTAATCTCAGGCACATTTGTGGTTGTTCAACACCCACAGAGCCCAGCTGTGGTTTATACTGCAACTATGCTTAGCAGACCTTAGTTACAGTTTCTGAATACTAAAAAATAGTATGAAATACATCGTATTTTAAAATACTGGGGCGGCCTAATAATTACAGCTGGTAGTGTGTATCTAAACTTATTTATAAATGAAACTTTGTCCGTGTGTGTGTGTGTGTGTGTGTGTGTGTGTGTGTGTATCCGTTACCTATAGATTCTGATACGGCTAAACCGATTTCCTTGAAAAATTACACAGTTGTACTATAAGCGTCTGCGAGTGTTCTTAGCTAAGTTTTGTGTCGAGTTACCCCGATAAATATCGAAAATCGATAATCGAAAAAATCGGGTTATAGAAGGAGTGGTCCGATTTTAATCAAATTTGATACACGCATAGACAAAGACATAAGAAACGATATTCAGAAGTTGCAAGATTGCAGTTCTTACAATAGCGCAGAAAATCGATAATATATATATATAAAAGGCAAGATACTGGGTTTGATCAAAATCAGTTTTTCAGCTCTTTTATTTTAGTTTTTGCTTCAGGTTTGGCTCTAAGTAGGTATAATTGTAGTTCTTAGTCTCAGCCATGGTACCATTTACTGAGAGGACTTATTTAGCCTTCAAAATTCAGTTTACGACGAAAAAACTTATTTGATATCGATAGCAGGAAATCAAAATTTGACTTACATTCATTCATTCATTTTTCTTTCAGTCTACGGTTTCGCTTTAGCTGGAAACAACTATTGCTTTTTAGTCTTTCGTGACAACGTCCACGTCAACAGGCTATACTGCTAGTATATATATATATATATATATATATATATATATATATATATATATATATAAAAGAGGACAGTTATCAGTAAAAAAGATCCCATATAAACTGGAGGTCGATTTTAGTTTCGGTACTAAAATTTGTTGATTGCAAAAATCACCAAACCACTGGGTTTCTTTTTGATCACACTCTTGGATGGAATATAATCCAGTATGGTTAGCTTTAGTCTTAGTTGTTTCTTCGTCTGCTGTCTGTATTTGGTAAGTATAAGGCGTATGTTCCTTGTGATGGCTTTCTGGAGGAAATGAATTCCAATTCTCATCCCGAGGAAGGCTGTCAGGGAAAAAAGGGAGATAGAGGTTGGCATGATACTCTAGAAGTGTGTTGATTGGTCTATGCTAGCAAATCAACATCTTCCTAGTTTTCTTTGGGTAATTGAAGTTGTCCATATGACTCCTAGGGCACCTCGGCGTGGTGTAATGGTTAGCAAGCTCGTCTCGCTAGAATCATTATAACTGAGTAGTGAGTTCGATCCTCACTGGGTACCCCCTAGTTTCGGCCGTGTGTCACGTCTAAGCTACACTTAGAAAACCACCTTCCTCCAGGTTTGGGGGTTGGGCGCAGGACTAACAACCTTGCCCCATAAAAAAAACAATTTATTACGGAAACAGCAAAACAAAAAAAAAACAAAACAAAAAAGAAAAAAACGGTGGCCTACACACCATTGGGTGTAACGGAAAAGTTTATTTTTTGTACGACTCTTACTAGTTATTTATTATTTTGTTTCCACAGTTTGTGTTATATTTTATTTTTCTCTTTATATTTTCAATTGATTTTATTTCATTTAAGCCATAAGTCAGTAAATCTAACATATCCATAATCAATTTTTCAGTTAGAGCTGCGTTATTTCATTAACATGTCAGCTAGCCGTCTTTTATTTGCTTCTTATGTGATTGCCATTTTCAGCACGACATAAAGAATGGGTTAACATTAAATTTCAAATAATTTCTTTGAGAAACCAATCATCAAATCGAAATTACTTCACAACATAATTCAGCTACTGTTCAGACAAAAGTAATAAAATTGAGAAAACCACTTAATATTATTCAATTTGTCTAAAATTTTGAATATTCAGTTCAGTACATAATGAATAGAAATAAGAAACCATGTAAAGTGAGATGGAAAGGGCAAGTTCGGTAATTTGAATATATATTCGTGAAATATATATATATATACTTATTTATAAATGGAACTTTGTGTGTGTCTGTTACCTATAGACTCCGAAACGGCTGAACCGATTTTCTTGAAAATTTACACAGTTGTAGTATAAGCGTCTGCGAGTGTTTTTAGCTTAGTTTTGTGTCGAGGTACCCCCGATAAATATAGAAAATCGAAAAAATCGGGTTATAGAAGGAGTGGTCCGATTTTAATCAAATTTGATACACTCATAGACAAAGACATAAGAAACGATATTCAGAAGTTTCAAGGTTGCAGTTCTAACAATAGTGCAGAAAATCGATAATATATAAAAGGCAAGATGTGTGTGTGTGTGTCCTTTATACAAATCCACAATTTTTATCCGATTCTCACGAAACTTCACACAAATATTCTTTAGGCTGAGTCTGAGCTCCAGGACCATAAATTAATTTTAAAGCTTTCATTACACCCGAGCAACGCCGGGCTATACTGCTAGTATATAAACAGACTTGAATATACTCAAGTCACGTAAGGTGGCAGTATAAAAAACAAGAAATTTCAGTTTGACCATTTATATGATGTCTTCTTATGTGACTTGAGTATATTGCAGTGTGTTAAATAATAATAATAATATTTTATATATATATATATATATATATTAGTCAATAAATATAAAGTGATATTGTTGTGTTGAGTCTGAGGCCCTCACCAACAAATTCGGGAGTTCTTTTCATATCAAAACGATCAGAGTGAGTTTTCGGAGCTGCCGTGTATTATGAATCATTCTTAGACTCATCCAACTCTTTCCGAACTTTCTGCGCCGTCCTCAGATTGACACCCAAGCACTCTGAAATGTTCATATTGAAGCTTCCGGCGCGAATGTCAAGCAGTACAGAATGTTGTTTTCAAATTTCTGACGCAGTAAATTGTGTCATGGTGACCTTTTTCTCACAGACGGTAGCCCAAGTGACCCTACTATACAGTGCAGTCGACAAAATAAAAAACAACGCGCACGCGAGAAATTAAAAATATATATATAGATTGGCGACAATTTATTCATCGCACCTGTATATACCTGTTTTCCTTGTAGTCCATATTTTTCTTAAGCGTTTCTTGTTACGCATTTGTTCTGTCCATGTTATTCTCAGCATTTGTCGGTAAAACAACATCGTTGTCGTTTCTTCATCTGTGAGGAGATTGTCCAACATTCACTACCACAGAAGATAGTAAATAGCAGTTTAGTACTCTTTTGTATCTCACGGTATTTTATATCTTTTATTACTTGTTTTCTTTCTGATTAGCATCTTTCACTGTTCCTATGCATCTTTAGGTGTCGCCCATTGTTACTACCCAGATAGTTAAATTTACGTCCCTCATATGTAGCTCACAACTTCTGACAACCATGTATTGCTTTATAGTCCTTTCTTTCATTGTTTAAGTGCTCGTTCAGTTTTTTTATTAGCCTGAAGAAACACTGTGCCATCTGCTTATCTTTTGAATTCACGATTATGTCCACAGATATTAAATCTTGGTTTCTCTTAAGATCATGGCCGTATCTGACTACCGGGCACACCGGGTACGGGTCCGGGCCGATCCGTGCAATCATAGTGAAAATCCGGGCAAGGAAAAATGTCTTCGCCCAGAAATCAAACTAAACAATTCACGAAGAAAGAAAGAAAGAAAAACGAAGAAGACATCCGAATGAACGTAGTAAAAATCTGTTTATTTATTAATTTTGGGAGAAAAGACTGGTTAACCTAATTTCCTGCTTTCGTTCACGTTCTGTGCGTAGTTTCCATCCGGATAGCCGAAAAAATCCTCAAAAATCATAGTTTCTGGAAACGGATGACACTGATGACATCATCACATCGTCAACCAATAAATTCGGGCAGTTTTCTCTGTGCCCGGTGTTTTTTAGCATCGGCTACGGCCCTGCTTAGGGTCATCATCTTGTTGAATAAACCTGGCAAGAAAACGCCTCCTTGTTGCATTCCATTCTTTTATGCATTATTTAATAAAATTCGTAGCAAAAACCCAGAATGTGAAATCGATAAACTCTAAACATGTCAGAGAGCTTGGTATATGGATCAGCTATAACAAATTTAGCATAGGAGTTAATGAAATCGAACATGGGTGGGTTGCTCCGGGTGTATATTTGTCCAACATTGCAAGATATTACAAAGCCAAAATATCAAATCATACTCTTAAATAGACGTGTCAGATTTAGACTCCGATATGGATGTCATGCACGGCATCTAACTCATTTAGACTTTTTTTTTAATTGTGTCGCTCCAAGCAAGGCATTTTACTGCTACTGTTGTGCAGGGGGTTACATAGGAGAAATGTTATGAAGAGTGAGAGGTTGCAGGGGGTGTCAGGAAGAGAGTAGGAAAGAGAAGAGATTACTGCTGAGAGTGGGGTGGACGAGGAGGAATGTTATGAGGAGTGGAAGGTTGCAGGGGGTGTTAGGAAGAGAGTAAGAAAGGGAAGAGATTACTGCTGAGAGTGGGGTGGATGCAGAAAAGCATGAGAGACAGGATGTAAGTTAGTGAGACAGGAGATGACTATTGACTTTACATTTAAATTTTTTTGAGATTGTAACTGTCAGGAAAGCAAGTATGCAGAAGAGAATTCCATAGGCGGGAAGTGCAAGAAAAGAAGCTGATGGAGTAGAATTTGCGTTTACAATTTATTGGCTTCACAGTAAAAGGGTGGGACCTAGTTGCTAATCTTGTGGCTCGAGGAAATTCGTATATAGGGGGTACCAGTGAGCTAAGTTCATCGTAGCAGAAGTCGTGAAAGTATTTGTAGAAGAGACACAGAGAATCCACACTGCGTCGGTGCGAAAGCGACTGTATCCTAGCTGCCAAGTCGGGATCGATCACATTACAAATTCTCGTTGAATTCGGTCGAGGACACCTAAGTGGATAGCAGGAGCACAGGACCAGATATGGCAGCAATACTCAATGCACGGACGGATGGTAGACTTGTATATGTGCAGGATTGTTTGGGACAGGAAAAACTTCCTGGCCCTACACAGAAAACCAGCTTTTTAGCATCGGATTTAGCTATGGATTCTATATAGTTATTCCATTTGAGGTCTGGTGTGAGAGTTAACCCGAAGAAGCGCAGTGTTTCGCTTTCAGGGAGAGAAGTCTGATCCATGTTAATGAGCGGGAGGAATGATTGTCTGTGTTTACATTGTTGGGATTGTTGTCCTCATCTTTGTGATATTCACATCAAATATATATATATATATATATATATATATATATACACACACACACACACAGGGTGATTTTGAAAAGTAACTCCTCATTTTAAAATACTTTAATTAACTATAATTTTTACAAGAAATGGATTTGAGAGAAAAGCGTTTTATTCAAAATTCGATATTGGCAACCGGGTTTCGCTACCATCTTCTGAAGCTTCCTAGGAATTGCGTCAACTGATTACAACAGAAACTCTCGTGGTATGGAAGACATAACTTCTTGTTCTTCTGAAGTCTTGGTTTGGTAAAGTCAACCTGATCCTTTAACCAATTCCAAAGAAAAAGAAGTTACAGGTTAATAAGTGAGGACTCCTGGCTGGCTGCTTATAAATAAAATATGGAGTTACTTTTCAATCACCCTGAACATAAGGAGTACGGAAAAATTCTCAGCTTGAGTTTAAAGCCTTTCTTAACATTTCTTTTGATATTTGGTCAGATTTTAGGAAGTGGGCTAGGCCAAAGACATTTCAGCATCCAATTTGCATGCAAATATATAGTTACCAAAACATCTGATGAGAATAAATTTTGATCAAAACTTAATTTTGATATTAGTAGACAGGCCTGGAAAAGGAAATACATTTATTCTCTATTTTAAAGAATTTTAAGCAGAAATTTTTTTTTCAAAATTGTAAAAGCTCTGCCACAAGAATCTAAATGCTTGTCCAACAATAGTTTCCTGAAAGATTTTAAGTCCACTTTTCATATCAATCAGTGGATTTTTTTTAATGCATTTTCCTGAACATGCAAGTATTAAATCGAAGATTTTAGATAAATGCATTTTTTGAAGTGTAGCGACTTCCATTTTAAGGCATAGGTATCTTTTCTTAGTATTTTATTTTGGTACTTGTGCCCCCACCAAGCCCCGTCCTTCCATTTGCAGAAGACGGCAAATATGCCACAATGAATAAAAATGGACTCTTTTAAAGAGGAAAGTAAAATGGAAAAACAGGAATCTTTTAAATGGCTGGCATCACTTTAAACGAGAAAAAAAAAGTTAAAGAGAGACGTGCACTTGAACCTGATTACCTTAAAACTAATTTTCATTTATTTTCTGCTGCAGGAATTGAATATGACAGAATCAGAACGGTTCTCAAAACAGGATCGATTCACATTATAAGTATATACAAAGGTGGCTCAATAAGTCTTTTGCCTCACAACACATCGTATTTGATAGCATATAGAACCTCCATCATACATTTTCATTTACTGTATTACGGAGTTAAGATGGGTATTATTATTATTATTAATAGTCGACTACAACGTCTCGGGAAACATTTCCCTGACAGATACATTGTATAGAAAATACATCTCCATTTAGATTAAATATTAAAATGATGGAGTTCAGTGAAATACAAGTATCGTCCCAATCAAAGGAGAATCTGTAACGGGGTTGATACTGACTTGGCAGACCGGCTGCAACCACTCTCTCACCGGCGTGATGTGGCTTCCCTGTGCCTCTTCTACAAGTACTTTCATGGCTTCTGCTCCGATGAACTTAGATCACTGGTGCCGCCTAAGCACGAATTTGCACGGGATACTAGATTAGCAACTAGGTCCCACCCTTTTACAGTTAAACAGATAAGATGTAACCGTAAATTCTATTCCAACAGCTTCTTTTCTCGCGCTTCCCGCCTGTGGAACTCCCTTCCACAAGTCTGCTTTCCCGAAAGCTACAATCTCCAGGTGTTTAAATGTAGGGTCAATAGACACCTCCTATCACTCTAACTCCCAATTATTCTCAGAACACTCTCATCTACCCAACCCTCATTCTCGGTATCCTTACCTGCCTATCACCCACCCTCTGACATTTCCTATATTTAACCATCCTTCCTCCACTATGTAGCCCCCTGCGCAGTAGTGGCAGTGAATTGCCTTGCTCGGGGTGAAACGCTTATAAAAAAAAAAAATTAAACTACCAGACATATCAACATTGTATAGAAAAGACATTTCTCCATTTACATTTAATATTAGGATGTGCAATTAATAAATACTAAACACTTCAAATATTTCAGTGTATAGATCAGTTGTAACAAATTTAGCATAAGAAAAAATAAAATGCAACATAGGCTTCACCAGATGTAATTTTACTCAACACTGCAAATTGTTACAAAAGCAAAACGTTGATCTGGAATCTCGAGTCATGTTCTCAAATAGCCTCATCAGATCGAGACTTTCATATAGATATCATGCATGGCGCCAAACCCATTCAGAATTATTTAAACTGTCAGCTGCATACAACCACTTTTTAAGATCAACGGTTAAAAATGGTTTTGAGAAAGTGAAGCCTGTGGTTCTTAGAAAAGACCATACTTTGAACATTGTTGACTGGTGCTACAGAATCCCAATCAAAAATCTGTACCAAATAACAGAAACCACATCAGCTGAGTAAACAGCAGCAACATGATCAAGAAGTTGACTTTCCACACGACTTCAAACAAAAAGTATCCGAAAATTCAGCCGTTGCTTTCCGTTAAACTGTGATAATATTCTGGAATATGCTTTGTCAATATAAAAATGTTAAGAATCCTTAGTTCAGAAATTTTAATCAGATGATAAAGAAGGACTAAATTAATTTTGAAATATAATTTATGTAGCCGATAACAATCAGACAACTCTCCTTGTGCCGATATCAACAATGCCTTTTTTTTGGTGTGTAAGCATATCTACAGATATACAGGCGTACAAACCAGAAAGATGGACCGGGACATTTGCGTCCCTAGACAAATATGTCCATGGATAATTGGGTACCTCTGGTATTTTTTTGGAGTTACTATATTTTCTTAAGAGTTGCCTTCAGTGACTTTCTCACCGACGTGATATGGCTTTCCTCTGTCTTTTTTACAAGAACGTTCATGGCAGCTGCTCTGACGAGCTTTTTTCCCCTGGTAACCCGACTACTGAGCCTTGGCACTGTCTGGTATTGAATAGAAATATTCTATTTCGTCCTCCGAACTTCTATTTCGTCCTCCGAGTTGTCGGCGCATAAACTACTATAATAGCTATATTGAAGGGCCTTCCCCGCAGTTTAACCAAGACGACTCTCTCTGACAGTTGCCAGTATCCAAGTATACAGCCAAGAAATTAGGATAATAATGGGGGACTTAAATGCAAAGGTAGGTAAAGATAGAGAAGGAGACACGAACGGCAACTACGGACTAGGAGAGCGCAACGAAAGAGGAGAAAAATGGATCCAATGGTGCTCAGCCAATAACCAGGTTATTACTAACACCTGGTTCCAAGAACACCCACGACGTTTATGGACATGGAGAAGTCCAGGAGGGGAGACGAAGAACAAAGTAGATTATATAACTATAAACAAGAGATTCAGGAAAGCAGTAGTCCAATGCAAAACAGTTGATGGATGGACCGGAAAGACTGAAATCCGAAGTGGAAGCTGCAATGGCCAAAATGAACAGAAACAAAGCACCTGGTCCAGATGGCATAGTGATAGAGCTGCTGACAGCCTTAGAAGAATATGGCACAGAAAAGATTACCGACATAATAAACGAAATTTATAGCAGCGGAATAATACCAGACGACCTATGCAAGTCGATATTTATAGCGCTGCCGAAGAAACCTGGTGCAAACGAGTGCGAACTGCACAGAACTATCAGCTTAATGAGTCACATTACAAAACTGATTGTCAGAATCCTGATGAATATAGCGAGAAGCAGAATCAGGCCAGAGATAGGGCAGGAACAGTGCGAGTTCGTCAAAGACACTGGAACAAGAAATGCCATATTCAGGATTAGGATGCTCTCTGAAAGGGCATTACAAATGAATAAAGACTTGTACCTATGCTTCATTGACTACGCGAAAGCATTCGACAAAATACGACACAAAGAATTGATGGAGATGCTAGGCAGCCTAGACATTTTCGGCAAAGACATAAGAATAATCAAGAATCTCTACTGGCAGCAAACGGCCTGCATACGGACAGGTAACGACCTCAGTAGATACACGAAGATAGAAAAAGGCGTAAGACAAGGATGTGTCTTTTCACCGGATTTGTTCAACCTATACAGCGAGAATATTTTGAGGACCCTAGATGACACGCCAGGATTTGTTATTGGAGGCCACAACCGGAAGAACAACATAAGGTATGCGGATGATACAGTGCTGATTGCGGACACGGAAAGGAAACTACAAGACCTCATACAGAAAGTAGCAGTGGAGAGTGACAAGAAGGGACTACAAATAAACTTTAAGAAAACTGAGTGCATGGTCATCAGCAAAAGATACAACCCAAAATGCCAAATACAGTTGGGGGATAACAGAATCAAGCAAGTACAAAAATTTAAGTACCTAGGAA
This sequence comes from Ascarosepion bandense, assembly GCA_037127315.1. Classification (NCBI taxonomy): domain Eukaryota; kingdom Metazoa; phylum Mollusca; class Cephalopoda; order Sepiida; family Sepiidae; genus Ascarosepion; species Ascarosepion bandense. The sequence goes on from JBBBDQ010028979.1 coordinate 372,151, forward strand.
GTGTTCTAACAGTAAGATGGAAAGTGCGACACGGAGATCCGAAGGCGAATTGGCATGGCAAAGGACGCGTTTCAGAAGATGAGCAAAATACTAACACACAGGAAAATCTCAATAGAAACGAAGAAAAGAGTGCTAGACTGCTACGTGATGTCAGTTCTTCAATACGGCTGTGAATGCTGGACAATATCATCGAAAATGAGGACAAAACTGGAGGCGGCCGAAATGTGGTTCTACAGAAGGATGCTACGGGTATCGTGGACTGAGCATGCAAGCAACGATGAGGTGTTGGAAAGAATGGCAACAAAAAGGAAATTGATGCTGAGCATCAGGAAGAGACAACTGAAGTTCCTGGGACATGCAATGAGGAAAGAGAGCCTGGAGAACCTGACACTGACTGGTCAGATAGAAGGAAGGAGAGACAGAGGAAGGCAGCGGATAACATATTTGCAGGGTCTGATCAGATGGATGACGTAACGGGGGTTGCCAGGAGCAACAGGCTCAAACATACTAAGAGCCACAAGGGGTAGGGAGACGTGGAGAACCATGATCGCCTACGTCCTGAAGGGACATGGCACATAGAAGAAGAAGAACCCGACTACATGTATTTACTTGTGCTACTAGATTGTCATCAACATCCCATTCTTTTACGGTCGAAATGGTTAAATGTAACCTCCTCTTCTTCTCTAATATTTTCTTTTCACGCACTTCCCGTTTGTGGAACTCGCTTCCATTTGCTTACTTGAGCTACAATCTCAAAAAAATTTTAAAGGCAACATTAATTGCCATCTTTTATCTACTTGATTTCTATTCATCTCTTATTTTTTTTTAATTCTCTCCCTGTAACCTCCTGGGTAGCAGTGAAATTTCCGCTTTGCTTGGGGTGAAATGATTATAGAAAAATATAAGAATTGCAAACCCCATTTTAATTATTATAAAAAACAATTAAAAGATAGTTAACATAACAACTCTATTATCAAAAATAAAACTCATGGCGCTATACTTCAGAAAACAAGATAAATTTCTTAAAAGGAAAGGCTCACAACATTCATAAATTTTTATTAATTTGTAAAACTACAATAATTTTCAATTTTTAAAATATTTTTTAAACACTGTTAATCTGTCCTTGCGTTTGATAACAAAAATAAACTTGTATTTTATTTTATTCCTTTTTTCAAAATTTGTGATTACTACCTATGCTTTTTTTCAAAATTGCCTTTAAAGAATTCAAAAATTATCTGAGGTAAGCAATTATCCAGGGACACATTTGTCTAGGAATGCAAATCTCCCTGTTACGCAATTGCCCTTGTACCAACCAGAAAGCCTCTTGATAATACAATGCCCAACTAACTACTAAATATAATTAAATTAAAATAACACTTCTTCCAGTCACATCATAACACTTCTCGAGACGGTATTTTCTGCATTCAACAATGTTTTGATACGACATGAAAACAAAAGAGAAGGTTTTTTTCACGGAATTTCCACATATCCCTTTCCCGTCTTTTAAACTGGAGCAAAAATTTATCTCTTCTTCCATGTTCTTTGGAAAGTTTTTCATATTCTTTCACACCTTTGCGTCATAATGGCATTATTGCCTTGGGGTGAATTGATATACAAGTTATGATGATGCTTAATGCCAAAATTATTGGTTTTTTCTTTCAGTATTTTACTGATAAAAAGGTATATTATTTACATTGTTTGGACTGTTGTCAAATTTATTGCCATGTTTACGACCTTTTGATCGTCGTACGCCCCGGCCTTCTTCAAATGCTAAGAATTTTTAACGGAACCCTTTATTTCGATCACTAGTGTATACAATTCTCATTCCATGTGCAATGCCACTTCCGGATGCCATGCCCTCAAGGGATATAGGCGTTGATTAGTGCTAGTGACTTGACCTAAAGAGTTGTTAAATACCTGGCTACAGCAGTGGTGAACAAATAACTTGGAGAGTTAAAGGGAGATAACTACATGGCATCACACATTGAATAAGAACAATCTACCCCAGTGAAAGAAATAAATAGTTCATTTTAAAATTCTTAGCACCTCAAGAAGGCCGCAGCATACAATGTCCAAAACGTCTTAAACATGACAATAAAGATGAAGACAACAGTCCGAACTAACTCACTTCAGAAGTATATACTAATATAATAAAAGGAAAACGTGGAATAAATTAAGGAGGTAAAAGGAAAACGTGGAATAAATTAAGGAGGTAAAAGGAAAACGTGGAATAAATTAAGGAGGTAAAAGGAAAGCGTGGAATAAATTAAGGAGGTAAAAGGAAAGCGTGGAATAAATTAAGGAGGTAAAAGGAAAGCGTGGAATAAATTAGCGAGGTAAAAGGAAAGCGTGGAATAAATTAGCGAGGTAAAAGGAAAGCGTGGAATAAATTAGCGAGGTAAAAGGAAAGCGTGGAATAAATTAGCGAGGTAAAAGGAAAGCGTGGAATAAATTAGCGTGGAATAAATTAGCGAGGTAAAAGGAAAGCGTGGAATAAATTAGCGAGGTAAAAGGAAAGCGTGGAATAAATTAGCGAGGTAAAAGGAAAGCGTGGAATAAATTAGCGAGGTAAAAGGAAAGCGTGGAATAAATTAGCGAGGTAAAAGGAAAGCGTGGAATAAATTAGCGAGGTAAAAGGAAAGCGTGGAATAAATTAGCGAGGTAAAAGGAAAGCGTGGAATAAATTAGCGAGGTAAAAGGCAAGCGTGGAATAAATTAGCGAGGCAAAAGGAAAGCGTGGAATAAATTAACGAGGCAAAAGGAAAGCGTGGAATAAATTAACGAGGCAAAAGGAAAGCGTGGAATAAATTAACGAGGCAAAAGGAAAACTTGGAATAAATCAACGAGGCAAAAAGAAAACTTGGAATAAATCAATGAGGTAAAAGGAAACCGTTGAATAAATGAATGAATTAAAAGTAAAAAGTAAAAGGAAAGCGTAGAATAAAAGTACAAGGTAAAAGTAAAGTGTTCAATAAATGAATGACGTCAAAGGAAAGTGCACACTACATGAACGAGGTAAAAGGGAAGTACGGAACGAGGTAAGTGGAAAGCGTAGGATAAAAGAAACAACTAAAATAAAAGTATAGAATAAAAGTCTGAGGTAAAATGCAAGTGTGGAATAAATGAGGTGAAAGGAAAGCGTAGAACAAATGAACGAATTAAAAGAAAAATACGGAATAAATTAATGAGAGAAAATAAAAGTGTAGGATAAATGAATGAGGTGAAAGGAAAGCGGAGAATGAAAGAACGAGAAAACTGAAGTGTTGTATTATTATATAAATTAGTCTTACCTTATCTGTTATTCAGCCTGGAATAGACATTTCTTGTGTATAAGTAATCTACTGAAATGGTAGGTAGTAATTGGAGCGAAAAGCCAATATCTCTGCTACGAGGAGTACTGTCAAATCTTATCCTAGCCAACAATTTTTGCCACAATTCTTTTTCAGGCATGAGACCATCTAGGTTTGATACTGAACCAGACACTCTAAATGCAGAAAGGGAATACAAACACTGAAAGAAAACCTTTGAGAATTACCTGGAAAGTACTACAGCAGAAAAAGACAGACCTACCTTGCTAGATAGAAAGAAGCATCATGCTCTCATAAACAGTGTTTCTACAAACGTGTTCGAACTGGTATGTGATGCAGATAACTTCAATTCAGCAATGCAGAAATTAGATGATTCATTTATAAAACCAATGAATATCATCTACAATAGTTGTTTGCTGATCACTTGTAAACAGGAGCAAAATGCAATTTATAGGTTCCTAAATACATGGATTGAAAAAAATTGGTACAAGGTTGTAAATTTGAAGCTGTTGACGCCAACCAGAACAGTAAAGAACAGCATAGGAGAGATGCTTTTATCAATATCAGTTCTGCGCACAGCAGACAAAGAGTTCTTGAAAGCCGGGAATTGAAATTGGCAGATACGTATCAACATGCCAGGACACTTGAGCAGGCCCAAAAGTAATCCACTTCATATGACAGCTATAGTTTAGTTACAAGTGAAGCCACCGCTTCATCTAACCATTATGTTGCTGCTACCACTTCAAAGAAGACCTCAAATAGCCCGAAATGGTACTTCTGCAGCAACGAAAAGCATGTCAGACATTCGTGCATAGCAAAAGACTGAGTGTTACAAATTCAAGATGAAAGGTCATTGGGAAAAAGTGTGCCGAGGAAAAAGGTTGGCCGGTATTGCAAATTCAGACAACAAATTTCCAAGCTTGGCATGTCTAGTTGATCCCGACATAAATGTTTCTTGCAAAATTAACAAATTCTCCTTTCAAAGTTATGCTTAATTCAGGTAGCTGTTCGATATTCATCAACAAGAATGCTACAGAGAAAATGAAATTGATAGTTTCATCGAGATCAAAATGTATTTCTCTGGCTGATCCAACTTGCAAAACACAAGTAATTGGTGAAGTGGTTGTTGATTTAACTTTGGACTCTCATTTGTATTCAGGTGTGGTGATGGAAGAAATATATTCTTCAGAAACACAAGAAAGTAACACAAAGCTCTAAATTGATTTTTGGAGCAGTTAGATCCAATGCCCAATATTACAGATATGATAAGCAACAATGCTCAATACAAATATTTCTCGTCTCTGGATTTGAAGTGTGCATATCACCAATTACCAGTTCAAGATAGAGACAAAAGATACTCATCTTTTAAAGCGTAGGGGAAACTTTACCAGTTTAAACGTGTTCCATTTGGCCTCATCAATGGCGTTAGTGTATTCCAAAGGAAGGTTGACAAGATAATTCAGGAAGAGAAACTCTCTTACTCGTTCGCATATGTGGAACAACAAAGGAGGAGCATGATGAAAATCTTCAAGCCTTCTATGATGTTGCTAGAAAATGCTAGAATCGAATTGTCGCAATATAAAATACCGATTTGAGAGGGAAAATCGATGGCTGATACATTTTCAAGGATAGCTGCAGTAAATTATCCTTTTTCTACAATCAGGGAATTGTATGAGAATGTCTGTTATCCAGGAATGACACGTCTAGCTCACTTTGTCAGAACTCGGAATTTATCTTTCAGTCATGAACAGGTAAAAGTTGTCACTGATTCGTAAGGTTCCTGTCAATATCTCAAACCAAAATTCATAAAAGGAAAGCAGGGAAAACTTGTGCGAGCAATTTTGCTCTTTCAAAGACTCAATGTTGATTTTAATTGCCCATTGCCAATATCTGCAAATGACAACAGTTACTTGTTGACCGTAAATAGATGAGTATACAAGATTCCCCTTTGCCTTTTTTTTTTTCGGAGATATGACGATAGAGATAATGAGGTATATATCTTATATCTTCAAATATGAAACAGTACTTGCGGGGTAAAAGAGTCAGTCAGTTAAGTGCCATACGTGAAACACGCTTGACTGACTGGGCAGAAGATTATCCTGCAGTAGGCTGCCATTGCTTTCTGCGATAGACTGGCTGCCAGCTAAGGCTATAGAACCCAATCTGTTCTGTTATTTAACACATAACTTGAAGGAAGAAACGGATTAATACCTTTCCCAAGGGTATTTGCGCGTAAGTGAATGCAATGAATTCAACTGGAATTCAAACTCGGCTCCCCGATTTCTTGTTCCGAGCTGATATCCACTGTACCACAAAAGTCGATATAACCCACGAGGCAGATGGTGCGGTTGAATGGGACACCATGGAAGGTCAATGACGTGACTTTGCACTCAAGAAAAATGAAGCAGTCGGAAAGGTAGATGGTTTTACCGGGTGCCTTGCACTCGGTTAGATCATTACTTTGTACTGCTAACAATTTCACACTACATGAGAGTCTATTTAATTTTAGCAGAAAAGCAACTTCGGAAAAAATCTATCCCTTTATGATTAGTCCAGGGTCAAGTTTATGTTAAAAATGATGCTCGCAAAAGAAAATATGACGCCCAAGTAACTCCAGCTAGTTTGCTACATGCAAACTCTCAGTATGTGCACATGAAACCACCCAGTTGGGTGGAGACGACTGTGAATTTGCGTGAACTTGCCCCTTTTGAACCTCTAATCGAGCCGATTTATATATCAGAATCATCAGAAGTTTGTGCTAACCCTTTCAAACCAATCGGGCATAATGGAACTGCAAGCCCTTCTGAACAAAGATCCTGAAACTGAACCTCGAAAAGTGAAAAGAAAATTCTTGCTCATTTCAAAGATTATATGTTGTAACGTGGCAAGAAATCCTTGGAGTGTAAAGTGTTGTATTATTATGTAAATTAGTCTTACTTTTATTTATCTGTTATTCAGACTGGTATGGTTAATTTCTTGCGTGTAAGTAATCTACTAAAATGGTAGGTAGTAATTGTGGCAAAAAGATTACATATATGCTCCAGGAATACTGTCAAATCATATTGCAGCTGACAACTAGTATATTGCTAAATCTTATCCCAGCTAACACTTCAGCGTAGGATAAAGGAGAAGAGTTAAAGTATAGAAGGTAATTATAGAATAATTGTACGAGGTGAAAGTAAGATCTAAAATAAATGAACAAGGTCAAAGAAAAGCGTAGGATAAATGGACGAGGCAAAAAGAAAATGTGGAATAGATGAATGAGATCAGAAGAAAATGTGGAATAGATGAATGAGATCAGAGGAAAGCAGGTAAAAAGAAATGTTGAATAAATGAACGATGTAAACGGAAAGTGTGGTATTACCAAATGAGCTAAAAAGAAAGCGTAGTTTCAAATAACACGGGAAAAAGAAATGTTGAATAAATAAACGATGCAAACGGAAAGTGTGGTATTACCGAATGAGCTAAAGAGAAAGCGTAGTTTCAAATAACGCGGTAAAAAGAAAGCCATGGATACAATAACAATGTTAAGAGAAAATCTTAAAATAAATGAAAGAACTAAAAGGAAAGCGTAGGATAAATGAGCAAGCTAAAAATTAAACATGGAATAATTCAACGACATAAAAGGAAACAAGCACTGAATAAAGCAGCGATTTCTAAACTGGGAGAAATTTGAAGGTACAAGGGGGAAATAATTACACTACCTACTAAATAATAAAAAAAAATCTCAGATGGATATTCTCATGTATGAGATGATGTCCTTTTGCCAAGGATGAGTTTCAAGCACAAGATCTTGAAGAATTCTGGGTTAATATGCGTGGAGCATATCCACAACTGAGTAACAACGCATTGAAAATCCTCATTCTGTTTTCCACAACCTACCTTTGTCAGTCAGGATTTTCTACTTTACTCACAATCAAGCCCAAAGCATGAAACCAAATGGAGGTGGAATGTGACGTACGTTGCGCGTTTGCCAAAACGAACCCTGATATTGATACATTGGTGCACAAGAATCAGCACCAGCCTTTTCATTAATTTAATTCTGAAGTAGAAGAGCAAACAAAAGTCCTTTTATTTCTTACTAACCGCTCTCTATGGCTCCGCTTAGTTGTTACTAACCGCTCTCTATCCACTTTACTTTGTAACTATAAGTTTATCAATATATTTGTACATTTGAAAAATAAATCAGTAAATAGTCTCAGTGTGTTTTAACTGCTCTCTCTCTCATATACATGAAGGGAGAAATCTGGATGGTTGAACTGGGTGTAGGGGGAAATGACAGAAAAAAGTTTGGGAACCACTGAAATAAAGAAACCATATTAAAGAAAATGGTAAAAAAGTAGAAATAATTGAACGAAGTAAAAGGAAAGCGTAGAACAAAAAGACAAAAAGTAAAATTAATGCGTAGAATAAACGAACGCTGTAAAAAAGGGTTGTGTACAATAAATTGACAATGCAAATGAAATATGCTGAATAAATGAATGAGGTTTGTAGTGGGACACGGATTTATATTCCACTTGTTTTAAATTTTATGTCTAAGGTGAATAACAACGAACACACGGAGAAATAATGAACAAAGAAAATTCCAGATTTTGGTAACAACAAAACAATATTTATATTCATGACGTGTACAAAATATGAAGTTGAAAATCTATCCTGAGAGAGTGATGAGAGAAAGTAATTGTGACTTTAAAAATTTAATTGTTCATAAATTGATGTAAGAATAAATTCTATCTTATGTTGTACAGTAGGGAGATGGTTAATGTTTCTTTGATTAGGCCTTGTGTCAGACATAATCAAACTCCCTACAGCTTACAAATTTTATGCAGAATTTATCATTATCAGAATTATGAGAAGGTTTTCATCGTTATCAGGAGGTTGGTTGTCGGCAGGATTGAATATGTGGATTTGTGTGAAATAGTGTAAGAATAAAATATACAGTTAACATTTTAAAATAGAAATTTATTAAAATGAAAGAATAACATAAGTTGTAGTAGTTCATATGCAATTAGAAATATTATTAAGAAATTAAGGGTAGAGTTCTTGTTCAATGATAAAGTTATGGGTATCAAGACTTGTAGAACATGTTCGTGGTAATAATGTAGGTATTTAAAACGTCCGCAGAAATTTAGAGTTCATGGTTGTGCAGTAGCAGAATGTAACGTCTTTATACTTTCCTCGTTTTGGTAGGTCGCGACACGTTGAGAGAGAGAGAGAGAGGGGGGGGGGTAAAACAAATAAAGAAGTTGTACTTCACGTGTCCATTTGTTCTCTGCGTGGAGTGAAAAAGAAGAAAAGAGAATTGGAAGAAGAGGTCGAATGAAACTGTGACATGCCCTGTGTCCGGGTCGGCTTCTTGAATTTTCTTTCGTTGCATTGTCACGAGGTTCCCGCTAACAGCTCCCATGTCGACTGACTTTTGACAGTTTAGCGTCGTGATTTAAATAGGTAAACTTCTCATGATGCCGGCTCCAGCGAAGCTTTTCACATCTAGGCGTGAAAATACATCATATATGAATTTGCTGTTTTTAATCCAATCAGGATTCAGAATTTTCTTTTTGCACTGACTTGTACATTTTTCTTAGTTGGGTTTTCCACAATGCTTTTAGTTCTTAATTTCTTATTCTTACAATGTTCAATAAAAAAAAGCAAGTGCAGAAAACAGTTTGTAGAAAAAAGGTTGCTTGAAAGTGAGTTCAAAGGTATATGTAGAAAATATTGAATTATTGTTCCTTTTAGAAAAATATGAGTGAAAATGTATGAGTGAGTGATTAGGTTGCCATTTTGGTATGTGCGTTAACAGTTAGCAAAAACTAACTTAGCAAAATACAACAAGTCGTAGTTGCGTGGATTTCAGTGACGCACAGTCGATGTGAGAAATCTTTTATGCAAGTCAGGTGGATCACAACGAAGGTTGAAAAGTTTTGGCGCAAATTGATCTATCACGTGTTCTCGCGTGCCTTCGGTTTGTTTGTCAATCAACGGAGATTTACGCGAGCTTCTAATGTTACGTTTTTCAATCCTGCATCTGTGCTAAACGAATATAAGTTACCATTCATAAAGTTTTGCGCTAATGTAATCTTTCTTTCTGGACTCATGACGAGTACGATGTATAAATTGTCGTATCTGCTTTTTTAATGAAACTTTGCAGGGTGAATTCCACAGGTTTCTGGAAGGTGCAGAATAAATGAACGATGTAAAAAAATACTGTATGAGGAAAAGAAAAATTTAAAAAATGTGTACAATAAATGAACGAGTTAAAAGAAAAGCGTAGAATAAGTGAACGTAACGAGGTAAAAGGTAAAGGTAGGATAAAGCAAGATAAATGAAACTAAATGAACGATGTAAAAAAGTGGAATAAATTATCGAGGTAAAAAGAAAAACGTTGAATAGATATGCGTAGAAGAATAAAATATCTTACAATTAATATGGCGAGGGGAAAAATAATGTTTTAGGGCAAATGAACGATGTACAATGAAAGTGAAGTATACATTAAAGAACGTAAAAGGAAAACCGATAATAAATAAACATTATAAAAGGAAAGAGTAAAAATATGAAATTATTTAAATGAAATGCGTAGAATTGTGGTTATACCGAGCAAAAGCGAGGGACCGGATGTTTGCACTTTAACGACCAGAAAGCAAATGAACAAAAGTCGCCGTTGCGCATCCGTGTTCGCGCAGATATTCCGGTTGAAAAATAAAATGAATCAAATATCAAATGTCCATTTCGTAAGCCTATGCGAATTGTATTTACCAGCCAATGGGAAGCCCAGAATCAAATACAAGTGTGAAATCCCAAAACGAGCTGTTTTGATCCAAAAAGCAGATATAAAAAGCCGAGACAAAAAGTACCCAGCAGACAGGCAAAACTTGAGGAGAAGAATGTAATCTTATCCCCTTGACCTAAGTCAAGCGGCTACTACGTTCGCCTCCATTCACCTCTCATCACTTCTTGCCTCAAAAGTACTTAGTGACCTAAGGAGAGACTACTTCAAAGACATTCCTCACATACCTCCGCTCCTCACATTCCTAAGTACTAATTATCTTTTTCAGCATTATTACTTGTCATGAACATTTAACCTCCGTTGGACCTGTATTCATGTTATTACTTAAATTGTAAAAACATTGATTGATATGTGTATATATAAATGTTAATTTTATATTCAAATTGCTTTTCTTGATTTTATAATCATTTTATGACTTATAGTGGGCTATCTACCATATGGCCAAATTCCGTTAACCTGCAACAATATACAATTACCGTTCACTAGAACGGACTCCCACAATTAACGGGAAAACAATAAGCAACCCGCTATAGAATAAATGGACTAGGTAAAATCTAAAAGTAGGATAAAGGAACGAATTAAATGGAATGCGTGGAATAAATGAACCAGATGAATTCAAAAAATAGAATGAAAGAACAGATTAAATGGAATGCGTGGAATAATTGAACCAGATGAATTCAAAAAATAGAATAAAAGAACAGATTAAATAGAATGCGAGGAATAAATGAACCAGATGAATTCAAAAAATAGAATGAAAGAACAGATTAAATGGAATGCGTGGAATAAATGAACCAGATGAATTCAAAAAATAGAATGAAAGAACAGATTAAATGGAATGCGTGGAATAAATGAACCAGATGAATTCAAAAAATAGAATGAAAGAACAGATTAAATGGAATGCGTGGAATAAATGAACCAGATGAATTCAAAAAATTGAATGAAAGAACAGATTAAATGGAATGCGTGAAATAATTGAACCAGATGAATTCAAAAAATAGAATGAAAGAACAGATTAAATGGAATGAGTGGAATAAATGAACCAGATGAATTCAAAAAATAGAATGAAAGAACAGATTAAATGGAATGAGTGGAATAAATGAACCAGATGAATTCAAAAAATAGAATGAAAGAACAGATTAAATGGAATGAGTGGAATAAATGAACCAGATGAATTCAAAAAATAGAATGAAAGAACAGATTAAATGGAATGAGTGGAATAAATGAACCAGATGAATTCAAAAAATAGAATGAAAGAACAGATTAAATGGAATGAGTGGAACAAATGAAGCAGGTAAATTCGAAAAGTAGAATAAGGGAAAGAATTAAATGAAATGCGCAGAATGATCGCGGTAAAAGAAATGCGTAGAATAAACAAATAAAAAAGGTTCAATAAATGAACGCGGCATTTGAAACTGTAGAATAATATAACGAGGTAAAAGGAAAGATGAAGAATAAATTAACGATGTAAAAAGAATGTTTTGAATAAATGACTGCGGTAAAAGGTAATTGTAGAATAAATAAATGGAGGATAAATGAAAGAAGCTAAAAAAAAAAAAGAGTTGTAAACGATATTAAAAATATTAATAAAGAGTAGAATATATTATGAAAAATATAACTGCTCAAGTTTCAATTGTCATTCTTGGGTGTCTCAGTCTTCTATGAGAAAAAAATTAATTCAATCTTCTCATCAATATCTGAATAAATATTTTTGCTGATGGCATTGGGCATCTCTCTATTTTTAATAAACTTCGTTAGATTTAACCGTATTTTGTTGTTTCATTGTTAATATGTATAAAAAATTGAAGGCATTTTAACACAGTGCCTTTGTTGATTTCTAACAACAGACTCAATATATTTTTTGGTACTTTTCTCATAAAAGCAGATTTTTTCTTAACTTACCATAGCTCTTCTGTGCACAAAACAGGTGATATTGGTCAACCAAAAAAGTTTCTTAGTTTATGAAGTTAGAATAAAATACAATTTTTTCTCATAAACTTTATTGAACGAAATATTTACTTAATTCTATATGTCAAAAACATTTCGTTTTGTATTTCTGAGTACAGAAGTACTCGTTGGTGCCTTATGTTTTGAATTGAAAAGTTGTTAATTTATTAGAATTCTGTATGGACTTGAATAAATAGTAATTTGAAGATGTATTAGGTTGTGACAAAAATAATGGCTGATTTCAGAAACAATTTTAATTCTTGAAAAAATAACTGTAGAAATTTTGAATTTAGTCAAAATATGAACCTTGAGAATCTATGTACATTTGCCGTCGATCGACGAGATTTTTTCTTCCTCTGTGATGCAATGAAATCCTTAAAAGCTGATTCCAACTCTAGTTTGGACCTAAAAGTTTTACCATTTAAAATCTGCTTAAATGCTCAAGAAATTATAATCAGTGGATGAAAGATCAGGAGAACATGGAGGATGTGGTAAAGTCGTATCCCAAGTTTGTGAATTTTTGTAGCGTTATTCTTGCAATATGTGGCCACGCATTATCGTAGAGCGGAATCGGATCACGCCGAGTCACTAATGCAGGTCTCATTTTCTGCAGGCGTGCATGCATTTCAGCAAGTTGATTGCAGTAAAGCACTGCATTAATTCTCCAATTGGCTCCCAGAAAGCTGTAGTGGATAACACCAATTGCAAACTACCAGTCACTATAATATTTTGTTGATGTAACTTTGTTTTTGGGAAATGTTTGGGGGACTCATCACGATCAAGCTATTGAACTAATCATTTTCGCTTATCATAAAGGACCCACTTTTCTTCACAAGTGACAATTCGATCAAGAGATGGATTATTGGTATGACGCAGAAAGAGCATCGAGCATACATCAAAACGCCTAAATTTTTGATTTTCATTGAGATCATGAGGAATCCATTTATCAAGCTTTTCCCCGTTGCTAATATTCTGCAAATGGCGTGAGACTGTTTCAGTGCTGACACCAAGCGTCTGAGGCATTTCCCTGACACTTTGACGTGGGTTATGCTCAACAACTGCTTGACTGTTCTCTACTTTCTTCTAAAGCTCTCATCACCAGTACAGACTATCTGGAACCATCTTCGTACTGGCCAATCACTTGTGGACCCATCTCTCCATGCTTTGTTGATACTGGCAGAAATTTGGGAGGCACTGTCCCAAAATTTGAACTCATGCAAGGAAAGTAAACGAAGATCATGTTTTGTCAAATTGAGGTTCCTTGCCGCTGAGTAATTGTTAGAGAGGCTTGCCTGGTTAGACGTTACTACTGATCCTCACTGGGTGCCTCGATTATTTGAATATTGTTAAAAAATAATTTTTCGAATTTATTCGAATGGTAAATTGAATGAAAATTAATCTAAAATACAATTATACTTATTCGAAATGCAAAATTCCTTATTGCAAGAAAATTGTAAAAATTAAAGGAGAAAATACTCAAATGACAATTATTCGAAATAAAAATGTCGTTAATAAAACAAGTTAGTAAGAAAAAATCCTTATAACCTGAAGTTATATGATACTGCATAACAAATAGTCAACTATTGAAGAGTCATCGTTAAGGAATGCCACTAAATTTTTAAGTATTCCATTTATGTCATGGTGTTTCTTGGTGATTTTCATATTGTACTCTTATTTTGTAATATGAATTTTTTGAAACTCCTGTTCTCTTTTAAGAGCGACTAAGTATTTCCTTATGATAGGATGATACTTGCTGCTGGAAAAAGCTCTATATCGTACTTTAAGGTTATTAGTATTTTTAGGTAAATCAGTATTGAGTCGCCCAAAGCAAGACCACATAGGTATTTCAAACAATTGACAATTCAATTAAATGCTTTCGTAGAATTATTTTTTAATAGTTTTCTTGATACGGAGTGCCCCCATACAAAATTCGATATTAAATGACTCAACAAAGATTATGATGTAAAATCAACTAGCATAGTAACATTTACATCAACTGTTGACTTCAGTATATCTAATTGGGAACAGTACTGATTCAAATCAATCATTTACTTCTTTGAAAAGTGGTTACAGTAGAAACTCTTTTCCGCAATCTCTCTCTAGAGCAGTGGTTCCCAAACTTTTTTCTGTCATTTCCCTCTACACCCAGTTCAAACATCCAGATTTCCCCCTTCATGTGTATGAGAGAAAGAGCAGTCAAAACACACTGAGACTATTTACTAATTTATTTTTCAGATGTACAAATATACTGACAAACTTACAGTTACAAAGTAAAGTGGATAGAGAGCAGTTAGTAACAACTAAGCATAGCCATAGAGAGTGGTTAGTAACAAATAAAAAGTCTTTTGTTTGCTCTTCTACTTCAGAATTAAATTAGTGAAAAGGCTGGTGCTGATTCTTGTGCACCAATGTATCAATATCAGGGTTAGTTTTGGCAAGCACACAATGTATGTTACATTCCACCTCCATTTGGTTTCATGCTTTGGGCTTGATTGTGAGTAAAGTAGAAAATCCTGACTCACAAAGGTAGGTTGTGGAAAACAGAATGAGGATTTTCAATGTGTTGTTACTCAGTTGTGGATATGCTCCACGCATATTAACCCAGAATTCTTCAAGATCTTGTGCTTGAAACTCATCCTTGGCAAAAGGACATCATCTCAGACATGAGAATATCCATCTGAGATTTTTTTTATTTAGTAGGTAGTGTAATTATAGCTTCAAATTTCCCCCAGGGGGAAATTTCCTCCAGTCTGGGAATCGATGCTCTATACAATGAAAACTGACCTTTCATATAGACAGTGGTGGTTTATTTTGTTTGACAGTTAACATTGCTATGATTTAACTACTTTTAATGGCACATGATAATTATATAAAAAGTCACATGTGTTAATACAGTTATAGTTTTAAGAGATATAAATGACACTGTGTTGAAGACAGACACAGTAAGAAAACTACAGGAACTCCTAAATAAGATAGTACAGCATTGTATACTCTGTAGTTATCAACCACCTCTCCACGGTAGATGCAACATAAGGCCATTTCAGTGGGAACACTGAGCCCGTAAGCTTGGACAAAAATTCTTGTCTGCTTTTCCTCAGACAAGAGACTATCCTTTGACGGAAAGGCAGAGAGTCTCACAAATTGAACGACTGATGCACACAGTTGATCCCTTCACACTGTCAATGACACTCCAAATTATTTACGGCCTTCTCACGTAGGCAGAAACTTAAGGTAGATGCAGCACAAGGCCAATTAAGGTGGGTAAAACTGAGCCTTAAACAAAAATTCTAATCTGCATTTCTCCAGACAAGACACTGCCCTTCGATGAAGCCTTGTCTAGATTCCTCTCTGCCAAAAGGTATAGTGTCCCACAAATGAACAACTGAGGCATGAGTCAATCTCCTCAGTGACACTCTGAATTCTAGACTGCTATTAGTCTTTATTTTTATAGATACCTCAGTCCACAAACCATTCCATTCTTGAGAGTTCTAGAGAGGTGTTAGCTGCACTACAACAGAAAGCAAGAAGAAATGACTATGAATTGTAAAAAAGAATGTCTGGTTATTAGCAAGGGGACAACCCAAAATGTGAGAGACAAATTAAAGAGGTCAAAATGATGCAAGTAAAAAAAACTTAACTATTTGGGAATTTTTTAACCAGATGGTAGAAAATGTAATGCAGAAACCTGAAGGTGCATTGGAATAGTGAAAGGTGCATTCCAACAGCTAAACTATGTACAGAGTGTGGCAGACAAGGTGTGCAAACAGCTGAGTGTGGCAGACAAGGTGTGGGAAAAGCAGAGTGTGGTAGACAGGTCAGATAGAGGGAAAGAGAGACAGGGGAAAGCAGCGGATAACATATTTGACAGGCCTGAGCAGGTGGATGGCAGAGTGGGGCTTGGGTTAGATAATAGGAGAAAGTGTGCTAAGAGCCACCAGGGATAGGGAGATGTGGAAGGCCATGATCACCTATGTTCTGAAGGGACATGGCACATAGGAGAAGAAGAATGGTTGTGGGCATTGTATATGCATGTTGTATAGCATTTATTGTCATGCAAAGTAGGATTAAGTATCTGAGTTCAAATTCTCACTTAATTTGTTGCACTCACTTTTGCACAAATGCTTAGGAAAATGTATGAATTTCTCCCCTTTCACCAGATGTAAGCTAAAAATAGCTATGTAGGTTGTCTTCTATATTTATGGGTGACAGCAAGTATAAGAAAAAGGCTACTGTGAATTCAAAACCATCAATAAACCAATGAGAAACCACAACGATTTGCAGAAAATGTAAAAAAACTGTGGAGTGACATAATCACATGCATCTTAAAAAGATATTGCATTAAAAATGGATATCAATGATTTCTCTAAAAATGAAAAAATCTAATCTAAATAAATCTTAGGTCATTACAAATACCAATAATTGTAGTAGTAAACACTTGATTACGCACAATACTTATTATTAACATTGTTATCTTCTATCATTATTACTTGATCATCAAAGTTAATAACAAGAGAAAAATAAACAAAAATTGTTTATCAAACCAAATGAACAAATATATTTTGAGTGTCATATTCATAAAGATCTTTTATACGAGAAATAATAACTTACCTTTTATATACCAATTAAAATTGCATTCCTAACTGGGTTAGGGAATTAGAAATGATTTTCACTTACCTACAAAAAAAGGAAAAGAAAATAATTTTATTTATCTGGTCAGCAACAATCTTAAAAATAATCAGATTAAAAAAAAAAAAAAGAAACCATCTGCAGGAGTGTATATCTATAGTAGTAACAAGTGAAACTGACATATCTGCCCAAAAGTTGATAGACTTTGTTGGATGCATGAATTTAAAACTTGAATTAAAAGCAGCTTATGGAATATGCACAGTGTTTGAAGGCAAAGTTAGCATTCTAGAGCACCTGGTACCCCTCTAGCATTCTCAAAGATGGAATGGGCTGTGGACCAAAATAGCAATATAGATAAAGATTAATAGCAGTCAGGTTTTCTAAGTGTTATTGAAGATCTCTGCAACTCAAACAACTTAGCCGCTTTTCTCTAATTCTTGTGGTTCTGTCTTATCCGTGTTTGTCTTGTTTGTACTTAATATCCATTAGTGTGGATAGTGTGCTGTAGATACTTCAGCACACATCATCTGGTATTGTACTGCCACCTTGGTGATATAACATTTGGGGCCAATATTACTGAAAATTGGTTCAGGAGATTTTTAATTGGCAATATGTCATTTGAAAAAATATTTAATAAAAAACTGATGATGATGATGATGATCCAATCAAGTCAAAGACAAACATTAAAAAATGAATAAATAAATAAAAACAAAATTAAGAATTAATACCTCTGTCCTATAATATTGTTACATTTGAATACATATTTTATAAGCTAAATATATAGACTATTCTGAGATAAAGTTATAGCAATTTCATGAAAACAAAAGTGGCTTAGAAAATAAGATCAAAAAAGCTTTTAATACACAAAATCTATAATGAATTTATGCAGTTATCATATTCTTGAGTTAGCTAGTAAAACTCACAGACCCTTATTATATTTTGGCCTTGTGCCACACTAGACCAAGAACAACAAGCAAAGATTTATTTCATAAATATACCAAAGAATAAGAAACAAAACCTAATTTCAAGCTGTGCAAATTTTCATACACATACTATTCACCTCATAGATTTCTATTCTCAATAACAATAACAAAATAAAATCTACAATATTTAATGGATTATATTTAAGAGCACTTAGAATTGGTATCCCCTCGATATTTACATGATGAGAAATTCATTGAAAATACACTCAAGTGCCTCCAATACCCAAATTATATCATATTCAGCTTAAAAGAGAAGGCTCATCTAATATTTCAAAATAAAAGAATTCCAGCAGATCCAATGAATCGATATATAGAGATGGTCGGTAGAGTTATATAACAACTAGAATTGGAAAGAATTTGAGTTTAACATAAAATTTATTACAACTAATTTCAAAATATTAAGAGACTTAATACAAAACAAAATAATTAAACTAAAAATTGAAGGAGGAACTTAGTCAATCACCTGTGATGATTACCACAAAGTTTAAGGAATTTAGATGAAAGATTATATGAAGAATGTTTTTTAATAAAAACAAAAGAATTGATGCATTAGCACTCACCATAACAAGTGATTATAATTTTAATTAAAAAAATGCCACTTGAATTAAAAATAAGAAAAAACTTACTAGGGCAAAAGTGTATAGAAAGTGCTTTGATTGCTAGATCATCCACAGCAACTTTGCAGATTTGGGTTCTAACAGCATTTCCTGTTTCTTTACAGATCTATTATCACAATGCAGAATACTTGTTGTGTACAAACTGTAAAATTCTTCAATTTTATTCAACATCTGTATTCATTTTTTGCTAGCTCTATTCATCACTGGAATGTAATGATATATCTAGGATAAGATTTTCTGATCAAATGTCTGTCTGATTAGGACATTTTGATGCTGCCCATGCTCTGCATGGGGATTTAGAGAAAATAAAACATGCACTGCATTCTCTATCATCTGACAATGAACAACAAGTGAATACAAAATGAGACACGGAAGGATTGAGCAAAAAAAATGGAAAATCTGGAAACAATCATTCTAAAAATTCTTTGAAATGACATTTTAGAAAGAATGAACAAAACAAGAAAAGTCTTGCAATCAAAAGATGTCAACATCCTTTTTGTAACAAATTTTCTTTAACCTATGAAAACCTATCTTCAGGAAACTTGAGACAAATTTAGATTCAAAGTATGTGTCCAGGTACAGATTACAGTAATAGGGGGGGAAATATAAACAAAAGTCAAAATGATGGATCAGTAGAAAAGGCAGTTCACAGTAAAACTGAAAAGTTCAAGGTGGAAATCTTTTTCTTTATTCTAGACTCTCTAATCTTTGAATTAACAAAATGTGCAGAGGTTTATTACCAGATCAGAAGTCTAATTTTTTTCTTCAGTGAATTGAAAACCATTGCTTCTGATGCACAAAAAAAATGTGAAAATCTGGCAAATATGCATCACAAAGACCTGAATTATGATGACCTTTCAAATGAATGTGAGCATCTCAAGCACAATATGGCTTTTGATGAAAATTGTGAGTTTGAGTTTTGTTTAACAGCATATCAACCTCTGTGGGTTATTTAATGCTAAAAAGGTGGGTTTTAATTTTTTTGTTTTTTAATGAAAAAGTTAATCTAATCAGATTTTAATGAAAAAGTTTTCTTTTTTTTTTTTTAGAAAACTCAAAATGTCTTCTGGTTTTGTATTTTTAAAAAGGTCCTTCAAATTGCTTGTCTGGTAGTTTTTTGACTGAATTTGTCTGAAACTGTTACAGTTTAAGAGAATGTGTTTAACTATAAGGGACACAATGCACATTGGGCATATTGGAATGTCTTTCCTTTTTAGGAGATGTGAGTGGGTGGTGTGGGTGTAACCAATGTGAAGTCTGGAAAGTATCACTTCTTCTTTTCTGTTGCTTCTGTAACCTGCCGGCTTTCACCGATGGTTTCTTGGATATGGCGGAGCTTGTTATGTATTTGTTAATTCCATGTTTTTTGCCATTTGACATGTATGAAATTTTTTAATATTTGATTTTAGATCAGTTTATGGGATTTTGGTTTTGGATATGTCTGTCAGGAGTGCCAGTTTTTGCAGCCTTGTCTGCCCTTTCATTTCCATATATACCAATATAGCTTGGTATCCAGCTAAGGGTGATACTATTTTTTTGGAAAGAGTGTTTATTTTGTTTCGGGGTTTTATAATGAGAGTTTTCAAGATATCTTTGTTCTGTAGCATTAGGATGGCTGGTTTGGAATCTGAGTAAATAATAAATCTGTATGTTTTGTGGTTAGCAATAATGTTCATGGCAATAGGTGTGACTTTTGCACTATAGACTGATGATTCTTGGTTTTGGCAGATTCTTGGTTTTGGCACAACTTTCTTTCCTTGTTTAGACCGATCTGTGCAGATGTGGTGATGGTCTAGGAAGTTATTTTGGATGTTAAGGAATTTCTCTTGGAAAGTGATGGGGTGTGTTTTGGTTTTAGATAATTTGGTTAGTTCAAGTTTTGCTGTGGGTTGATTTATGGTCCATGATGCTGTTTTTGGAAGGATGGTATTAAAGATTATTTTTAGGTCAATTTTGATTTCATTGAGTAAGTTTCTAATTCTTAGATTAAGAGGTTTGATGGCCTTTGCTTTATTTTCAAATAGATTTTGGTATTTTATTTTCCTGATGCAGTTATCGACAGGGTTTTGGGGGTCATGAGGATGTAGTATTGGAGTGCAAGTTTTTGTCTTCTTATATATATATATATATATATATATATATATATAGGAAAGACTATTAAAACGGTTTGAGTTTAAAAATGTGTTTTTTGACAGTATTTGTTTATTTCTTCCATTATATTTTATATTTCAGACAGCCCTCGGTCCTTCATCAGAAACAAATGATTTTAAAATTTGAATTAGTAACGTATTTTGCGAGAGCATCTCTGAAGCGTCTGTTTACATCACGTGACGCGTTTGTGGAGAGAGTTTTTGTTTTTACATCAAGTGACGTTGAAAGCAACAGATTTTTTAAAACTATGTTTGTAAACGTAAACCTATCTTTAATAATGCTTGTAAATTTGTTTTAGATAAAAAATTTTTTAAAATGTATCTAAAAAAGTTTAGTTATTGAAGTATTTGTAAAGATTCAAAGCACCTAAGTCCCTATTTAACCCTAGCTTGTGTGTATTTAATTTTAAAATCCAGTATTTTTCTTTCTTTCTGTGTGTATGTAGAACTGAAATTGGAGTCTGTTAGTAAACATTTGCAATTTTCTAAGGTGTGACCCGGTTGATTGAAATGTGCTCCTACTGAGGAATATTGATTATTTTGGTGTATATTAAGTTTGTGATTATTGAAGGGAAATCTAAAGCTATTACCGGATTCGCCAATATATCCACTATTGGGACATATTGAACAGAAGAGGAAGTATATAATGTTTTCGCTGTCACAAGTGAGGTGTGGTGGGTGCAATTTGATTTTGGTGTTGGGTACAGAGAATATTGTGTCGTTTACCAAATGTTTACAAATTAGGCACCTGGGTTTCTGACATTTTAAATTCTCTGATAGGTTTGTGTTTTTTAGATATTTGTTAGAAGTGAGGATAGTTGATAGGTTGGGTTTTTGTTTCATTGCATTTATGGGTGGTTTATCGAAAATGTCTGATTTTTTGTTTGATTGGAGGTTCTTGTCATCATTTTAAAAATTTTTGATAAGTGTGTGCGAATGTTGATTGTGGTTAAAAACCATGGGAATTCGGTTGTTGTTTTTTCTTTTCTTGTATGTGAGAAGTGTGTTACGATTTATGTGGATGGTTTTATTTCATGCTTCTTTTATTATTTTTGTTGGGTATTTACATTTTAGAAATTGCTTTGTTAGGTTGTTAATGTTGTTTAGAAAATCTGGATGGTCTGAGCATATGCGTTTGATTCTTAGAAATGAGCTGTATACGATAGATTTTTTTTAATTTAAGGGGATGACAACTGTTAAAGTGTAGGAATTTATGTTGGTTTGTGGCTTTGTTGTATAGACTGGTGGAAAGTGTACGTTTGTTTAATTTTATCATGACGTCTAAGAAAGGGACGGATGTGTTTGTGTACTCCATGGTAAATTTAATTGTATTATGGAAGTTGTTGCAGAAAGTAAGAAAGTTTTTTAATTTTTCTAATCCATGAGTCCATATATCAATGTATCTAAAATAATGTGATGGTTTGTATTGTGAATTGTCTAGTATCTTTCTTTCTAGAATGTGCATAAAGATATTGGCATAACTAGGTGCCATTTTCGTGCCCATTGCTGTGCCACTGATCTGTAAATAGTGTTTGTTGTTGAATTTAAAATTATTGTGTGTTAAGATGAAATCTATTAATTGGCATATATCTGTGATTTGGTTGTTAGGTAGTTTGCTTTTAAGGAACTCATGGCAAGCTGATACTCCTTCAACATGTGGAATGTTCGTGTACAGAGACGTAACATCCATTGTTACTAGGGTATTATCATTGCGGACTAAGTTAATGTTTTGTAATTTGTTGAGAAAGTCAGTAGTGTCTCTAATATAACTATGTATGTCAGGTAATAAAGGTTTTAGGATATTGTCTATATATCCAGATATCTCTCTCTCTCTCTATATATATATATATATAGAGAGAGAGAGAGAGAGAGGGAAGGAGGGTTCATTAGCTTTTATGTATAAGCTTTCTGCTGGAGCGGTAGTGAAAGCTTCTATGGCAACACAGAGTCCCTGATGGTAAATGGTTTCAAATTTTTGAAGGTAGGATTTTGTAGCTGCTCCATATAGGAAGCAAGCATAATCAAGCTTTGATCATATAAGGGATCTGTATAATTTCATTGGGGTCTTTTTGTCAGCACTCCAGTCTGTGTGGGCTATGGCTCTCAAGAGTTGGATGGTCTGGTTGTAAGAATTGCTTTATGAAGATT
This sequence comes from Ascarosepion bandense, assembly GCA_037127315.1. Classification (NCBI taxonomy): domain Eukaryota; kingdom Metazoa; phylum Mollusca; class Cephalopoda; order Sepiida; family Sepiidae; genus Ascarosepion; species Ascarosepion bandense. Next base: position 394,714 of record JBBBDQ010028979.1, read on the forward strand.
GGGAGTCTACCTCGTATGCCTAGATCTTTGAGTATGCCATATGGACATGCAGTATTGTAGGCTTTTTCAAGATCAAAAATGACAGTAAGCAGATGTTCCTTTCTAATAAATGCTTCTCAAATTAAACCTGTTTGGAGATATGAGAGGAGATTGTTTGATTCGAGGAACCATGTCATTCTTAGACTGATCATTCTTTTGAGGGTTTTGCAACAACAGCTGGTTAAAGCAATTGGTTTATAACTGGTAGGGTTTGTAGGATTTTGTTATTTTCTGAGAATAGGGATGGTTGTGGCTTGCTTCCATAAGGTAGGGATGTTGCTAGAGATCGAGATGTTGTATATATATATATATATATATATATATATATATATTTAGGAGATATTTCAGGGATATTGTTGAGAGTTCTTTGAAGAAGGTGTAGTGAATTTCCTCTGGGCCAGTGGCTGAGTTATAGAATTTGGATATTGAGTTTTGGAGTTCGGTTAGGGTGAAAGGTTGGTTACAGCTTTCAGTATTGTCAGAGGCAAATTTTATTTTATTTTATTTTTTTTAATCTAATTTGGTTAAATCTATTGGAGCAATTTTTGGTTGATGTTGCTTGAGCAAAATTTTCTGCAATTAGGTTGGCTATGTGTTTCACTTGTGGCAATTGTGTTTCTTTTTCCTGGATTTATTGGAGTGTTGATGTTTTTATTTGACCATCTCTTTATAAAGTTCTAAATTATTTTAGAGTTAGTATTGCAATTTATGTTTGAGACAAAGTTTCCCCAAGAGGATCTTTTGGTTTCATAATGGTATGTCACTGAATGCCCCATGGCCCAGGGGTAGAGTCACCGACTGACGCCAATTCGGACAGGTTTCGAGCCTGGGTTATGTAGCAATCAGAGTCTAACCATACTGATGAGCTGTGATACAGTGAAACAGATCTGTCTGCGGATGACTATATATATTAAGAAGTACGGATGTGCGTTGTGGTGCATTGGATATTGGCTCGGAATGAGAAATCGGGAAGCCAAGTTTGAATTCCAGCTGAATCCATTGCATTCACTTACCCTTGGGAAAGGTATTAATCCATCTCTTCCTTCCAGTTATGGGTTAAATAACAGGACAGATTGGGTTCTATAGCCTTGGTTGGCAACCAGTCTACCGCAAAAAGCAATGGCAACCTACTGCGGGATAATATTCTGCCCAGTCAGTCATGTCTCTTTCAAGACATGATCGCCCAAGCGTGAATGGTATGTCAAGTTTTAGCACTTTGTTGTTAATATTTGATTAGATTTTCTGATAAAAAGTTTGTTTTAAATTTACTGTTTTGAGATATTGTGGTTTTGGGTATAGTTTTGTTGGCTATAGTAATGAGGGTGTTGGTAAAATGTATTATGGGTTCTTCCTTCCTGATTTGTATTTGTTTCTGGGATTAGTATAATAAGACATAGTTCTTTGAATAGCCTCTTGATCAGTTGAGGTTTTTATCATGCTTATATAACACAATTTTCGATCTATCGTAAAACAAATCATATCTGCTCTGTAATGTATCGTAATGTCAAACAAATGTAAACATGTTACGGAAATTAACAAAATTTAACGAAACTTTGTTATAAGCAACCGACAATTTGTAATGAATTATTTTGAACATTATTTTTACCGATACTCGTATTTAAGTAGATATTCTGTTTTTAATTAAACAGTATTTTATATTTATATCTACCGGCCTGATTATTTCACGATAAATTTTTATGACGAAAATGTGTGCTACCCAGCAGGATTCGAACCTGCGACCCCTATTTACATAGGGGAAGCTACCATTTGATCTGGTACTGTCTTAACCACTCGACCATGAATAGCCTCTTGATCAGACGAGGTTTTTATCATAGTTCTTTGTAAGATTGCCAATTTGCTTTTTTAAAATTCCATCGTAGGAGTCTTGCAATCGTTTGTAGTCCTGCATTTTCTATTACTGGACGGTATTCACTGCTGCAGGGATCTTTACATACCCACCAGTTATATTCTAGAAATGACTGCTGCAGGGATCTTTGCATACCCACCAGTTATATTCTAGAAATGACTGCTGCAGGGATCTTTACATACCCACCAGTTATATTCTAGAAATGACTGCTGCAGGGATCTTTGCATACCCACCAGTTATATTCTAGAAATGACTGCTGCAGGGATCTTTGCATACCCACCAGTTATATTCTAGAAATGACTGAAAGTTAGATCTATAGCAGAGAATGTATCTGAAGATGGGTCAAAGTGAGTTGGACATTTCTGATTGTGGAAGCACAGATTGTTGTTATTGATGATTTTTCAAGAGTCTGGTATCTTTTGTTCATTGTTTTACTTCCCCATATTATATTCTGAATCTTAAAGTTTCCCATTAAGATAAATAGTTTAGGGAGTTGTTTTATTAAATTGTTCAGCCCTTTTTCATTTATGCGGTCATGAGGTAGAATGTATAGTGAGCAAATGAAAACAGTTTTGTGTAATGTTATTGAAATTGCAATTGCTTGTAAGCTAGTGTTGATGTTGGTTTTTCTTTGGGTGTTACGTTTCTTAAGTAGGATTGATACTCCCCTTGAAGCTCTCAGTCCAGTATCGTGTATCTCAGTCTAGTAATCATATTGCTCAAAGTATTTCATATATGTTTTGTCACTGATTTTTTAAAGGTTTCTTGGAGGCATATGATGATAGGGTTTAGTTCAGCTTTTTAAGTAATTTGCCTTATAGCCACAGCAGTTCCAGTGGATGATTTTATGAGTCATGTTTTTTTGTCTTTTTTTGTGTGATTGGAGTTTATTATTTTGGCACAGTTTTAGTGTTTTTGTTTGTTTGGATTCATTTATTTTCATGGTTTCTACAATTTTAGATCTGGTTTTGTTGGGGCTTTTTAGATATTTAGAGTTTTTCTGCTTTGAAGGATTTTCCATTAGTTTCAAATCTGTTTTCTATTTTTATTAGTGAGATTCTTGTTCTATGTTTGATATATTCCCTCTTCTTAGGAGATCTTTCTTTTGGGCTTTTGATGTTATTTATTTTTGGAGGGGAGGGGAGAGGTTCATTAGGTTTGATAGTGGCACTATTGATGTTTGGGATTTTTTGTTGTTTGATTTGTGTTTGGTTTTGTTTTTGGGGGTTTTCAGTTTCATTAGTTTAGGGTTCAGAGTTCTTCTTTAGAACTGCTTCAACAGGGAGCTTGGTTGTTAGGTTCGTTAAGCTTTTTTTTTAGTGATTCCATTAATGTTTTGAGTTCTTTTATTAGGTTTATCATTCCATGATGGACCACTACTTGGGTTTGAATTGGGTTGCTGGTGAGTTTGGTTATGTTTGTACATGTTGTTGTTGCTGTAGTCTTCCAAAATTTTTTGCTTTGGGGTATATATTTTTGTGTGATTTATTTCTGATATTTTTGACAATTGTGACATTTGAGAGGATTGGGGATATATACATTTACTTTTGTTAGAGTATATCCTATCTTCATCTCAGTAGGTGTTCTTGGAGTACATATATGTGGGTTTGTATTATTTTATTGTTCTTTCTAATAGAGATTCAGTGAGCATCAATGACACCTTGAGTCTAGAGGTTGGTTTTTATCTCATCTAGGGTGCAAAGAGAGAGATCGGGACTTCTCATTACACTCTTTGATGAGATTTTTTTCAGATTATGAAATGATTTTTGTTTCAATAGTAGGTCTGAGTATGTTTTTTTGTTACTTCTGCTAGTAAGGTATTATTTGTTAATTTTCTAACTGATTTTGGTTTTATTATTGAGCTGATGATTGCCTCTATGGTGAAAGGGGACAACTTCATAATTGTGGTTTCTTCAATATATGGAGGGAGGAGAGTCTTGTCTGAATCAGTTTCAACACGTAGGCACTTTGAGGTTTTTGATTTTTTGTTTTTGGAATTCATAAGAGTTTTTTAATGAGTTCACTGACTGTATTCCCCACCCACCACGGAGCCCTATAATGGGAAGTGCCAAGGGGAAAACTCATTTGCATTGGCAAATCAGGGCTACACAGTATACTTGCACTGAGGAAAAAAGAACCAATATTTTGAAATCACTAGGTTTTCATTCCCAAGATGATTACTCACCTAGTGTTGTATTTATAATGGGAAACCTATTTTTATACTTCCATAGAACATTAAAAAAATTCCTCATAATTTTAATACTATTACTGCTGCTACCATACTACTGGATGTGCGTTGTGGGGCAGTGGATATAGACTTGAAATGAGACATTGGAGAGCTGAATTTAAATTCCAACTGAATATGTTGCATTCACATATGCAGAAACTCTCCAGCTATGGGTTAAACAGCAATACAGATTAGGTTCTATCGCCTTGATTGACGACCAGTCTACTGCAGAAAGTAATGGTGGGAAAATCTTCTGCCCAGTCAGTACATGTTTCTTTCGAAACATGATAGCCCAAGCGTGCATCACGTACGACACTTAATTGACCAGTATTAAATAAAGTTTTTAAGCTTTGTAGCATATATAATAGACTCTAATAGATCGAGCAAGAACCGGTGTATTCAACGTGATATAGCCGTAAGCCCACGCATATGTTAGTAAACGCTTACAGCACCTGGTATTCCCAAGTGGTCACCCATCTAAGTACTGACCAGGCTCAATGTGATAGGCCGTAAGCCTATTGATAGTGATGAAATAGTATTTTGTGTTGGAATCTATTAAATCTGTTAGAACTCCCACTTTTAATGAAAACTTAAGTGATCATTTCAACAGCCACTAGCAAAAATGACTAAAAAAATGGATTAATTTTAGGCTGTATACATGAATCCAATTTTGGAGGCGAGAAATAATAATTAAACATTAATAAAAATATTTTCTGACCAATTAGTAAAGATCCCTGCAGTTTATGCCAACAGTTAATTTTCATGCCACTTCAACACTATATAAACCGCCATCAAATCCACTTTGGGATCATTTGCCTGATCCACACCTATATTACCTGGCACTTGCCTAGGATACTTTTTGAAGGCCTGACACTGAAGACAGCATCAAAGTCGTGTCACCTTTGTGGCTAACAGCAGCCATCAAGGCTAATATATAATGGATATCTCTACCCCTACTATGCAATAAATCTCATGCATGTGTATATTTTTGTCACATCTTACTCCATTACTATGAGACAACACCAACTCTGATGTATGTGGTAGAATCCTATGACAAACTCTCTAACCATTTTTGCCTATTACCCATGGGAGAAGCATAACTAAATTCTCCTTTTCAATTTTGCAGTTTCTCATCAACATTATCATTTATTAACTCTCATTGACTTGCATTGAGAGAAAAGTAAAATAATGAAAGTGACAATATTGAACAAAGCCCATACACGTTGGTAATGTAATGCCCTAAAAATGTTATGCTCTTTGTTTCCTTATTACATGTTTTTAATATTTACATTTTTACTTTTAAAAAATTTAATTATATACACATATATTTGCATGGTAAATATTGTAACTATAGTTCATAAAAGAGAAAAGTATTGAGGTTGCATTAAAAACCAGGAGATACATTTCCTATTTCTACATAAGTAAATAAAAATGGCAAAAATATTATTTCCCATTAGATATTTAGTCATGTGATGTTAAAATACCCTTGGGAAAGGTATTAATCCATCTCCTCCCTCCAGTTATGGGTTAAAGAACAGGACAGTCTGGGTTCTATAGCCTTGGTCGGCAACCAGTCTTCCGCAGAAAGCAATGGCAACCTACTGCTGGATAATCTTCTGCTCAGTCAGTCATGTCTTTTTCAAGACATGATTGCCCAAGAGTGTATCACATATAACACTTAACTGACTGATGTTATAGTATTCATTTGAGATCTCAGCATTTAAGCTGTACTGAATCCAAAAACAATCTCTTCCCACATCCCTTTGAGACATGCATGATGACAAGCATAATGTGACCAAGTGTTAAGGTGGGACTAAATTTGGTTGACTTGCTTTCTCTCTACTTTTGACATAAACTGAACACATGATGACAAGCATGATGTGACCAAGTGTTAAGGTGGGACTAAATTTGGTTGATTTGCTTTCTCTCTACTTTTGACATAAACTGAACACATATTGAAACATTATGATGACAGTAGCACTAAAATACAGACTCTATATTTACATTTTTTTATTTTTAATCATATCACCCCAAGCAAGGCGAAAATGCCACTGATGTGCAGGGGGCTACGTAAGAGTGAAAAGACTGGAAAAGAGAAAAACCGGAAACCACATCCTAAACAGGAAACAAAGGATGAGCCTCTTCACCTGTTCAATTATATTTAGATCATTGTTGTTTCCTTATAATTTCATGTTTCCTTTTTGTATTTCTTTAAACATGTTTATGATATATTTCACAATTAAAATACATTGAAATGTATATTTTAGGGTGAATTTTGAAATGCCCCTGTAGATATATATAAATGCCTTATATTAAAAGAAAGATTTTATCAGATGAATTATTACCTGAAGAATGTAACAAATAAAATAAACAGTAACAAATATTTCGGGTTAATTAACAATAAAAAATTAACTCATTGAAACCTGTGACCTGAACAAGTCACAGAAATATGCAAATTTTGTTGCCATTAGATTCATCCTATTCTTAAGGACAAAATGGTTAAAACTATTTTCTTATTTTATTATGGAGTGTGCAATGATGAATCTTCACAACTTCATGTCTTTTGTTGTTTCAAGTAACCTTTTACTCTTCACTATTTAAGTCTGTTCTTTCATCCATTCATGCAAATTCATTAAGAAGATTACTCTATTTTCTCTTGCCTTCCATGTGTCTTGTGAATGTTAAATCAAAGCTCTCTACAATTTGCTTTTATTGCTCTAACCTATGAACATTTGCACATACATTCTACACTCATTTTCATGTTCTGCCACCCATTCAAATCAACAAATATGTTACTGACATTTTTTTGCTTGCTTCTCTTAGTATAGTATAGAAGACATAAAAGTATAGTATAGAAGACATAAAATTTTTTTACTGTGTCAAGCTCATTAAAAGTAATATGAAAAATGTCTTCAAGATAAAAAAGAAAAAAGTCAAAGTATTGAGAGAAGCCATAGAGAAAGATTCCTGTATCTAGTCTATTTAATGTTGTATGTAAATTGTCATCATAAGAAAAGAATAAATTCAAGTCAAAATAATCTAGAAACCATGAAAAAAATTTTCCTGTGTTTAGTTCATTTCCTGTCATATAAAAATAGTCTTATTAAGAAAAGTACAAATTTAAGTAACAAGTCAAAATAGTATAGAAGTTAAAGAAATTTTCCTGTGTCTAGTTCTTTTCCTGTTATATGAAAATTGTCTACATAAGAAATATAATAAATTGAAGTAACAAGTCAAAGTAGCAAGAGAAGCCATAAACAAACTTTTCTGTGTCAAGTCGATTTCCTGTCATGAAAATTGTCTTCATTAGAAAAGAATAAATTCAAGTCACAAGTCAAAGTAGCAAGAGAAGCCATAAAGAAACTTTCCTGTGTCAAGTCCATTTCCTGTCATGAAAATTGTCTTCATTAGAAAAGAATAAATTCAAGTCACAAGTCAAAGTAGCAAGAGAAGTCATAAAGAAACTTTCCTGTGTCAAGTCCATTTCCTGTCATGAAAATTGTCTTCATTAGAAAAGAATAAATTCAAGTCACAAGTCAAAGTAGCAAGAGAAGCCATAAAGAAACTTTTCTGTGTCAAGTCGATTTTCTGTCATGAAAATTGTCTTCATTAGAAAAGAATAAATTCAAGTCACAAGTCAAAGTAGCAAGAGAAGCCATAAAGAAACTTTCCTGTGTCAAGTTTATTTCCTGTGATACGAAAACTCTCTTCATAGAAAGAAACTGGTAGAAAAAAAAAATGAAACACCTTTTGTAAATTTATATGTTATTTAATGATTTGGGAATTGCATGATCTGCGTTTTCCATTTTTTCTAGACAAATTGAGTAAGGCCTAAGTTTTACACTTTGAACTACCTACAAATCCTTGATATTCTCAGCATTTGTTGATGAATCCATATCTCTAGTACTTCATGTTTCTTATTCTCTGAAGAGATTGTCCAGCTTTTATTGCCATATGGCTGATTCAATATTAAATAAACCTTCATTACTCTTATCTTTGTTTCTAAAGAGATTTTATCTCCTGCTTTGGTTCTGGAAGGCATTTCTAGCTATGCTTCTGACATATTTTTATCATCTGTTACTTCACTACTCAGTTAAATCTTTATACTATTTGATAGGTGCTAAAACTGTCATTACTATTCATTAGATGGGAAAATATTAGTGCAGGAAAAGGGCACAACTGGGTTCAATGGGCTAATCGCTTTTTTAACAAGGGTACATTAATGTTGCTAATTCTTTATAAAATGATAAAAAATATGAAAACAATCATTTTCAGTTAAAACAAATTTCATTAAGAGAGGAAAATAATTTTGATTATTAAATAATAACAGTAAAAACAACATAAGATATGAAAATTAAAATCAAATTCATCATATAAAAAATATTAGATTTACAGTAAAAAAGAAATAATAAAATGTAATTATTGATCAATAAAATATAATAAAATGAAATGAAAATGACAAACTACAGTTCACAAATGATTTTATGATTAATTCCCAAACAGTTGCAGATAATCCAGTTTGCCTGAATGACAGAGATTACATGAATCAATAATGCATCTCTGACCTACTCAGCATACATACTTTACATCCATAAAGCTTTATAACTCTTTGGAACTGAATATTTCTCTTATTAAATTCTTTGATAATTGTCCCAGTAGGCTTGCCAGAATTTATGACACCTAACATATATGTCATGAAAAGTGTGTGATATTTAGCATTCACAGAACACCGTTTTTCTTAGGCTTAGAGTTGGAAAGGGATACACAGTTTGATGGCTGTATATTCATTATCCTTACACAGCAGTTAAACTGCAAGATTGATTGAACAGCTATCCAGAATAAGAACGTGGTATTCTTTCAAAAATCTGACAGATGTAGAGAATGTTTACAATGTCATCCACATTGTCGTTGAAGTTGAGAATACATAGATTACATCCTCTGGAAAATGAACAAGACCCCCAAAAAGGGTCAAATATCAAGTAGATGCTTAGAGATTCAAGTACAAATGACTGATATTTATTCTTTCTTTCTCTTTTCCTATGTGCCTTGTCCTTTCGGGATGTAGACGATCATGGCCTTCTACATCTCCCTATCCCTGGTGGCTCTTAGCACACTTTCTCCTTTTACACCATGCAACCCTTGTTCTGTCATCCACTAGCTCAAGCCCATAAATCTAGAATATAAATGTATTAAATCTAGCATGACCACAAAATGAGGGATCAGTTTATATATAGATTATAATATAGATTTGATCCCCTGCTTAATTTACACATAATTTTTTTATAAACGGTTGGCATATATTTTCTTCTATATGCCATGTCCTTTCAGGACGTAGGCAATCATGGACTTCCACATCTCCCTATCCCTGGTGGCTCTTAGCACACTTTCTCCTGTTATCCCACCCAAACCCTGCTCTGCCAGCCACCTGTTCACACCCTTCAAATATGTTATCTGCTGCTTTCCTCTGTCTCTCTTTCACTTTATCTAGCCTGTTAGTATCAGGTTCTCCAAGCCCTCCTTCCTCATTGCATGTCCCAGGAACTTTAGCTGTTTTTTCCTGATGCTCAGTATTAATTTCCTTTTCATTTCTAAAAACTCATTATTGCTCACATGCTCGATCCATGATATCCCCAGCATCCTTCTGTAGAACCACATTTCAGTTGCTTGAAGTTTTTCCTTTATCTTCGATGATATTGTCCATCATTCACTGCCATATTGGAGAACTGGCACCACATAGCAATCTACTACTATCTTCTTGGTTTCTAGCGAAATTGTCCTCTTAATACTCTACTCAGTTTTTGGATCTCAGAAATATAAATGTATAGAAACTGCTGTGACCACAAAGTGAGGGGTCAGTTTATATATTGATTGTAATATGGAATTGATCCCTCACTTTATATTTAGTATGCTTCTGTAGAACCACATTTCAGTTGCTTCAAGTCTTTCCTTTATCTTTGATGATATTGTCCAGCATTCACTACTCTGTTTCTAGAAAAATTTTCCTGTCTCTTAATACTCTGCTCAGATTTTGGAATGTGTCCTTGGCCATGTCAATTTGCCTTCGGATCTCAGTGTTGCACTTTCCGTCTTCTGTTAGAACACTTCCCAAGTACTTAAATTTTTATACTTGCTTGATTTTAGTATCCTCAACCTGTAACTGGCATTTTGGGTTGGTCTGTTTGCTGATGACCATACACTTGGTTTTCTTGTACTTTATTTGTAGACATATTTGAAGACTCAAATAAAATGATCAATATTTACCTATCTTCATACCAAGTAAATGTTGAGAGACTCAAATATAATAAGAAAAATAGAAAAATAGACTGATTTCAACATTAAATAACTGAGTAACAGTTCTTATTCTTATTTCATGACTTTCCACAGCTTCCTGTTCTTTTTAGCTTCTTACCTCTCTTAAGCCCCATTCCATCATTCCTCTACTAAAATTCACTAATATGTGTTATTTTTCTGACCCTCTTGCCTTCTACCCTGTGAGTATCAAATTTTCCAAGCCCTCTTTCTTCATTCCCCCTCATCCCAGAAACCTCAATTGTCTCTTCCTTATGTTAAGCATTAGTTTCCTTTTTATTTCTATTTTCTCCAAAACTTTGTTGTTACTTATATATTTGATCCATGGTCACATGTTCTAAAATCAACCTAGCTCATATTAAAAGAGGTTTGAGGAAATAGATGGTCTTTCTGCTGAGTAGATTTAATTTTTGTAAAACTCAGAACAGGAACAAGGTATCTGATTATATATGAGCACCAGATTTCAATGCCAGCTTCTTGAGCTGTCCAAAAATTGTGCCAATTAATTTCACCCGGAAATCTTTTGGTATGGAAGACATAACTTCTTGTATTTGCCCTCCAAGTTCTTCTGAAGTCTTTGTTTGGTGTTGTATACTTGCTCCTTTCATCAATCCCAAAGAAAAAAGTCACAAGGTATCAAGTCGGGACTTCTAGCTGGCCACTCATATATAAAATAGGAAGTTACTTTTTAATCACCTTGAATATGAGTTGAGATCAAATAAAGATAAAAAAAAATCAATCCGAATCTGACAGAATAATATAATGAAGAAATAAGAAATGTTTATCAATCTAACATGTTTCATTTTTTATTAAAGATTCATCAGAGGATAAGTCAGTCAGTTAAGTGCCATATGTGAAACACACTTGGGCGATCATGTCTCGAAAGAGACATGACTGACTGGGCAGAAGATTATCCCGCAGTAGGTTGCCATTGCTTTCTGTGGTAGACTGGTTGCCAGCCAAGGCTATAGAACCCAATCTGTCCTGTTATTTAACCCATAACTGGAAGGAAGAGACGGATTAATACGTTTCTCAAGGGTATTTGCACGTAAGTGAATGCGATGAATTCAACTGGAATTCGAACTTGGCTCTCTGATTTCTCGTTCTGAGCTGATATCCACTGCACCACAATGCACATTCTCAGAGGATAAGATATGGAGAAAAAGAAATTCTGGCATTTTTACTTTTGTGTTTGATTTTTATTGATTAATATTTCACATGTATTTGACTCTCTAAACCAATTTGTGGCATTTCAAATGCAAAGAGATATGATGTATCTTGTGGTGATACCTAGCAAGTAAGGGACAAGATGCTTGCTCTCAGAGGTCCAGATAGCGAATGACCAAAACTGACTCAAAACCAATTTGTGGCATTTCAAATGCAAAGAGATATGATGTATCTTGTGGTGATACCAAGCAAGCAAGGGATTGGATGTTTGCCCTCAGAGGTCCAGATAGCAAATGACCAAAACTGGTTTTTGCGCATCTGAGCTCCATGCAGAGGTTTCGATGGAAAACCAAAGCCAAATCAATATCAAATTCCTTTTACGAACCCGTTTCACAAGCCGACGCAAATTTTGTTTATCATTCAATGGGAAGTCCAGAATTAAATCCAGGTGTGAATTTCCAAATGATTTGTTTGGAGCCCTGAAGACGAAATAAAAGGACAACACAGAAAACTATCGACAGTTGAGAAAATATGAGCATAATTAACACATCCCTTGACATATGTCAAGTGATCATATTATGTTGACTCTCCTTTCTCTCTCATCTTCTTCACTGAGCCACTTAATAACTGACCGGTACCTGAAGGACTGAGCAGAGACTTTAAAGATGCTCCTAAAAGATGAACGCACACATATACATATGCACAAACTCTTTTTGGCAATTGCTGTTATAAACATTTTTAAAGCCCTTTGTACTAACCAAAAGACACTATTTTTATTTGTAAAAAACCTTAATTGAGATATATATATATATATATATATGTTGTTTCTATACAATTTGATTTTCTTGTTTTATACCCCTCTAATAGTGGGTTATCTACTAAAAAGGCCAAATTCAGTTAAACTGTTTCAACACAAATATGCTTCACTATAATGAAGCACCCACTATAGTCTGTCCAAAGTTTGAAAAAATGTATTCCAAACCTAACTGAAAAACTGTAAATATTGCTATATGTAAGCAAGTATATAAAAATTATAGTTTGTATATGTTGGAATAAGATGATAATGTGTGTGCATATAGTATACAATATTTTTGTTCATTATTTGCATGTTGATTTGGCAATGTTCTTGTATGCATTCTGTTTGCTTTAGTTAAAACTTCTTTAAGAATGGATTCAATAAAAGTTGGTGATGTAATATATTTTTTATGTTTTTTTTTTTTTTTTTTTTTTTTTAATCATTTCACCCCGAGCAAGGCAGAAACGCCACTGATGTGCAGGGGGTTACATAAATGTAGAAAGATTAATTAGAAAAGAGTGAGGAGTACAAGCTAGTTAGAAAGGAACAATAGAAAACTGAGAAAGCAGGTGCAATGACAGGTACATGGGCGGAGAGAAAGGGAAGGTTATACAGGGGAGGGGAGAGAGCTAGAGGCCAGTGGTTAGTAGGTGAGTATTAACTTTGCTTTTAAATTTCTGGAGGTCGTAGCCGTCAGGAAAGCAAGAATACGGGAGTGAGTTCCACAGGCGGGAAGTGCGAGAGAGGAAGCTGCTGGAGTAGAATTGTCGTCTGCGTTTGGCTAACCTGACTGTGAATGGGTGGGACCCAGTTGCCAGTCTGGTTGAACGGGTAAACACCTGTTGAGGAGGCATCAGTGACTTAAGCTCATCCGAGCAGAAGCCATGAAGGTATTTATAGAAGAGACAGAGGGAGGCCACATTTCGACGATGGGAAAGTGGCTGCAGACGAGTCGCCAGATCAGAACCTATCACATTACAGACTCTCCTTTGGAGCTTGTCGAGAACACTGAGGAGAACGGCAGGGGCACCTGACCATAAATGGCAGCAGTACTCCATGCACGGACGGATGGTTGACTTGTATATATGCAGGATGGATTCAGGTGGAAAAAACATCCTGGATCGACATAGTGACCCAATCTTCTTAGCAGTAGATTTTGCTATGGATTCAATATAGTGCTTCCATTTGAGGTCTGAGGACAGGGTAAGTCCGAGGAGGCGTGGTGTATTACTCTCCGGGAGAATCATCTGGTCCATGCTTATGGGAGGCAGAAGAGGTTGCCTGTAATGGTTGACAGACAACAGCTTGGTCTTCGAGGAATTGAAGTTGACAAGCCACTTCTTGCCCCAGTTCACCACAGAGTGTAGATCCCGCTCAAGGTCAGCAGCGAGATTTTGTCTGTCCGCCACGACAGGTTTCTTACTGGAGCGGGAGTATATTGTAGTGTCATCTGCGTAGATGCCTACTTGGGACCTGATCTCATCTGGGAGGTCGTTGATGAAAATAAGGAAGAGCGTTGGGCCCAGGATAGAGCCTTGTGGGACACCAGCATTCGTGCTGTAGGACGAAGAGGCACGCCCATTCAGAACGACCTTCATTTTGCGGTTATTTAAGAAAGATTGGATTAGGTCAAGCAGGCGACCGGTAATACCATAACCGCGTAGTTTGCATAGGAGGCCAGGGTGCCAAACCCTGTCGAAAGCCTTGGAGATATCCAGAGCAACCGCGCGAGCCTCGTCAGACTCATCAAGGGCCTGTAGCATGTACTCCGTTACAGTAGTTAGCAGGTCGGCTGTGGACCTGTCAAATCGGAATCCATATTGCCTGTCGGAGAACAGTTTGTGGGCGGTGAGATGATGAACTATTTCAGCATTTATTATAGCCTCGAACACTTTCCCGAATATTGGTAGAAGACTGATCGGGCGATAGTTGGATGGGTCCGAGGGTTCACCACAGTTCTTAAAGACAGGAACGACTGAGGAGAATTTCCAGCATGCAGGAAAGCAGGAAGCAGAAAGGCAGTATGTTTATAGTTGGTAATATTCTTCTTAACAGGCCTCAAACTACTTTCTCCAAAAAGAATTATGTTTGTTTTATAATTATGATGACATTAATTAACTGAATGTTATATCTAGTTTTGTTCCTGTGAATTACAAGAGAATTTGAATGGTTGTCCACATGTAAATATTTTTTTGTGTTCATAGATGCAGGCTTTTAGATCATCTGATATCTTCCCAATATAAACATATTTTACATTGTAAACAATTTATTTAATAAGTACCAACATTTAAATTGGTGCTGAATTTAATTTGTAGAACCTGACTGAGATGAACACAAACAGATCTTGGTAGAATCCTTAGATACATGAAAAATAAAACAAGTTTTTTTTTTTACATTAGTGTTAAGTGACAATTTATCCATCGCGGGTAATAGTTTTGAAGAAATATGACAAATTAAGTTTAAAGGAGGATCCAAATTCAAACCTTAAGTGATTGCCTCTGGTTGGCTAATTTTCTCTAGTGTTTAAAATATGCCTGAGCAGATAATTTTATCTTGAAAATTGCACCTAAAATTGAATTTTTGTTTGAGCCTGTCACATGACCAAAAGTAGTATAAATTCTGTAGCACAAAGCAGAATATCCAGTGAGAGCTGCAGCTTTGGAAGAAGCAGGCATCACAAATTTTTTCCTGATAAATTGAAACCGAAAAGTACCTCTCATCATAATGAGCCGTTTTTCTCACTCAATTATTTTCATGAACCTTGATGAGAAAGTTTTAAAGTTAATTAACAGTTAATACAAGAACAAACTTTTCTCTTTGTGAAGAAATCTTAACATACAAAAATCAACTAAGACCTGCACCAAAACATCTGTCAAAAACATCTGAACATCAACCTTATTTGAATCAAACTCAGCTTCTTTGAAAGAACTTTTCTACAAGCATAAAAATATATAAAGCATTCTATTTCCATTTTATAAATGCAACTAAAAGGTAGATAACTTTGACTATTCCTTCTTTCATTATTCTGATTTGTTGAAAACAATCACATATATTTTTGGACTATAATAACAAACAAATCATTTATGAACAATTTATTCAACAAGAAAATCTTTGAATTGAACTGTTTAACTTGAATTAATTCTCTGCATATTCTTTAAACATTGATTGGACCAAAAACTGTATTTACATCATAGAAATAATCCTGTTTGGAATATGGTTTATTGACATTTGTATTTCTATATAAAAATATTTGTTAATATTGAACAGAGTTGTTTGATTACTTGAATATTGACTTTTTGCCTTACATAGAATTTAAATGTTTGCAGAGTTATTTCCTTCAAAATTCATACTGACATGAAAATTTATTCAATGATCCCAAACTCCACAACAACTTTTGTTCTTAATTATATCTGTCTTGGATGTGATGATAAAGATCTTAGTATTATGAATAAATAATTGATTTTCAAGTTTAGTAGGAAAGTGTATTAGAGAGGAGGATTATAGATTTTGGGCTGTTTGAAGTGCTATTGATGGTGTTAATTTTAGGGATTTGTAGATTTTGTAAGCTCGCTTTTAGCACCAAGAATGAAATGGTGTCGGTAATGATTTTACTTTCATTAACCATAAGATATTTTATTTTTAGCAGATCATATTAGTGTCAGTCAAGAAATAGTGTGCATTGTGGTACAGTGGATATCGGCTCGGAACGAGAAATCAGAGAGCCGAGTTCAAATTCCAGTTGAATTCATTGCATTCACTTATGCGCAAATACCCTTGGGAAAGGTATTAATCCATCTCTTCCTTCCAGTTATGGGTTAAATAACAGAACAGATTGGGTTCTATAGCCTTGGCTGGCAACCAATCTACCACAGAAAGCAATGGCAACCTACTGCGGGACAATCTTCTGCCCAGTCAGTCATGTTTTGAAAGAGACATGATTGCTCAAGCATTTACCACGTATGGCACTTAACTGACTGACTGAAGAAATAGTACAACATGAATTTCTAGAAGCATTATCTTTATCTAGAGTTTCAATCAATACATCCCAAAAGTCTGACCTCTATACAATTGGGCATATTTTTTTAGAATATGACATTTTACAAATCGACAGTATGTATAATTGCTACTATGTATATCCTTGTGATGAATACAAAATAAAAATAACTTTTTTCTTCACTGTTTTCAAATTTGCAAGCCTGTGTGAAATTTATTTTGACCAATATAAAAATGGATTAGCTTCAGGTTGAAGAAAAGACTAAGGTAAAGTTTAGCAAACTTATGTGAAAATGTACTCTGACCAATGAAAAGGGAAGCAGCTTACAAACTGAGAAAAAGTAATGAGCTGATGTCAAATAATTACTTTCTGATATATATATATATATATAGGCAGAGAAAGTTGAATCAAACAGAAAGGACAGTAGAGAGCAACCAGTCACAATATAGCAGAAGATTTTCAGGCTGCTGATCAAACACAAATGTCCTGGTGACCTGTATTCACTACCCTATTACTTTCTTTCTCCCTTGTGCTGCTATTTTTTATCTCTTCTTTCTCTTCACCTACTTGTCATCAACAAAAAGAAAAAAGTCAGAGTCCCATGCATCTGAATAACTCCGGTCTCAAATTACATGCTGATACATTATCGGCCTCTCATGAGAGTAGAGAAATTTCAAAGAACTCTATTCAACTTCTAAGCTAATTACCTTAAAATATATCTTTTTATTCATGTTGAATACAGCTGTATGATTTATGTGAGAAACAAACATTCTTAATTTGTTTTAAGCATTTTGGAAATTTACTTTGTGTTTGAAGATTTAATATGAGCATTTTCTCTTCTTGACAACTCAACACTACCAACCATAAATGTTTAATTTCTTGTCCTGGAACAAGCTACTGAAACTGCAAATGCAAATCTGTGAATAAATTGCTTATCTTGTTTTGTTAAAAATAACGTCATTGTCCCTACATACTTCATCCTCTCCAGCCTGCATTTCCTGCTGATATTGTGGCCTAAACTCACTAAAACCCCTTCATAGATAAATTCCACAGCCTTTATAGCAAAAAAAAAAAAAAAGAAAAAAATAACATCAGCCTTGCAAAAATTATATTAAAACTACCTAACATTTACAACCAAATGGACTAAGCATTATGAAGAAAGCTCTTAAATATGCAGAGCTCATTTATATTAACAAGGCAAGAATATGTAAACTTTTGTAGAGATTGATGCTTGAATAAGCAAAGTAACTTTCAAATATTAACTTGTTCCAAGTGAACCAGTTAAATATCAGCCCCAACAGACCTACCACTTCTAGAAATTGTTGTGTGGTTAGCAGCTACCAAACAAAAAATGTTGTTGATACTGGTGCTAGTATTACTAATACTGTTAAATTCTCAGACAATGTTCGGGGATCCATTCCACTTTTTATCTTATCTGCCCTTGATGGGAAATTAAATGCCAAAATGAACCTGGTGATTGAAATAATCTGTTTAAATAAAAACAAAATATATTCAATAATCTTTTATGGTCACTGATGTCACTAATCCTTTATTAAGTTTGGATATTTTAACAACTTTGGTTTAACTGTAGATTGTAAAAATAAAATTATACAAAACAGAAAAAAAGATTAATTTAAATGTAATTCCTTCCCCTTAGTGCCATAATCCTGTGAAATAAATAGGACCACAGCCTCACTACATCAGGTGTTGCTACTGTGGATTTGCCGGGCCCATGCCTAATAAGGCAAGTTGATTTTAGATTGATGGAATTGCACTCTGTTTGAAAGTTGTTGTTTGACATAATAAATAATGACATAAAATAAGTGAAGTAACTTTCAAATATTAACCTGATTCAAGTGAAGTGGAAAGTTAAATGTTAGCTCCAACAGACCCATCATTTCTGAAAAATTGTTGGGTAGTTTTTTTCCAGCTTATTACTGCTTTTTTGAGGAAATGAGTTTCAAAATTAAGTTTTTGGCTCAAAATTAGAGCATTGGAATTTCATTCTGCTGATCAGTGAAAGCCTTATATGACAGCCTTATAAAATTTATAATTGAAATAAACTATGTCTAGAAATTATAGGCAAGTTGTTGTTGTTTTGGTTCTACTCAATATTATTAACTTAGATATATAGTGATAGAGAAAACTATTGTTTTTGGTTGGAAAATATGTCAGTAGTTTATTTGCAACTATTGATTTTGCTACTTTTATATTACTATACCTTGTAAAACTAATATAAAAAATAATATGAAAAGATCTTAGAACTAATTCGTCAATTTCTTAAAGGAAAAACAAAGAAAAACATTTTATTTTAAAATTAAAAGATATATTAAAAAATAATAAGAACCGCCTAAAATTTATTGCACAAATGCTCCTTCTTTTCAATAACTCTTAGCAGCTTATTGTCAACATCTGATGTTAGATTTGCAATTTTAGCGGCTGGTAAGTTGTTTGCAGCAACTTTAACTGCCTCCCAGAGGTCATACTTGTTGAATTACCTTTCATTAGAATAAATATCTCTTGAGGATACTTTACAGATTCTCAATGGGATTCAAGTCACAGCTATTTGAAGGCCAGTCCATAAGAGAATCTTCAACAAATCCCTTTTCTTTCAACCAGAATTTAGTAAACTTTGATGCATAACTTGGTGCATTGTCTTACATAAAGATCATAGATCTACACTTGGCTAAAGACTGGTTATCAAGCCATTCAAAGAAATATTGCACTAGAAAATAACAGTAACTTTTGGAATTAATTTTTAACACCGTCTTTCACTTTAAATGAACCCATGAGCTCATTACCAATAATCCCAGCCCATATCATGATCCCACCACCACTTTCTTGGCATTTAAAAAATTTTCCTGAGTCATGTTGCTTGTAAATCTATCCATCGGGCCCATTGAGGGTGATTCTTCTTTCCTTATGTTTTTTTTTGTTAAAATGGGTTTCTTTATTTGATTTTTTACATCAGCAAACTTCCTTAATGCTTTACACCTTGTTTCCCTTGACACCATAGAAGCTCCAGCGGCCTCAAATATTGACACATATGGATTTCTTATTAATTCTATTTGGATATGTGATAGATCTTGCTTTATTAAATTCCTGAATTCAGTCAGACTTTTTTCCTTGGTTGAATTCCCATTTAACATATTTTCTTGATTGTTCAATGATCCCTTTTCAAATCCTTAAAAATTTGAAGCACAGACTTTCCTTTGATAATTTCTTTGATTTATGTAGTTCTCTTCAGTCATTGTTAGTTCTTTTTTACGAGCCATAATACTAAATTCTAGTTCTTGCAAATAATCTCTTGACACTGCAAATTGCTATAATTACCGAAAAAATACTAAATATCAATCTGAAATTGAAAATTGGGACTTAATTATTTTCATGTTTACTTGATATACATAATAGTACAAATAATTTCACTGGATAACACATATCTATAATTTTACATAAAATATTTGACAATACCTCTTCTGCATATAATCTCTAGACAGTTTATATGCAGCTGGTTTGAAATTAAAATGTTATAAAACCTATATATTCAACATGAGTAAAGCATCTGTTGACTGAAACACAGAATGTTGCATTAAAAATAAATGTGCAACACAATGTTTTTGCTTTGCTTTCAGAAAATATTCTTGTCTCTCTATTGAAGTCCGATGAATTGGAGGTGAGCCTCTATAAAAAAAAAAATTGGCCATGAGATAAGTAAACATTCATTCATACTTAATTAGATATGTCAATTTATAAGTCTAATTTTAAAATTTCATTCAAATTACATCACAAAAATATAATAAAGTATTGTTAAATTTGCCAATAACAATATTTTTATTTCAGAAGTAGTGAGCTACCAAAGAGATAAAAAAAAATTACATTCATCACCTCTGAAGTGACATGGGTCAGATTTGATTAACCTCTCACAAAATGGAGTTTGTGAACCAGATCTTGCAAAAGGTTTTTCAAATAATAAACTGCAAGAGATTCTAATGAATAAAACAATGTTGGATTTGCTGAATTTACCTGCACATTCGCAAAGTATGGAAAGAGCAGTTGAACTAATTACAGAAGCTTCACAAATTATACCTGGACAAGAAGCAAGGTACAACCACATTATTACCTAATCATTGTGCCATAAAAACCTTGTTTTACTTCAAATTACTGACTGAATACAGTAAAAATATTGCATATTTTATTTGTGGGGAATCATAATTAGAATTCTGGTTTGAATATATTTTCCATTCAATGTGTTTAATGCAAATGTTGTATAATGCCTTGGTCAGTGTAGTATTTTGCCATGAAGTATATTTTGCACCAGGACATGTCTCTGTACCCAGAAACGCAGATCTTGAGCTAGAAATTTGTTATGACTAGCAGGGTTAAGGGGAATAAGCGTCCAGGATAGAATGCACTGGAAGTCGCAGCTGTCAGGAGACAACTTCTTAATTGACGTCAGCTGACACAGAATAGAGTTTTTAATTGAGTTTTAGTTAAGCAGTTGGAGAGAGCAGACAGCAGCCATTTTGGCTGGCTGGTTGGCCACCTTGATGTGGGTGTGCTGACTTGATGCGTGTGTAATCTCATAAGATCTGACCCAATCAAACCTCTTACTTCACAACCTAGTCACTGCTTTGTTAAAAAAGACCAGAATAAAAATAATGTAATATTTTTTTTATATATTGATGTCTGTTGATTCTTTTCAGTTGAGAGAAAAACACAGTCATTTTGAAGTCATTTTAATTGCAACATGTTTTGATTTATCTTGTGTGAAGAATATAATCAGAATTTGGTTCGAGCAGATTCTTGCTGAATTGTTAAGAAGGTATGTTTCAACATCTAAATTAAAATCCTTTTCAGAAAGTGATTTCAATTCATCAATATTTTAAACTGTGGGGAGAACAAGATTCAAGAAGACAGAAGATGGTAGTTGCTGTTGCATTAAATTTTTTGAAGATTATAGATGGTAAGGAAACAAGAAACTGGAATGTAGTTCTGTAGCCAAGAAGTGCAAGAAAAGAAACTACCAGAATAGTAGTTGCATCTGCCAGTTCAACAACAAAATGGTGAGACCTATTTGCCAATCTAGTAGTTTGCTTAAATCCATGCAGTCAAAATAAGAAGGAAACTCATCAGAACAATTGTTATGAAAATATTTGTTGAAAAGACAGAGGGAAGTCATGTCAAAGCAGTGAGAAAGTAAATAAAGTCAAGATGCCAGGTCAAGATCGATAAAATTGCAGACCCTTCTTTGGATTTCATCACAAATCTTTAGAATATACATCCAGTATGATCACCAGACTAAATTTGGTAGCGATATTTACTTCACAGACAAATTTATAAATGTGCAAGATGTATGTAATTATGCTTTGTATTACCTGTCTGAATGTAAATTTTTAATTATCCAATATTGAAAAATATTTCCTGTAATAATATTGAAAAAAAGAACCTCCCCCCCAAAAAAGCAAACAAAACAAATAAACAATCAAACCAAATGCTTTGTATTTGTCTATACTTTTGAGATGAGGTAGTATTTACATTGTTTGGACTATTGTCCTCATCTTTGTTGTCATGTTTGACATTTTGGCTGTTGTATGCTCTGGCCTTCTTCAGGTGCTAGAAAATTTATACACTGATGTCCTCAAGGAGACATGGCCTCATGGATATTGGTTAATTCCAGTTACTTGACCCAAAGAGTTGTGAGTTCAATACCAGGCTACAGCAGTGATGAACAAATAACTTACAGATTTTAATTAAAAAGAGATAACTACGTGGCATCTGGAAGTGGCATTGTGCATGGATCAAGAACAATCTACCCTAGTGATTGAAATAAAAGGTTCAGTTCAAACTTTCCAGCAATTGAAGAAGGCCGGAGTGTACAAAGGCCAAAGCTATAAACATGTCAATAAAGATGAGAACAATAGTCTGAACAATGTAATTAATGAAAATACTTTTTAATCTAACTGCCTTAAGTTGCTCACAATTTGAAATATGACTATCAACTGATCACTGATCATAATTAGTATACTGTTGGTTTGGTGAAGTATTACACAAACTAATAAACAGAATATATTTCTATTGGTTTCTTTACCAAAAGGCTCGATACTAACTCAAGCAAACTATTCTGCTTTGGCCCGAGAGTTTTTAGTAGTGTTTCATTTTCACAACTTTACTGAAGGTCTCCACGTGATTTTATTGACAAACCATAAGCCACAATGTGGTGCTTTTGACAGTTTAAACCCAGCAAAATCGGATCACCAGCAACAACACCTGTCAATACTTACCAAGTACATTACTGACATAGCACATATTGAAAGGCAGTCAGAATATGGTAATTGATTATATGTTGTGAGCGGCTTTTACAATACTAGCAGATGTTTGTGATTTGCCAGAAATCATTGCGGCATATTTGAATGAAGAAGAAAACAAATATTTTCCTAATCTTTAAAAGAACTTCCATTGTCAGATAATAATTCTAATATATTACTGATGTATCTACTTCTTATCATAGACCTTTCTATCATAAAAGCTTTGAATAAATCTATTTTTTGATAATCTTCAATCAGTGTATCATCATGGTATTGCATCATCTATAAAGTAACTTAAATCAGATACTTGTTCTAGTATGGACAAATCTACAAGAGAGTTTTGTAGTGAGTGTGAATTTTACCACTGTCAAAAATTAATAAACTTAAAGTCTCCTACTCAAAATTTTGAATTACCATCACCAGGTTTTCAAACTGTCCATATAGATATTGTCAGACCATTCATTTCAGTTCTCTATTTAAAGACCTATAATTATATCTCAATATAGAGTGCAGCAAAAGTAACACCTTTCTTTTTTTGTTAAACTAGGTGGATAGGACAATATTAGGCAATTGATTTGCCATCACAATCTGGGGGAAATTTTAAGCTAGCTCCTGTGGAGCACTAATTTGTCTCCATCCCAAAACTAAGGAATCTTTGGTTCAGCTCAGAAAACAGCAATGATAATTTTGAAGAAATAGCCTTGAATACTTCAAAACCTCATTTTAACTGATTCGGGCTATGAGTTCAATTTTGTTTAAAGGACTAATTTAGGACAAAATTCCAATTCAGGTCAAAAACTGAGTTCTTCAAATCATGAACTCTGTGGAACTTCAAAATCTCACATTATGAAATGCCTTTCTTTAACTTTGCATTCTGTATAAATAAAATTGATTTTCTCAATTCACGAAGAATGGAGATATTTTAAATTGAATGTAAATCAAACTTTAAACTCACTATAAATTAAAACCTTTTAAAATCACTCATTTTTTCTGTTATTTTAAAATTTGAATTTTTATTTGTTCCTTTATGACAAATATTCTGGATATACAAGCACCAGATAAAAGGCAGATTTTCAATCCCAGGATTATTCTGATTTTAAAATGGTATGATATATCTATGTAGAGCATGTGTGGCCTGAGTAAAAGGGGTTTCAGACACACAGAATTTACTGTTTATTTACTGAATATGAAGGCAAGAATTTTGCACATATTAAATAGCTTCTTGATTCATTGTGACAATATCTATAAATTTTTTACTGTAATTCATTTTTGTTAAATAAAAGTTAAATAAAAATAGAGATTAACTTTTGTTGCACCAAATATATAGACTGTCCAATGTTCAACCATTTGAGAGTTCTCCATTTCATGAAAGGAAGATTGTTTGATTTGTTTAATGACTTAACTGTTAATGAAATTTATTTAAAACTGTATCATTTTTGAACAGGATAAGAAAATTTTTTTTTTTTTCCGAATGAATATTATATTATTTTTGGGAATAAATGTAAATTATAAAACAAAGATTTTTTCCCAGATTAAACTTTAAAAAAAATAAATTGTAGGACTTTTCCAAGTATAAAGTGTATAGAAATAGATTGTAAACTTACAAAAGCTGAATGAAAAGTTCATATGCTGATGATAAAGAAGTGATTCTCAAGCTGTAAAATGACTGATTAATTTGTTTAACACCACATCAACTACTTATGAATCATTTAATATCAAATTTTTTTTTTTTTTAGCTTTAAATAAATAAAAATATATTATACTCCTTTCACAATTGTATATATGATAGATAATACTCAGCTTTTGTACATGTACCTGTTTGTGCGGAAAATTTACAAGTGATATGTACTTTATTTTGTAGTTTAGTTATATTTTGTAATACAGATTGATTTTAGAAATTGTTGGATAATATATGGATAGTTTTATCAGGTTGATTGGTCATGTGATTGTGTTTAGCAGCTCTATGGGTTATTTAATCTTGAAATCTAAATATTTTGAACACAATTTACGCCTTCAATTAGAGATAAAATATATTGGTATTCTATGATAAATAGGTATTGTTGGTAATTTTTTATATAAAAATGTATTTTTAATATTTTTAGTATAAAATTATAATTTGCCCATAGCTGGGACCCTAACAAGTGCTACAGGTCAGAGTAGACTTTTGAAAACCTCTAATCTTCAGATCAGAGGTTTTGGTACTGGATGTAGTTTATCAGTCAATTAAGTGTTGTACATCATACATGCTTAGGTGATCATTGTTGCCAACTAAGGATGTAGAACACAATCTGTCCTGTTAGTTGACCCATAGCTGGAGGGAAGAGACAGATTAATACCCAAAAATATTTGTGCATAAGTGAATGCAACTGGAATTCGAATATGGTTTTTCGATTTTTCATTCCAATCCGATATCCATTGCACAACATTCCCCCCCCCCCCACAGTTTATCATCATACCCAAACTCTAAGCTGTGAAATCTTACCTGCATTAATTTCAACTCTTCTTATTTACATTAGCATGGTTTCCAGGTAAAATGACATCTGACTGTTCAAAGAAGACATTTGTTCAAAAAGTTAACAGCAGATATGTTGCAATATTGGTTCCCAACCAGGTGATTTTTCATTTTTGGGAAAAGATGATAACTAGGAGAATGCAGAGGATGATTAACCAGTTCAAAGCCACTGTCATGCATAGCAGCTATTAAAATCAAAGACTTGTGTGCTGAAGCATTGTTTTGATGAACCAAGAATATTTTTATCAGTTTTCCTGGGCATTTGACTTTGACAGTCTTTTGCAACTGTCTCAGCAAATTGGTATAGTACTCTCCATTGATGTGGCCCTTTTGAAGATATTCAATAAATGAAATGCATTTTTGTATCTCCTTCCTACCCAACAAAAAACAAACAAACTGAGTCTATTGCCTTCCTTGCAGATAAAACAACCTTGGCTCTTTTTGGAGCAGGTGAGGAGGGGTGTTTCCACTGCTTGGATTGTCTCTTTGTACCTGATGAACCCAACACTCATCCTGGGTTGGGAAATGTTTGAGGAAACTTGCTGGATCTGCCTCAAACAATGTCAGATTTTCCTGTAATGTTTTAAGCTTGGTGTGCTTTTGATCAGGTGCCAGAAAACGTTGTATACAAGCAGAAGCCTTCATCATGCCAAGTGCATTGGCACAATATTCTCAACTCTCTCACAAGATATGCAAATAGCATTGGTTGTTTGATGGTCAATCACCTGTCATCCATCACTGTAGTGTGAATATATGATCAATGTTTTCCTCAGTGGTGGCAGTTTCAGGATGTCCAGACCTTAGGTCATCTTCAAGACAATTTATTCCTCTCCTAAATTCAGTTGCTCATTTTTACACTGTTGATAAAACTGGAACCTCATCTCATTTAAGCATGAATGTCCTTTGGGGCTTAACCCTTTTTCTGCAGGTACTTGATAATGTGGTAGATAGCTGAAAAATGCTTGGTCTTGAACAACTCAGTCCTGTAGACATTCTGCTGCATGGATGAGTAACTCATCTTTTATTCAGTGTTTTTGACCATGCATGCAAATTAGCAATAATTTGAAAAGAGATAGAACCATGCATGTTGGCTAAATTGCAAATGGTAGTTCCAACCAGGTGAGACATTGTAGTCTCTTAGCCCCCAGGTAAGTTAGTGTTTTTTTGCTCCATTTCATCACAAATAACATCAAAATGTCAAATTTTGTCCATTTTCAAAATAAGTTGCCACTAATTACTTTATAAATCTTCTTTGAACAGTCAGATGTCTATTTGTCTGGTTAGAAACAATGTAGTTATTAATAAGATGAATTGAAATTAATGCAGGCATCATTTCACTGCTCTGGACAATCTTATCAAAGATGAAGGAAAAAAACTTGAAGCAACTGAAATGTGGTTCTACAAAAGAATTCTGTGGATATCATCAATTGAACATGTGAGTAATGACGAGGTTTTGGAAAGGATGGAAACGAAAAGGAAATTAATACTGAGCATCGAAAAAAGACAGCTAAAGTTCCTGGTTCTAGTCTTTGCAGCACATTTAATGATTAAGCCTTTAAATCTTGAGATTTTTGGCAATAATTGGCATCTTAAAATTTCTCATCAGCTGTATCCCCACATCAACAGAATATATTCAGGAAAAATTTGTAATGTTTAAAAGAAGTGGGGGATACCAAAATCAAGCAAGTACAAAAATTTAGATACCTAGTAAGTATTCTAACAGGAGATGGAAAGTGCGACAGAGATTCGAAGGTGAATTGGCATGGTAAAGGATGCATTCCAGAAGCTGAGTAAAGTACTAAGACGCAGGAAAATTTCACTAGAAACAAAGAATAGTGCCAGATTGCTATGTGATATCAGTTCTTCAATACAGCAGTGAATGCTGGATAATACCATCGAAAATGAGAAAAAAACTTGAAGCAGCAGAAATGTGGTTCTACAGAAGGATGCTGCAGATATTGTGGACCGAGCATGCGAGCAACTGTGGTGTTGGAAAGAATGGCAACTAAAAGAAAAATAGTGAGCATCAGGAAGCGACAACTGAAGTTCCTGGGACATGCAATGAGGAAGGAGGGCTTGGAGAACCTGATACTGACAGGCCAGATAAAAGGAAAAAGAGACAGAGCAAGGCAGTAGATAACATATTTAAAGGGCCTGATAAGGTGGATGATGGAATGGGGTTTGTGAGGTATAACAGGAGAAACCGTACTAAGATCCCCCGGGCATAAGGAGACGCGGAGAACCATGATCACCTACGTCCTGAAGAGACAGGGCACATAGAAGAAGAAGAACCATATATTACAAAATATTACAAAAGCATTTTAGCAAAAAAAAACCTTACAGTGCATAAAAGGCTAAAGATAAAGTAAGAACACTGAAAATGTTTGAGACAATTACAGTCGTAAAACAGGGCAGAAAAGATATTATAAAAAGCAAGCTACCATTCGATTTGAATTTAATTCGAAACACAGTAAGGAAATAAGAAAAA
This sequence comes from Ascarosepion bandense, assembly GCA_037127315.1. NCBI lineage: Eukaryota > Metazoa > Mollusca > Cephalopoda > Sepiida > Sepiidae > Ascarosepion > Ascarosepion bandense. Next base: position 422,418 of record JBBBDQ010028979.1, read on the forward strand.
ATAATTAGTTTTCTGTAACAAAGCCTTTAATCATATTCACAAGTGGAATAAAAAAAAAATGAAAAAAATCACCAAAACTCAAAATCTTGTTATCACTAGTGCTAGTAATATTAATGGCATCCTTGTCTTAAAGAAATGCATCATCTTATGCTCTATTATGGACATTGCTAATTCCTTTTAATTGTTGTGGTGCCACGGATATTATGGACATTGCTAATTCCTTTTAATTGTTGTGGTGCCACGGATATCGGCTCGGAACGACAAATCAGAGAGCCGAGTTTGAATTCCAGTTGAATTCATTGTATTCGCTTGTGCACAAATACTCTTGGGAAAGGTATTAATCAGTTTCTCTCCTCCAGTCATGGGTTAAATAACAGGACAGATTGGGTTCTATAGCCTTGGCTGGTAACCAATCTACCACAGAAAGCAATGGCAACCTACTGCGAGATAATCATGTGCTCAGTCAGTCATGTCTCTTTTGAGACATGATCGCCCAAGTGTGTATCACGTATAGCACTTAACTGACTGAATAATTATTTAATGAATGCAATAGGTAAAAAATGTACCTTTTGTACAAATGCTGAGGAAACTATTGACTGATGGCTCTACCCTAGAATCGAAATAAATTTAAATATACAAGACATGGTAAAGTAGGAGAATAAATACCTTGGAAGCATCTTAACCTTTTCACACACAGAAAAACAGGAAGAGCACAAACCATCATCAGTGCTAAAATGGGAAAGTGCTATAGGACTTCACAATCACACTATTAAACCAACAAACAAATAAAAAATAATAGGGTGCATTTTAGATACTTGATGCTTTTTTTCATTATTGTAAACACAAAAATGCCTCGCAAATAACAAGAACAGATATATGCTATGTCTGGTGAAGAGGTTTTTGCTAACAGAACTGTACGGAAGGTGTTCACTAAAGGTATGATAATAAAAGACTTCAAGAAACATAAGTGTTAGACAATCTGATAAAAAGATATCTCAAATTATTCCAAAACACGAAAAACAGAAATTGCCATAATGTAGTACTGAAACAAAATAACTATTTCATTAATAATAAGAACATCAAGAATGATAAAAAAATTACTGATTCGTTCATGAAGAAAATCCCAGAAGAATCTACTCTATATGACATGCAAAAGGCTGTGATCATGAATCTCACACAATACTCAATAAAACTCAATCTAATCTATTCAAGATCTTTCTAAAAAAACAAGCCTTCCTTCATCTCCGGGTCTCAGGTAAAAGATTTTCACAAGGTCTCTAACAAAAACCAAATCAGGAAAACTAGAAATAGTAATAATGCTGTTTGAGTAATTAATACTACTAAAGAAACTCACTAAGTAGATGCGATCATTTAAAGCAAAATTGTACCATATAGTAGTGAACATTGGGGATTAAATCAGCATACAAAAGGACCCATCTTTGCATATAAAATGTAGGACAATATTTTGAGGTTTTCTTTTTAAGATTGTCTTATCTGCTGTCAAATAGATATTTTTTTAAGTGTGGCTGTCAGAAGAAAATTTTTTTAAAAATATTTTTGCCAAAAAAATGAATGCATGCACAATTATTATTATTATTATAATATTATTCAAATATTATTAATAATATATTATTAATAATATTATTATTATAATATTATTAATAATATTATTCCTGAATAAATTTTGCAATAGTCTTCCATTAATGAAGCCTACAGATCAAAAAGATAACAGAGTTACAAGAATTTGAATGAATCATCTTAGGGCTCAAAAGTCAATTCTCTTGCTACTGGAAGATTTACTAGCATATAAATACCAAGAGCATGCATATGTATGCTAGAATCATTTTCAAAAAAGGAAAAATAATCAGGAAGGGAAAACAGAAGAGTTTAAATTATTTTTGCAAACACATGTACATTATATATATATATATATATATATATATATATATATATATATATGCATGTAGACACATGTGTGCGCATACACACACACATACCCATATATATGTGTACACCAACATACACAAATATGCATATACTGTGTGCCAGAATTATATGCAAATCGATTTTTTGGGTCTAACTCCGACAGTTTTAAATAAAAATTAGTGAAACTTGGCATGTTATATGACAACACTAACACATATGCAGATCTAAAATTCTAAGCTAATCCGTGCAATAGTAAACAAATGGCAGCCATTTTGGTGACTTGCAGCTTGTTTCAGCATGCTAACTTTATATGTAAATCGTTGCTAAAATGTCAAATATGGTGAAGTGGTGACAGAAAATTAGAACATTGATTATTTTAGGAATATGTAATTTGAGAACAACAATAATACAGAAAAAACATCTTCAATATGGTTTCATAGTACAATAAATATTGTATATCATTGCTGCCATTTTTATTAACAACAGAAAAAAACCTTTGGTCCATTGAAGATGGCAAAATTTTGATTTCATCTGATGAAATTTCTTTGGCAGCAGTCAGAATGGCATTCTAGAGGTCATCCTTGGAGGTGTACTGCCTTTCTCCGGAGTAAATCTTCCTTTTCAAGATGCTCCACAGATTTTCGATGGGATTTAAAT